>MU826362.1:32456-559956 GCA_029204205.1 Desmophyllum pertusum
CTGTTTAGGGCAAATAAACAATAAAACCCTAAAATACCTACCCTGTGTAGGGCAACATCCTCTATTTTAGGACCCTGTTTAGGTTGCAATTTAGCGAATCCCGTTTTACTGATACGCGGCAAACGTCTCCGATCTCTAAATACTGTATAAACCATATTTTTACGACCACAATCGTGCAACCATACCCTGTTTAGGACAGGTTCAGACCCTGTTTAGGACAGACTCGCTTGAAATTATATACGCTGTTCAGGGCAGTGAAGCCAAAACCCATACCCTGTCCAGCGGCACGTCCCCGTATAGGCCACATAAGGGAGTACCCCCCCCCCCCCCCCCCCCCACCGGGATTGTCATACAGTGTCATACAAAATGTAGGAACACTTTGCTAGCATTGCTTGCCTAATTGATGCCAGTTCTTTTCTAGTTTTCACTAGTCACCAGTCTCTTCGTACGCATTGCATGCCTGCGGCACAAGATAATGTATGCACGAATTAACTTAACAAGCATGATCAGTTTGCAAGCAGGCTCATAGGAGTGAAATTGTATAATTATTATGGAGGAGAATGGAGTGCTAAATTAATTAACTTAAAGTAACTTTCTCATAGACGGTCCATTTGGTGCAATATGAAAGGCTTAAACACATAATTTGATACTTAAAGCTTCAAACTATTTTGGATCAAGTGGTCATATTAAACACATACAGTTGAACCTCTCTAATACGGACACCGAAGGGACGCAGCAAAGTGTCCGTATTAGAGAGGTGTCCGTATTATAGAGGTTTTCTTTATAGAGATTATATAGGAACTGATTTTGTCGGGACCAAGGAAACTGTCCGTAATAGAGAGCTGTCGCGTATTAGAGAGGTGTCCCTAAGGAGAGGTTCGACTGTACATGTACCAACCTCGTTCCCAGGGTCTCTCATCTTCCCGCCCCCTGGAGCGAGAGGGGGCGGGAAGATGAGAGACCCTGGGAACGAGGTTGTACATGTACATGCATAGTAGTGCAAAAAGTGGAGGGGCACTATATAGCTGGCACTACAGACCTGGCAGAGATATTCTGGAAGAAAGCAATTCTAACCCGTATAAACTTGTGATATCAGTGAAATTGTTTGGAGACATTTTTTTCATGGCAACTTTTCAATGGCATCTAACAACAGGGGCACCCAACGACGGTTTTCTCCCAAATGCTTTGAAACTCTAGTTTAGGCTGTCTGGTGTGCTTTTAAATATCTATAAATGAATTCTAAGCTGCGCTATAAAATTTATATCTGTTCGGTCATTCTAGTGGAACTTTAGACTTCACGAATTTATTAGGGCTTTTTTAGTCATTTCCCGAAAACCTCAGCTCTTCCTTGCTGATTTTTCCTTTCCGAAAATCCTAGCTGTCCTTTTTTTGTACCCAAAACGAAATTTTTATCTCTCCGAAAATAACAGGCATTAATTTTCCCATATTAAGAAAGTTCGAGACGATATTTCCCTAAAGAAAACTCCAAACTTTATCCGAATATCTGAGGCGATTATAGGCCTTCCGAGCAGATATTTCACCGAAACGATCCGTTGGGTACTCCTGTTATAGGACAGGGTCCTTCCTGCATCAGAAAAAGGGTTGTCCCTTTTTCTGATTCAGGAAGAAAATTGTGTGTCAATACAGTAGAATTATAATCATACATATGTAGATAAGAAACGTGGTGGCCAAATGGTTTTGCGCGTTGGACACCGGTATGAGCGGTGCGTGTTGAGCGCTGGGCAGGGTCATTGTGTTTGTGTTCTTGGGCAAGACATTTGAACCCTCACAGTGCCTCTCTCCACCCAGGAGTATAAATTAATACTGGCGACAAAATGCTGTGGGGTAACCTGCGATGGACTAGCATCCCATCCAGGGGGAGAAGCAATACCCCTAGTCGGCTTCATGCTACGGAAACCGGGATAAGCTCCGGCAGTGTTGGCCAGTTTGGCCCGAAGATGAGATCCAGTGTCTTTAGCTGACTGCATCAAGTGCTGTTTACAAAAGTGAAGTTGTACATCGTTTTCTTCTTTGCATCAGTAATGTATTGTTCACAGTTACTGTTTGTTGGGTCTCATTGATGTTCTCTTGTCTGTTATCATCAGCACCAGTTGTCGGAATATTCACTGGAACGATTCGTCCTCTTTTCCGTGGGATGATGTCGAGAATTGTTGGTGTGGACGAACAAGGTCAGAAACCCAAGATACTATATTAACAACCTATTTAACCATAATTTGATGATGAGCTCGAGGTTGAGCATGACAGCGAGAATTATTAAGCCCGAGGTTTGTGTTATCTGCCGAAGCCGAACGCTGAGGCGGATAACACAAACCGAGGCTTAATAATTTCGCTATCATGCGAAAACTGAATCCACTAATTGTTTTATTGTACATTCAAAATACTAAATCATCATTTCGGGCTTAACATTGCAACGTTTTATAGCTTTTTCCTTCGCAGATTGTGGAGTATTTTAATTTCTTTTTCGCTCGCTGCCGGCGCTAATCACGCTTCGCGCTCGAACTCCCCTCATCTCTCCCCTTTCTACGCCTGCCACGCAGGCTAATTCGATGCCAGCGTGAATTAGCTGTATGCTCTCGGCCAATGAGAATAGAGATAATGAGCAAAATGTATAATAATATAAATTATTATATGAGCCATTTACATTACCAGTGAGCCATTGAAGAATGAAGCCCCATTTACGGGCACATACAGTTTTATTTGTAACCGCATCGTTTTCGATGCATTTACACGGCGACGGTATAGGTACGGTAACCGTATCGTTTTGAAAACCCTGTCAAAAGTGGAACGTGTAAACGGGGATATAACTGTCGTTTTGAAAACGATTAGTTTTTCGGCGCGAAAAAAGCCAGCCGGACGAAATATGGTGAACAATGCTGAGTGCAGCGCTTTCCTTTGCTGTACCTACTTTATTTTGCGGTGTACATACATGTATGCCGCTTCTCTACTTAATTACCGTAAAAGCTCTATTAAGCCCCCGGGAGACTTATTTAATTTCAGGGCTCAAGAAGGGGGGCTTATTAGAGAGGGGGGCTTAATAGAGAGGGGGGGGGGGCTTATTTCAAATCATAAATTTTCAAGAACATTTTTCAAACTTTACTATTGCACCACTAACTAAAACAGAACAAGAAATGGGTTATGTATGACCGTCTTACAAAGGAAACGTCATTTATACCCTAAAACTCGACGATAGTTCTGGAAATTAAAGACCACGTTTCAATACAAAGTGACTGAAACGCCAGAAAATATTGCTGAAAAGTCATTTACATCAGCCTAACGGGGGGAGGGGGGGGGGCTTATTACAAAATCTGACTTCCAAAGGGGGGGGGGGGGCTTATTAGATAGGGGGGGCTTAATAGAGAGGGGGGGGCTAAATAGAGCTTTTACGGTACTATCATTTACCATCATTTCTTTGCTGTTTTCAGGAGCTCTATTCTCGGCCTCTGCATCACTGGAAACCTTGTGTAACTTTATTGGTGCATTCATCTTCAATTCAATGTACCCTGCTTCGTTGAAGTTCAATTTTCCTGGATTTGTGTTCTTTCTTGGAACAATAATATTGATTATACCACTACTACTCATTTGGTAATTACTATAGTTTTTGTAGGAAATAAACAAGATACTGCGCGCGCCCAATTAACATAACTCTATGGAAGCAGAAAATTGCTTCGTGATTTTTTTTTCATAAAACAATTAGCAGCCTTTAGGACTCGCTACTTTTGGGGGGTCACTATACTTTCGACGTTACTTTCGGGGAACAAAAACCGTTAAATAAATGAAGGTGGTGCGAGCTCTTTTTCCGAAATAAAAGACCAAAATTCGTAAAAATAATTGCTTTTGAAAAATGAGACGAAATTTTCGAGGCATAAGCTATAGCTTTCCTTTTAGTAAAGTGCCTTATCGTGGTCAAGTTATGACATTGTACGAATATATTACTTGTATATTTGACTATTGATTGGAAAAAAATATGTATATATGTATAATGTCTCGCTTCTTTCGGGGGCTCGCTACTTTCGGGGGAATCGCTACTTTCTGGGGGCTCGCTACTTTCTGGGGGCTCGCTACTTTCGGGATTTATTAGCAGCCAGAAAGTTTTGACTTTACTTTCGGGGGGTCGTTGCTTTCGAAACTTTACGGTAACTCTATGGGAACACAGAAAACGTTTTCTATTTGGTATATGTACAATAATTATTGTACATACACATCATGGTACGGTGGCCTATTGACAAGAGATCCGGGTTCGAGCCCTGGCCAGGGTCACTGTGTTGTGTTCTTGAGCAAGTTTATTAATTCTCCTCACTCTTTGCCATATAATTCTTCCAATATTAGTTCTAAGAATTTGGTAGTACATCAAGACAATTTAAAATATCTTCTTGCTGATTTTTTTAATTCTCATGACCTGTCTGCCGAACAATGTATTGAAAGTGTAAGAGGAATATAGATACTGATCGAACTTGTATTTTACTATATATGTACAGGAACCCAGAAAGCTCCATGTCAGAGAAAAACTTACACAGAGCATCAGGCCTTCATCGCGAGGATCATATGGAACATAAGTTAATTGCCACTGTTATGAATATGCCAGTGACTCTATCTAGCGCATCTTCTCCCCGTGGGGGATACTCCCTATAATGGACTATACGGGGAGGCTCCGCCCAAAAGGGGTACCTTTTCAGACTGGAGGTATATAAAAGGGTACTGAGGGATTTCACGAGTTGGAGTATATAAAAGGGTAGGGGAAACTGTCATTTAGGTATGAGGTGGACTGCAGATTTGAAATTCTTAGCCATCGTAAGACAGCTTCCTTTCACTAACTTCTGGGGATATATATTGTTCATTAAGTTCATTCCAAGGGTATAGAAAAGGGATGCAGTGTTTCTACTGTAGGTATATGAAAAGGGTACCATTTTCCATGGAAGGTATATGAAAGGGGTACCTTCCTTTTCTGTCAAAAATGGTATATAAAAAGGTAAGGGGTTGGACCTCTGGGCGGAGCCTCCCCGTATAAAACTTTTTTTAGTACCCCCCCCCCCCCCCCGGATCTCCTCGCGCGAGTCCTATATATGGCAAACAATATGAAGTGGTAGCGTGAAAGAGGACTATATACAGGCATGTAAAGTTCCGAAAGTAGCGACCCTTGTTAGGCTGGTTGTACTCCAGTGAGAGATAAAAGAAAATGTAAAATTTAAATATACATGTATCGACAATCGGTGTCAAAAGTCATTGGAACACCCTCCCTTTTCCCCTGTCCATAGCCTGCGTAGCTGGCGGTCTTGTTGGCGCGCGAAGTAAAAATTCGTAAGTGACGAAGCCGCGAAAGCGAACGGCGCAGCTGCGAGAGTCTGGGGTGGGAGTTCTGGTATTTTCTCTCGCGGCTTGCGCCGCTCGTTGTCGCGGCTTCGCCGCTCATTTTGCCCGCTCTGCTGACAAAACTTTACCTTGTGCGAACAATACCGCCAGCTACGCAGTCTACTCTGTCCAATGTTGGATGGGACAATGAGCGCATACTCTTTGTCCAGTGTGTTTTAGGCTTTAAAGCAACTTTAACAGTCGAACCTTCCGTAAGCGGACAACCTCGGGGCCAGAAAAAGTGTTATGGGAGGTTAAAAATGTAGTGTTTGTATCGGTAGCTTGGAACATGACCAAGTGTCCGCTAACCTGCGATCAGGCCAATTTTTCGCGCTCCTTACATTCTCTTTACAGATTTCACGCGACCACGTAAAGACGAAGAGTATTAAAAATGAGAGCGCGGATTTGAGAACCCATTACTGTCAAGGAAGGCCACCGTAAATCTCGAACTGTATTGTTTTGGTAACTTCTCTTCTCAAATAGTTTAGTCTCATAGTTAGTAATACAGCAATGCCTAACCTAGATTTTAATATATTTCTGCAAATTTTAATTACTTACATGAGAACGCTCAAGCCATTTGTGAACTTTAATGATTATCAGATATTTCCTGAATGAGATATAATAAAGTTAAATTAAATTCTCTCTTTGTTTTGAGATGAAAAGCCCGATGGAAAGAGATAAATGCGTCCAGACGCTCTATTTCTGACCATAAACGTATACCCTGGAACCTATTTCAGCGCAAAACAGCTCAAAAACCATATCCTTTCTTTTGGGGCGGCACATACATGTTTTCTCTCCGCGAAAAGAAAAAAAGGAAAAGAACGCCTGATCGATCGCAGGCTACATACATGTATGAACCAAAACTCATTTTTTCTCCCCGATATTTCGAACTCCCGATTTCTCGAACCAATTTTTGTTTCCCTTGGAGGTTCGAGAAATCGGATTCCACTGTACCAATATAGCTTATATATGGGAGTATGTTACGCCTTCCCACCCCCACCCCCCACTCTTTTTTCCGGGTCTCCAGAACACTTCATAGTATCACATGACAAATAACTGCATCTCCTTGGGGCACTTCCAAAACACAAACCGTCTACAAGGATAAAAACACTTCCTCGACGAAGAGAATCATGAACGTACTATTGTTTTTAGTTTCGTTCCTATTTCGATCGCATTTAGTAGAGGGATTCGATAGGAAAGCTGGGAAGACTGGGAAAGGAGTTTCGTCACGACATCGGATTCACCACAACAAAGGTAACTGCTGTAGTCTGAAGACTATGATTGTTGATAGCTCGGCGACCGGGCTCTCTCGCACCTTTCCCAATATCATACACGAGAAGAAGGAGAAGGGGGCCTCTCCCCCAGATTGCAAATAGGAGTCTAAGTTCCTTTGAATCGCGAGGCACATCTCATCTGTCGGTTCAATAAAGGACCAAAAAGCGCGGAGGGGGGAGGGGGGGGGGGGGGGCTTTGTCTATACATGACTTCAGCTACCCAAGAATGGGTTCAGTTTCCCAAGGGCTTCAAATTCCCCGATGTTAATGGAGAAAAAAGCCAAACCATATTCCAGGCCAGATATGCGCAAAACATATCCTGTTTCAGACAAAAATGGTCCAACTCTATACCCTATTTCAAACCAAAGCGGCCCAAAAGCATATGCCCTTTGCCGTACATACCTGCATAGCTTATATAAGGGAGTCCCCCCCCCCCGGGGGGGCATCAGTGACGCATCCAGGGAAGGGACCCTTGGGAGAGGGTGTAGACACTAACCTGGAAATGAATTAACGGCGTTCTTCGACAAAACGTAACTCAAACATTCGACCTGGGAACCAGGCTATTCACGAGTGTACTCCCTTAACCATCCGTATAGTTAAAATTTATTCAATACCTCTGGCTGTCCGCAGCAAAACTGATATTCAATTCAGATCCGACCAGCCGGGCCACAATTTGCGTGGATCAACACAGGTCATGCTCACCATGGGCCCGTATTGGAGAGTGTGAGAAGAATCCCCGCTGGATGTTACCAAACTGCCCACGCAGTTGTAACAAATGCGTAGGTACGTCTCTTGTACAATCATCTAGACATGTGATCAAATTGTCACGATATTTTAAGTCATTACAGTCAACTCTCGTTATAGCGGACACCCTCGGGACGTGGTTTGGAGTCTGTAATAGCAAGAGACCGCAATAGCGGGAGTCATTTTCAGTCAAACCTCTTGATATCTTTCGCTCGGAGAAGGGCTGGATTTTGTCCGTAATGTCCACAAGGCGAGAGTTGACTGTATTCTGATCTATTCTGATGAACAAAATTGATTTCGAACTGAAGGAAACCTCAAAATAATAGTTTACTAAGGTAGAAAAACACCAAGAAATAAAAATAAACCAAAAAGGAACAAGGATGGTTAAGACTGAGGAACATTAAGACGGATTGCAAGCGACAAACTTGGCCAAAAAAGCCCGAAAAAAGCGCCATCCGTGACGTAGCTCCTTTTAAGTCTGTCTACAACCAGGCCGGTGCTTAGCTCCTGTTTCCATGGCATGAAGCGACTAGGAGTATCGCTACTCCCCTGGATGGGATGCTAGTCCATCGCAGGTAACCTAACAGCATTTTTGTCAAGATTATTACCCTGTGGAGAGAGGCATGCAATGTAAGAGTTCGTAATATTGTCCAAGAAAACCACATACCCGGCCAGGGCTCGAACCTGGGGGACTTGACAAAAATGCTGGGAGTGTGTGTGTGTGGGGGGGGGGGGGGGGGGGGGGGGGGGGGGGGAGGAAGCAGCAATACTCCTAGCCACCACCTTTCGTCATTTTACACGTGCGTCCAAAGCCCGCAAGACAAGACCGAAAGGTAGCATGGGTAAAAGTAGCAAACCGCTGCACGCACCGAGTACTAATGAGAAGTAACATGAAAAACATTATTTCTAACGTTTCCTTTTTGTTTTAAACCTGTAGAAGTACGCTACTTTTAGCCAAACTAAATTTGAGCAGACTCAGCTAGTGACAAAACATGGAAAAACAGATGATCTAATTCGGGGCAAAGCAAATACATCACGTGCGAATTAAAAACCTGTAGATTTCTTTTCCACCGATATGCAAATTCTAATGAATACCCAGACTACCATTTGGTCTTGCCTTTTAGGCTTTACGCTTTAATCCGACAACGTTAATGGCAATAGGTGTATACACATGGACGTTTCTTGTTCTTTCCAGTTCACGGTGGCTGGAGCGCTTGGAGTACTGCATTCAGCTGCACCAAGTCTTGTAGTGGTGGGGTATTAATACGAGCAAGGCTCTGCAACAGTCCCGCGCCACAAAATGGAGGACAAACCTGCCAGGGACCTGGGACCCAGCTACGGCTTTGCAACACACAACCTTGTCGAAGTGAGTACCTTTCACGGCTTATGAAGTACCGTATGCAGGGCGGTAGCTAGCGGGGGGGGGGGGGGGGGCAAGGGGGGCAACTGCCTCCCCAAAACATTTTCACTTTCTGAAGTAAATAGTTTGAACTTTACTGTGATCTGACCTTTGCAAGTTTTCACAACTGATTCGCTCATCTTGTTGAGATGGCAAACAAAAGGAAAGCGATTCAAAGACAATGAAATGGGTAATGCATTCTGAAAAACGAAAACTGCGCGTATGTTTTTTTTTTCGTGTTCAAATAGCCGCTTTTCTTGATTAAATATGCCGAGCGGGGCTTGGTACTCTCCCCAGATTTCGCTCGGCATATTTAAAAGTCAAGATGGCGGCGAACGAAGAGACTTAGTTAACAAAATCTCGGAAATGATGCTGTAAGCACTAAAAATACCTGTACACTTAATCGACATTGAAATGTATCATAGAGAATGCTGAAAATAGCATTTCCGAGCCTCTAATTTTCAAAATGTTCTCCCCAGACCCCCCTAGCGGCTCGCGCCTTCGGGGCTCGCTTCATTGCCCCCCCAGTTCAAAAAAGTTAGCTACGGCCCTGGTATGTCGGGATAAAAGCGTTTACTCAGCGATTTTGTTGATAATGAGCAAGAGGCATATGTAGTGCAATTGCTTTCTTTGCTTTTCTGATTTTCTTGGCAGAACACATTTGATTTTTGGGTTAACAGGAGCCTTCCACACACCGGTCAGGAACTTAAAGATGGTTTCCAGTCCGTACTGCGCAAGCTCAGGGTTTATTTACATTTTTGTTTTGAATTTGTTGATACGTTACACTTTGGTGATAGCGTACATGAAGTTGTTATGAAGTTTTTGAGTCCACCATTACGTGTCGTTGAGTTCCTGAATGCTCGATGAGCTGAAACGTCGGTTTGGGATAACGCCGAGGCTCTTCAACTCGTTATTATTGTTTGGCAAGGATATCTGGCGTTAATAATGAAGAAAAAGGTAAGTTTGATCGGGAATTTTTATTTTGGCTAGTATTTGCATTCGTTCGTATGAGACTCATGTAAACATTGAAGCGGAGATTGCGCAATACGGACTGGAAATCATCTTTAACAACTGATCGAGCGCGAGCGGAAACGCGCGTCCATTTATTTAATTGTTTTTCTATAGTGTTCGTGGCTTCTCGCTCTGTGATCCAGGATAAAACTTATTAGGGAATGGCTGGCCGTTTATGAAACGGAATTTCGACTGAAAATCGCAATTGTTTAACCGAATGTACCTTATTCAATTCTCGACCCCAGACCTTCGCTGCTTTCTTGACTACGCAAGGCCATGCGCAAAAGAGAAGAGCTCTGGGGTCGAGATTGACCTTATTCTCACTAATTTTCACTAATTTTCGCGCGTACTTAATTTCGCGAAATTGTCAGATCCGTATTTCGCGAGGCTTTATTTTGGCGATTTCAAAGAACATAAAGGCTCAAAGATCCCGTGATCGTTTGCGGTCCAAGTCGGAGATCATTTGCGGTTCGGGATCATTTGCGGTCCATTTTGGGGATCATTTGCGGTCTGGGGATCATTTGCGTTCGGGGATCATTTGCGGTGCGGTACTTGGTAAGCACAAACAATCATTTGATTACTAGATGACGTGGCTCTACAGAAATTCGTGTAGTGTCTCTGATGGTTTTGTTGATTCGAATTTTGGCGCGCAAGTAACAGCCAATCAGAGACATTGCACGGATTTCTGTAGAGCTACGTCATCAGTATGGAATTTTTCTGGTCGAATCGCAGACGTCTTTTTGAGCGGGAAAAGAATAGACCTTTCTCCAAAATGGCCGCCGCAAATACCATATACCCCAAGTCATACAAACGTCTCTAAATTTTCCAGTTTTCAACTTCCGTTTTCTCGACTTAGGTACTGAACCTAACCTAACGAAACTTCGTACGATTACTCAGCCAAACAAGAGGTGGTCTTTCAGGTGCTGGTATTGATTTTCCGCTCAGTTTAATTTTAATCATTTTGAATTTGCGGCGGCCATTTTGGAGAAAGGTCTATTGAGCGCGCGAAGAGAAATGTCTGTTTATAACTCAGCCTGTTTGAATTATCATTAAACGCTTTTTAATGTATCCATTAGAACCATCGTTGTCTTCAGTCTGCGGCGAGCGAAACACAAGTTATGTCGTTAGAGGAAACATCAGCTCACCACGAGCTTGGCCGTGGCAGGCTGGGATCAAGTTATCCAACGACAACACTATACTCTGCGGGGGATCCCTAATCAATGCAGAGTGGGTACTGACCGCGGCACACTGTGTTTACGGGCTCGTTAGAGGGCAGCGTATGGACCGAACAGGCTGTGTGGTACCTCGCAAAGGAGTTAAAGTGATATTAGGAGAATATAATGCTAGAACTGTTGAAGGATACGAGGTCCACAAAAGTAAGTTGGAATCACGTTGCGTGTACTGCATAAAAAAGTACCATAGGAAAGTACTATACACTCAATAGCTTTCATTTTAATGCACACACATTAGGGTTATTTCATCCACAGATTTAAAAGTTACAACCACCTTGTACAACAGAATAAACAGTACCATATGAACGTACTGCTCGTTAGCTTTCATTTGAATGGTCACACACTAGGGGTTTGTCCACAGACTTAAAAGTTAGAACCACCTTGTACAGCCGGCATAATAAACAGCACCACATGAAAGTACTGCTCGTTAGCTTTCATGAATGGTTTCGTAATTCCAACGTTAAAGCCATATACATATAACAGATTGACTCGAGAGTTAGCTCGGCTATACCAATTTTATTAATTCATCTCTCGTCATTTCAATTGCGCGTGTTCTCATTTTACAGAGATTTCCAAGATCTGCAGACATTCAAATTACAACCATGTAACGTTGGACTACGATATAGCGCTTCTTCGACTTGAATCTCCCCTTCAAGCCTTTAACGACACAATGAGTCCAGTGTGCCTTCCAACCGGTTTAACCCGTTTTCCATCCGGGACTTACTGCTGGGTAACAGGTTTCAGCAAGAAAAGGCGAACGAAACGCGACACTACTCTACTGCGGCAAGCTGAGCTACCTCTGCAACCGCTCGCGTACTGCAAACAACAGTATCCACATTACACCATAACCCCCCGAATGCTCTGCGCAGGGTTTGAAGACGGTGGACTTGACAGTTGTCATGGAGACAGCGGCGGACCACTCGTGTGCCAGGAAATTGAGAGTGGAAAATTTGTCCAGATAGGCGTGGTCAGTTGGGCGAGCGCGTGCGCCCAACCCGGGAAACCAGGGGTGTATACTAACGTGAAATACCTTGTCCCTTGGATAAACAGGATCATTCGTTGAGGGGGTTAAATTGTATTCAATATGCACATTGACAAACCTAAAAACAGGTACACCAGCTGCACATGTGCTACTGCTTTTTGATTTGCAAAACATATCATGTAACAGGCCATTTCCGCGTTGCTTTTTACCTCAGTTTCAAAACGAGTCCTGATGCACAACCTTTCATATGGGATATATAGACTAGAATTTTCGATTTATTGCTATGTGCAGCTTAGGCCAGCATGTCGCATGCGGTATGGTTGGCCTCAACTCGCTTCTTATTAGCTTATTCCGAATCTTTTTTACCTAACCGCATATAAGATCTCTTGGATATATGGAAGAAACAGAAAAACAGAAAATCATATTTGAATAAACTAGACATGATTACTCATAAAACTGCGGCGAAGTAGAAAATATAACGTAAAAAGCCCAGGCACAGCATGGGTTAAAGAGGTTAAAGTCTTGAGAGGAAGGGTATTGTATGCGACAGATGTTTGAAGTGTCTTTCCAGAGAGAAGGTAATTGAGGTGTGGTGTTTTGAGATAAAACAACAGAAGAAACTTTATTTAGCACGATTTCCATATGTATAGATGGTATTACCAAGAAAAAAGAAAGAGAAATCAATAATGGTTATACTTAGATCGCAAAGATTGAGCTTGTGTTACGTGTAGCTGTGGATTGCGTGACTAATGGTAACGTTATGAAAAAAATTTCCTAAGCGCAAGGTCATTTTAGAACATTAGAAATTATTTTATTTGGGGTTCCTCTTGGTTTATTTCGGTAAGATTTTAGTGTTTTTGTCGGTAGTTTATGTGAGCTAAATGTGAAATACTGTTGAAATAGACTGAAATTTCCCCTTATGAAATAAACAAGATACTACGCGCGCTCTGATTGGCTCAAAACCATTTACCATAACTCTATGGAAACATAGAAAGTTGCTTCGTGCTTTAATTTCATAAAAACAATAGAAAACGTTTTCCCTGTGTTTCCAAAGAGTTATGGTAGCACTCGTGAAAGTTTGGGAGAACTAAAAATTGCTGTGGAAACACTTTCCTACGGCTCGTGTTTCCACAACATTTTTCGTTCTCCCAAACTTCACTCGTGTTACCATAACTCTACTGAAACACGGAAAACGTTTTCTATTTAGTAATGTTATTCGGAACGTACATGTATAGCAGATACAGCAGTCTTAAAGGAGCTATGTCACGATATTTTCAGTCATTTTTGCGAAGTACAAAATCACCTTCAAACTGAATAAAGCCTCAAAATAATAGTTTACCAAGGTAGAAAAACACCAAAGAGGTAAAAATAAACCAAACAGGAACAAGGATGGTTGAAGATAGAAAAGATTAAGACGGCGAACTTGAAAAAAATCGCCAATTTTTTTCAAGATGCGCCAACCGTGACGTAGCTCCTGTAAACTGATTAAATGAAGTAGGTGCAATATATCTTGGTCGGATGGTATTTAATAAACTGTTTTGTAAGTGACATGTACACGTTTATCCGCAGACAACCTTGTCGCAGACTAGTCTTTAACCTTTTTCTCTCCCAGTTCCCTCCCGTTTTTCTCCCGGGTTCCCGCCCCTGGTCCCCCAGGGGTAAAACGTTCCAGAAACAGCGATCAGAACAGAAATACCAGCTCAAGAATTTGTCACTTTCCGTGGAGACAGCAAAATGTAAAAGCAAAGCCTGTACATCGCAGTAGTTCAGTGATTGCATATCTTTCTATGATTAACTTTAACTTTGTACACCGGCAGTTACAAATAACTACAAGAACGTGATAAAATTCATTGAATAACGCACTGACAAAAAGAGGGAGGAGATGAGGAGGCAGGTAATTTTTTCCGAATGTAATTGAAGAGGGATTGACATTTTAATTACAAAATATTGCGGAGGATAAACATTAATCAACTCTTACCGATTGTGCTCGCAAAAGTGCCATTTTATGCTCCTAGCCTGGCAGTGCTCGTTATTTCTCAAAATTATGCTAAAATTATGCTCATTTTTTTGAAATTTGTTTCTAAGTGAGAAATGAGGAGGTCAGTTTTTCCTTGAGCCCGGCACAAGTGAAAAGCCATAACTTTGATTTTTGTGAGGGAGGGGAGGCGCGAGAGGCTACTTTTGTCCAAACAATTTATTCAGCTGAAAGTTGTGTAATACGGCTGGGTATTTTTACTCGTCAATGTTTATTTTTTCGAAAAAAATAAAAAACTGACTCGTAAAATACACAACTTTCCGCTGAATAACCTCATGGCAAACTGGTCCACGATGAAAAGGACTCTGATTGGTTCCCTGAGCAGTCCGAATTTTGCAATACGGACCGCTAAGAATAGATGGATCGCTCACGAACTCATTTCGCCGAATTCCTTTTATGAAACATTGAATTGAAAAGAAAAATGTTTCCTACTGAACTAGAAACATTTTTCCTTATGCTTGGTGGACAATCAAGTTGGTTAAACGTTTCGCAAAGTGGCCTGAAAAACGTGCAAAATATGCTTACCGGTAACTTTGGCGCGCGCGTGTTAGAAAATGGCAGCAAAGTTTAAAAAAAAAAGCCATTATAATAAAAACTTTATTGAACTGTAGCTTGTTCGGTTCGTATTGGGGAATATTGGTCGAGTTCGGCTTGGTCCATAAATTTGCAAAAAAAGAACTCGACCAATATTTCCCAAATCATGACGAACCTCACGCTAGTTCAGTGCCTTTTGTTTACGAAAATGACAAACAAGACTCGTTTTGCCAAATGATGCCAAAAAACTGGCTAGCACAATCTGTAAAAGCCCCCACCCCCTGTAAAAGTGACAACAAAATATTGGAATGATTTATTCCGCGTTTTCACGCGAACCGCGTAAACATTTCCCGTTTCCCCGCGTCACGCGTTCCGTGACGAGAGAAACTGGAAACGAAAGATTTCAACATGGCGGACGGAAGGTTGAGCTTTGGGCAAAATTATCAACTATTTTGACGCTAAACTGTTGACGAAGAAGCCATCTTTGGCATGAGTTGCCTTTTGAAGCATATGTTCCCTCATTTGGTGATATTTGAACACAAGGATAATCTCTACAGTGGCCGGAAAACACTGACAATATGGAGACCAGATTAGACCACGTCTACAGCCAGGGAAAGCATGCAAATGTCAGGCGAGAGGTGAGCTTTAATCACAAAAATTGCTGTTTATAAACATTGAATTGGTTCCTATTTCTTTTTTATTGGCCAAATAACCATCTAACTCGGTTATATTAGACTCTGTGAAGGTGTTTTAGATTTTATAATTTATACAGCGGGAAATTCAAATATTTTTACGGCCGCGCACGTGCGCCGTTTTAAAATTGTTTGTTATTTTGAACAAACAAAAAAATATCGGTTTACTGAACTGAGCTATGTTTGAGTGTCAAGGCCGCAGCGACATGCAACCTGTCGCCTAGTGTGCACTGCATCGGCGATAGTGAACATTTGTGTCATTTTGTCGCTGTGACCTGACGCACAAATTCAAACCAGTTAGAATTTGTGCGACCTGTCACGGCGACAAAATTATGTCGCAGCGACAAGGATTTTTCATTATAACGGGCGTGTCACACAGAGGGAATTGTTACTGCGACCTGTCCCCGCGACATGTCGTTATGACCAGTCGCCTAGTGTCCCAGCCTTTTAGCTTAAATACAAAAAGGAATTCCGACCTGTAAAAGATCCGCTTAGTCAACACGAAATGTGTTTAAAAGTTCTAAAAGGTGCTAAAAGCGACTTCACTGTTTTACTTTTGCACGTGGTATACTAAAACTAGTGCAAAACTGTTGTATTCGTTTGCAATTTCAAATATTTTGTATTTATTATAAGCTTGACTAGTTCCAACATTTTCTCTTTTGTCTTCAATTATAATTATTGTAAAATTTCAGTAATAATCCCTGGGCTAATCTTAGAACTTTCATAGCCTCAGACTCAGACTTTTAATACAGAAGACTTTTTGGGGCTTCTTGGCTTCATTGTGTGATGAATAAATATTTTTGTATGGATGCTGGCAAGCAAGACATAACATATTTAATTTGATACAAGAAGATTGCCATTTTTGGGGGGTGGGGGGGGGGGGGGGGGGAACAAACCCAGGAGTCAATGGGTTAAAGATATGTGGCATAATATTTTTGCTGGAGTAAGACAATTTGTTTTCATTTGTACAATGTCGAAACATAAACACAATTTTGTTTTAATGGTGATATTGACAAATTCCCTATTCGTCAGATGCTTACTAAAAAATGTTCTGGGAAAGGATTTTTTGCAGATTGAAAAAACCTGGCACACAAATTAGAACCTGCAAAAAATTTATGCCACATGGTAATTAACTAAGGGTAACCTTCAAATAATAAATAAATGGACTCTTTAAGACTCCTAGCTCTAAACAAGCACTTGATCCCAATGGTGTTAAATTTACATGTATTTATTTAATATTTGTTCAGACTAACTAGCGGAGAAGAGGATGGATAGATGTGGCTGAACAAGACGAGGATTTTAAACAAACCAGGAATAAAGGAGCAAGACTGAATGGTGATGGAGACTGATTCACAAAACACCAGGATAGTGAATACAGGTAAATACACTGTAGCCTGAATACCAGATACTCAAAGTTTGGCTTTTTTGTTGGGGGGAGCATAGTGGGCCTGAAAAAATCTCCCCTTGGCATCAGTTTCTTTGCCTGAAAACAACAACAACAACAACAACAACAACATCAAAATATGTTATTTCACACTAAAAAATCGCATCAGTTTCATCTAGATAAATTTGTCATCTGCGCGTGCAGTTTACCTTCGTGTAACCCCAAACGATCCCACAAACGCTTGGGCGGCCACTCGATCCAAGACTGTCAGTCTTTTCCAAAGTGAGCTACAGTATTAACACCTAAGTTGACCTCAGGAGGCCTTTGTTATACAGTGCTGTGCAAAAGTAAATGCAATTTTGACAAAAATAAGCAATATTTTGAACGAAACAAAATTTCAGCAAACTAGAAATAATTATTATGAAAGTTCAAACTGTCTATTGTTTGAATTGATCTGAAATTTCAAAGTGCCCAGCGAAAACTTGTTCACGCGCAGGGTCCACAATATTTTGCTAGTGCACTTCAAATTTTTGCAAGCACACTTCAAACTTCCAGAAGGAGATCTTTGAATTCAATGAATTCAATCTTTGACATGAATTATTTTTACTGAATTTAGTGAAAATTTTGGTGATGCTGGACCTGTCGAAATTTTATAGCCAAAATTTTCACGATGCTGGACCTGTTGAAATTTAGTGAAAATCTTTAGATTGCCATTTTTTTCTAAAAAAAAGCTGCATTGTATATGGCATGAAATTTTTGCTGGAGTTTTATTTTACAGATTGGAGATTTTTGTGTGTGTGTTTTGTTGTGGGAATTTGTTTCTTCATTAATAGTCATGCTTACTGAAAATTTTTCTGGGTAATGATTTTTAACAGATCATGAAAAAACCCACACAAATTAGAACCTGCAAAAAATTTATGCCACGTGGTAACTGAGGGTAACCTTCAAATAATATATACAGTAAATGGACTCTTTCAAGACTCCTCTAAACAAGCACTTGATCCCAAGGGTGTTAAATTTACACGTATATTTTTTTGTCAGACCAACTAGCGGAGAAGAGGATGGATAGATGTGGCTGAACAAGATGAGGATTTTAAACAAACCAGGAATAAAGGAGCGAGACTGAATGGTGATGGAGACTGATTGACAAAACACCAGGATAGTGAATACAGGTAAATACACTGTAGCCTGAATACCAGATATTCAAAGTTTTGCTTTTTGGGGGGAGCATGTACATGTGGTGGGCCTGAAAAATCTCCCCTTGGCATCAGTTTCTCTGCTTGAAAACAACAACAACAACAACAACAACAAAATAAGCAAACAAACTCAACAATACATGTGAGTACATGTACAAGACTTATGTCCATAATAGCTATGGTCAAATCCTACAGATTGATGAAGGTTTTGATAGACATATAACACAGCATTACATGCATATTGCTAGGCATAAGGAAACTACATTAATTTTAACAAGTTTGTTTGCCAAAATTAATTAAACATTTCTGAGAAAAAAAATTTCACTAAATTTTGACACGTCTGGCGGGGTAACAGAAATTTTCACTAAATTCCGACAGGTCCAGGGCCATGGAAATTTTCACTAAATTTCGACAGGTCTCACCGTCTGGCATAAGGAAAATTTTCACTTAATTTCGAGAGGTCCGGGGTCAGGGAAATTTTTACTAAATTTCGATAGGTCCGGCATCACAGAAATTTTCTAAATTTTTACAGGTCCGGCATCAAGAAAATTTTCACTAAATTTTGGCAGGTCCGGCATCACGGAAATTTTTACTAAATTTCGGCAGGTCCAGCAGCACAAAATTTTTTTACTGAATTTTGACAGGTCCGGCATCACAATAATTTTCACTAAATTTCAACAGGTCCGGCATCTCAAACATTTTCACTAAATTTCAACAGGTCTGGGGTCACCGAAAATTTTCACTAAATTTCTACCGGTACTGGGTCATGAACATTTTCACTAAATAAAATTTTGACAGGTCCGGCATCACAAAAATGTTCACTAAATTTCAACAGGTCTGGCGTCACGGCATCCTAGGAGACCCAGGGGTAGTTAGTCGGGCGTGAAGAAAGTTTATAATCGGAGCGGCGAAAGTTCGAAGTAGCTGTGAAATATCCCCTGGGTACCGACTCTTATTGGTCAGGACCACACAGGTCCAGCATCACCAAAATTTTCACTAAATTTCTACTGGTCCGGGGTCACTAAACTTCGAAATTTAGTGAACATTTTTGTGATGCCGGACCTGTGAAAATTTAGCGAAAACTTTCATGCTACTTGCATGCATTAATTAATTTTATATAATTTTCTGGATTATTAAATAACTTTATTTGTAATTTTTCTAATTTATCTTATTTTTCTTTTTTATGGTAATACCATGTATAAGTATGGGGATACCTAATAAAGTTGTTGTTGTTGTTGTTGTTGTTGTTGCTTCTCCTTGTATCTTTTCAAAACTTTTAGCATGCTCCAATGGCTTACAATGTATTTTAATAACATCCTCATCCCATATGGTTGTGTAAATATATCTTTATCTAACTGTTTATGGCTACACATAACTAACAGTTCAAATGTTTGTTTCTTCACAGGATATTGGACTTGATGGATAGTATCTCAAGACAGAATTAACCTAGCTGGAGAGACCAGAGGAAGGACAACAGTGGCCTGGGACATGACAGGGCAAGATTATTTATTATTTATTATCATTAAGTAACACAGTACAGTAGTGGCCCAGCCCGGGAGGCCTTCTGAACGTGGGGTACAGCTGGCCCGGGGTTTTCCTCCTAGGAGCAAGTGGACGTACGGGGAGGTTTTTCACCCAGCTGTTGTTCCACAACCCCCGTTCAGGTTTACTGTAAGTTCTTGACTAGATTTTTTTTTTTGTGCTTGACTTGGAGCGAACTACATCAGTATACCAACTGACTCGAGACGTTCACCCTCACTTCGCTACATAAACCTGGTATACTGATGGAAGTACTTCCCCATTAATGTTATGCTGCAATCTGGCTAATTTTTCTACACTCTTATAAGCGAATAGGAGCGCAGAAAAGTTAATCTGATTGTAGGTTACATTGTTGACAATGAGCTTCCAGTCTCAGATAATTAATTTTACATTAATGTAGGTGTGTGTGCCACCATTAATTGTTCAAACAAGTGGGGTTTTTTCTGTGTTTTTTTTTTATTTGCCTGCATCACTAAATTATCAGTACCTGTATATGATTAATTAGGTCATTGGTTAGAGTCAGAGATCTTAGTTGCTGCATGTAGTTCTCACTGCAGTACGAATTCATTTAATTTAAATACATTTTGAATAAAATGTATTATTGTTTGTCTCGTGATGTAGTCACTTAGGATGTAGATCACAACGTTTCAACTGCTTACTGCTAGTCTTTATTAGGAGATGAAGACTAGCAGTAAGCAGTTGAAACGTTACAATCTACATCCTTAGCGACTACATCATGAGACAAACAATAATACATGTACCATTTATACCTTTTTGGTAACAAATTCATGTTATTTTGCTACTTAAATGCATATTGCTATGAGCACTACATATGGCAGCATAGACCTCTGAATCCAATCAGTGATCCAGTTAATCGCATACTAGATTCAGATTGAACCATTCCAATTGGTTGATTTTGAATCCACTGTACTCATATTTTTTGTAGTATTTTCCAAACAAAATAATTTTGCAGCTAAGGTAAATCAAGGACCTTTCTAAAATTTTAAGACCATCCCATCAATCAATCAATCAATCAATCAATCAATCAATCAATCAATCAATCAATCAATCAATCAATCAATCAATCAATCAATCAATCAATCAATCAATCAATCAATCAATCAATCATTTATTTATTTAACTATGATGTGCTAGTTAAATAAATAAAATAAATCGACTTTGTTTAACCAGGGTATCACTAAACACCCTTGCGACTGACTAACCTGTGGCCCTCGGATCCCAGATCGAATTGGAATTTAGAAGTGTTGGTTTTTGAGGAGGGAGGAAAACCGGAGAACCCGTTACGAGGGAATTAAGATACATGTACTCATCAAAAGTGCATTTTTGAGACCTTACATGTGTATGCACCAACTTGGGCGTAACGATATATATATTATTTCAATGACGAGTTCAAAACTTGAGAAAATCAAACAACATCAACACAATGGTAACTGCTCAACAGCTTTTATTTCATTGGTCACATACTAGGGTTACATACAGTAAGGGGTAGAATATTGACATTCTTCACTGCTCAAAGGGAAGTTTGTTAATTGATTAGTCATTAGGTGGGTTTCACTTTTGTATTAATAATATTTAACTAATGAACTATCAGCTACAACAACATCAGGTTACCAATCCAATCTTACGTGTATTACCGTACCTAGATTTCATTTCAAAAATAATGTCTATATAAATTTATTTTTTTTATTCATAAATGGGTATAAAACCATTCGCAGGTTTTTGTTTTAAACTTACTAACTATTTGCAGTTTTTTTGAAAGGTTGCTTTCTGAAACAAAAAGTCAGTAATTCAATAATTTCCTATTTCAATCCGCATTTAATTTCCATTGTAAAATGTTTGGTAGCTTGATGGTGGTTGTTTTTATAAACAAGGGAAGCACATCAATTATTGCCCATTTTCATTTAACAGTTTGGATAAGAATTATTTCATCCACAAGATGTGGCCTGAGAAAACAGATTTCATTTCTCATTTTAATGTTTATAAATGCTTCCTTTGTTTATATTTGCTTACTTTGTATACGTAGATCAGCAAGCTCATTAGCACAATAGTATTTCAAACGTTTCTTTTCTGTTGCCACTCCATTATATTTACCATCTTGAGTTGCATTTTATTGTTTTCAAGATTAATCAACATTTCAAATGATGCAAAAAAAAAATATTGGCCTTAATCCACAAATTTCCACGTAGAAAAGTTTTTGAGTGGCAATTTTACAAAAGAGAAAATATTCTTTAAAAAAACCCAATCACTTACCATGGTTACTTAGGACCTTTTATTTATCAGGCTTTTTTCAGTGCCCAAGGACTTAATATTTTCATTTTCATTTTCTTTCTGGATTATTTTAATCCAGTTTTTCCTTTTTGTTCATTTGTAGCATAAATTTAAGGTATCATTATAAATATATTATAAAGTTTAATTAATTATCAACAGTCTGCATTTTAAGTTAGTAAACCGGCTACATGTAGGTTTTTTTGTCATTTTAAGCTAGAAACAAAATCTTGCTACTCTTGCATTAAGTTCAGGATGAAACCTTTTTGCGATTTTATTGACATGATCAAGGCATGCACTTAGGACTAATAATGCAGACTGTTGATTACCAACATATTTATTTTTGCTTTGCATTCATGGTTACTTCTTGGTGTTACAAAAGTCAGGATATTTTGAATTTCTCATCAACTTGCTCCACAAATTCTAGGGATTTATTTAAGCTGGCATGTTTAAGCTGACATTTTACTGCTCAGTAACCTGAGCACAGCAGCCTACTCGCAGGCTAGATCGGTTAGGTTGCAATCTTTTTTTCTTTTGGGACTCGTATCACCAAGAAAAGCCATGTTTTCTTTCTATTAGTCTATTTATGGTGCTAATGAGCTTGTATATCTACTAATATGTTTTAAGGGTATTATTTAATTCCAGGACTGCAGGTGGCACACACACAAGGTTTTCATATATTCAAATCTAGCCAATCACGTCCCTGCTGGGTTGTGGAAGCTCTGAAGCTCTGAGAAGGTGTGTTTCTGATGTCCTCTGAAATATTCCAACTGAGAAATCCTGGGAAACTTTATCTGATCCTGAAATTCAAGCTGGGGGCAGTTGGACACTTGGAAGAGTTGGCCGTTTGCTCTCAGGTGGGGAGGACAGTGTGGAGGAAGGTGAGAGTTTGCTCTTCATGTCTTTAGGGTTTCACTTAATTTGTCACAATACCACACCATCAATTTCGCACATTTCGGCGCGGCAAGGTGCTTCTTTGCAGTCAATGTATCCGGGAACATTTCACGACCATGGACGTACGTAAAACAGGAGTGCTGAATTGTTGGGGCTCAAGGAAGGTGTATCTCTGGAGAAATCGAGGACAGAGGTGAGCACGAATTTCATCAGTCTGACTTGATTGGATTTTCACAAATGACATCAAATTTAGCTGTTGGTCACTGGGTGTCTCTCAGATTGGGTTGCACTGGTTACGGTTTTCTCTCTTTTAAGTTTTTCATTTAATTTTAAACATTAATATAAATCATAGGTCCAATAATTATTATAAACAAATCATCTTTTTTTTTTTTAATAGCATTTTCTTACTAAGAATAAAATAATTTATATATTTTTTATTTTCCTTTAAACCTTATTTTCTAAGAATAAAATAATTATTATTTTATTCTTAGTGAAAGTCTCATTTTCCTAAATGATTTCGTACAATTGAATTATTTTCATCATCAATTTTCTTTTTCTCCAAAATAACACTAGTTAACCACTCAGAAACTTTGGGGACTGAGCACCAGCATTCAGCACTAGGATTTCTGGGATTGTTTGGTAACCAATGTTTGTTATGATTGATTGATGATTTCCATTGGAAACCGTCGACTAATCATTGCCCACACTGTTACCCAAACAATCCCAGAAATCCTAGTGTCGAAAGTTGGTGCTCAGTCTGCCTGATGTTTCTGGAGTGGCAAATAGGATCATTCTCAAAGCAATTTATTACAAACTATGTCAGATGTTTGAGGAATAATCTCCCATTAGTAGACTGATTAACCGTTAAATAATACAGCGGCGTTTTATTTAACGGTTAGTCAGTCTATTGATGAAGGGTTATCCTGAAACATCTGGCATTGATTATTTTAAGCACTTTCATTATAAACTCAGTTTTCAATAAAAAAAAATATCGAAAAACTAATCTAAAAAATCTCACCACCAATTTTATTTAAAAAAATAAAAAAATAAATATGTTTTATAATTTTTGCTTTTCTTGATCTTCAATAGACCAATTTCGATATATTAATATTCTAACTTGGCTCCGAGGCTTAGGGGAATAAAACAAAATAAATGATTTATTCATCCCTCAACCTCGATGTGATTTATTGTCGATTTCTTTTGTTTTATTCCCCTAAGCCTCGGAGCCAAGTTAGAATATTAATATATCGAAATTGGTCTATTACTTATTTTGAAATTGATTAAAAAAACGTCTTCAATAGCTTCAAATAAATACGATTTAGCTCTAACAGCTTTCCAAATTTTTAAAACTCTAAGCAACAAATTTGGATTGTTTATTTAGCTTACTTTATTTTCAAATAATTTCCGGACTCATTCAGCTTTGTATGTTTGTTGCTCGGTTCAAATCACGGACGTTCTCTGAAGATTTGTTCTTTTGTTTTCCGAAAATATTATTTATTCACGCGCTTAAAAACAATTCTCCAGAGAACATCACGTGATCTGAAATGGGATAACAAACAAACAGAGCTGAATGTGCTAACTATTAAACCGAAACCTCTCGCATGTTTTTTTTTTCAAACAGCTCTTAACCTTTTCCAATTTGATTTCCAAATCAAATCAAATTCGGCAAAATTCTATTTTCTGTTTAGCCTTTAAAAACATTATCGCGCGTCACAAACATTTCATAAAAACTAAACATTAAATAAATACGATTTAGCTTAGCAGCTCCCGCAAATTCCTGGCTCATTTCCAAATTTTTAAAACTCTAAGCAACAAATTCGGATTATTTATTTAGCTTATTTTATTTTCAAACTATTTTCGGACTCATTCAGCTTCGTATGTTTGTTGCTCGGTTCAAATCACGGTCGTTCTCTGGAGATTTGTTCTTTTGTTTTATTCACGCGCACTTGATTACTGATTAGCAATAGCCCTTTTCACGGTTAACTCTGCTCATTTGCATTACAATGAAATCTAGCATGTATGTGAGGCAATTTCGGGCTATTTTGTAGTTTTAGCCCGAAATTGCCTCGCATCCACGTTGGATAACATTGTAATGCAAATGAGAAAAATCAACCGTGAAAAGGGCTATTCGAAAACAATTCTCCTGAGAACATCACGTGACTTGAAATCGACAACAAACAAACAGAGCTGAATGTGCTACTTCAACCATTTTGTACAACACTAAACCTTTTCCTATTTACTAATTTACACAACTATCGGCTATTTTCTTTATTTAAATTAAAGAGAAACTTAGAGAGAGAGTAACCTGACATCGGTAGCTTCACAAAATGAGAGATGTTTAGTGACTTGTGCTTTATTTGGTGAAGTTTGTGGGATGACGATCGGCTGGATCGGCAGTGGTCAGACTTGGGGATTCGTGTTCTCATCTTTCCTTTGATTTCAAAAGTGATGCACTGAAATTGAGTGCCACGGTTTAGCACTTCGGTTTTTCTTGTCAAGGTTGCGTACGTTTTGCGTGACATTGGCTTGTAATTTAGCATCTTTTCAAAAAAAAATTTTGCATTTCAAATTTATTCGGTAGTGGCATTGTGACAAATTAAGAACGAGACCCTGGAGGCATGGGGAGCAAACTCTCACTTTCCTTTACGCTGTCCTCTCCACTTGGGAGCAAACTGTCAACTCTTCCAAGTGTTCAACTGTCCCTGGCTTGGATGAAGGGATCGGGTAAAACAGACCAGGATTTTAAAGTTGGAATATTAAATGAGGACTGAAGAAACAACACTGACTTGGAGCAACAGAGTGGAAGCAACCCAATAGGAGGGACAACGATTGGCTAGATTTTTTTTTTATTTTTTTTTATAAAGTGATGATCAATAAAATATAGTTATCTTCCTAACCTGTGTTGTTTATTTTGCAATCCAACCACTTGAGTGAACCAGATAAACTCCTTTATATAAGCCAAGTTCTACCAAAGTCTCAAGAAAACTTTGTGGCACTATCAAGACTTAGTTTTAGTAAACAGTTCGTTTCTGTGACGAAGTACGCTACAGATACATGTTGTCAACATTGCAAAACGCGTAAAATAAATTTAATTTGGTTCCGAAGCATGCAGACAGCCATAAGTTAAGTAAAACTTGTTATCTTCACAGCCTTTCTTGGGGTTGTCACGCAAAGGGACATGATGTGACGCCCGGTTGCGTGACGATCCTAAGAAAGGCTGTGAAGATTATAAATTCTACTGAACATTGTGGCTGTCTGCATACTTCGAAACCAAATTAAATTCATTTTATGCATTTCGCAATGTTAACAACACGTATCTGTGGCATACTTCGTCACAGAAATGAACTGTTTACTAAAACTAAGTCTTAATAGTACCGCAAAGTTTTCTTGAGACTTCGCAATTACTGTAAACATAAACCTTTCAGTTCCGAGCTGGAAATATTAATTCTCCTCACAATACTGATTGCCGTAAATGTTAGTTTTGAGAAATCATCCCGAGTTGATCATTTTCTATATTCTCATCAGCAGTCTGCTTGACAATGTATTGATATTGTAAGGAGAAATAATATGTTCATCACTAGGGACTGAATGGCTCAGAGCATGTTTTCCAAAACCTCTCCATTGTGCTTCCTCTGTAAGACTGGTTTACAAAATGATTGCTGGCAAACGCGAGAAAATTCGAAAGGGAACCAGAATTAACTATTATTCAGTGCAAAGCCTGCTTATATTTATTTTCACGAAAATATGAAATGACTCCAAAAGAAATATGGCGCACATACGATATAAAAACAACGAAAATAAAGTAAGTCCAGCAATCATATGCAAACCAACCTTATAATGGACCATATTCGTATTCTCACGGTTGGACTGGAACTAGCTTGCAATCGAGGCTCACGCAGGGGAATATCATTAAAAATATTTGCATTTGAAAAGATTCCCCTGCATGAGCCTCGATTGCAAGCTAGTTCCAGTCCAACCGTGAGAATATGAATATTGTCTAATTCGCACGCGTAACGCGTTATTTATTCTGAACTTGCATAACAGCGAAAAATTCATTCAAGATTGCAGCAAAATTGAAGTTGTTTAATACCAATAGATCGTTTTCGCCAAAAATAACAAGATCGTTTTGCGTGCATCAAAAACATCAGAAAACTCAGAGATTGTAGAGTAGGTGGAAAAAAATGTGTCCCCCAGTTTTGATTTGGCAGTGTTCATTGCAACGAAGTTATTGGGAAAAAAATATTCGGAAAATTATAGAACTTAGTATGGGTCCGCCATATTGGTGTAAAAAAAGTGGTGCACCGATATGGCGGCCAAAAATGTCTGCGAGAAGAAAAAAGATTTTGCTACCAAAGTCATAAGTTTTCACTTCTGAATGCGTTAGTTATCATTTATTAGCCTATCTGAAAAGTATTTTAAAAGTGCGAAAATAATGGTTTCTGTAACATTTCAGATGATGTTGAGCCAGGCCATCTCAAATTTCAAAACGTTTTATCTCCAAAACGAAGCAATCTGCTGGCACAAACATTTCCCCAGCAACTAACGACACTGATGTATAGAATATACTGAAACAACAGCTTTGTAGGATCAATAGTTTTTGAATTTAGAATTTTGATGACGTCACGTGAAAACTATCTATTGAAATTTCCTGTAGCCGGAGACTTAAGAAATTTGCAAATTATAGCTGGTTAATTTAAGTCTTTGTCAAAGTGAAAACAGTCATAGTTTCTTGCCAAAATACTCGTAACCGAGAGAATTAAAATACTAAGCCTACTATAGCCGAGTTTTTAAATGTATAGACCTTATTCATAAATGGCGGCCGATTGATTATTCTTTTATATTCATGCTAATCAGCCTACCTAACCTCGTTAGCATGTGCAAAATTCAAAAGAATTTTTACTCTAAAATGAGGCTAGGTAGGCTGATTAGCATGAATATAAAAGATATAAAAGAATATAATAATTATATATAATTATATAAAAGAATAATTAATTGGCCGCCATTTATGAATATAGTCTATTCTAGTGTGCTTCTCATCTTACGTGACACTTATTTTTGGTAACACAAAGCAATTAAGTCACGCAATACAAAATCACATGGAAGTCTGAGTTTTTCAATGTATTCAAGTGTGCTTCTCATCTTACGTGACACTTGTTTTTGGTAACACAGAGCAATTCAGTCACGCAATGCAAAACCACATGTAATTTGTTATTTTTAAGTCTTCAAATTACACAACATTGAAAATGACACCTACATGTACCATACGAATTTCTTTTCAAAACTTGCTGCAAAAGGAAAATTTTTTGACAACACGAAAAATTTCTGCTGCAATCTTGAATGAGTGCTGTGTACTACAAGATTTACCAAAATCAAATCCGAAAGTAGAGGATAAGCAAGAGAGGCTTAAAAAAAACATACCCATCAAGTTTACAGTAATCAAAGATACAGTTGAACTACCCACAGGCAACAACCCATTTTGCCAAACCAATGTAGTTGCATTCAAGGTTTTGTCTAAAGTAATTTGGGTTTCCGACCCTATTCCCCATTGGGAGGAAGAGATGCATGTAGATAGTAATTTGGCTGCACTAGACAATTTTTCACACTTAACATGCATCTGCACACAAGAGATTGTCACTTTACGCAAGGTGGTCACTCAGGGAGGTTCAACTGTATTAAATGCTCCAGACATGCAATCTACCAAGACCATCCAATGTATAGATTGTTACAGTTTCTCTATTTTCTAACAAGATCATGAAAGTTGCACAAGACTGAAGAATCACAAGCAAAGCAAGTGCCCGCAGGAGCCCTGAGAGCAAGTGCTCTTGGTCACTTGCCTCGCTTGTGATTCATTGGTTCGATGCCTTTTCCAAGATCTTATGAGAAAATACAGAAGCTGTAAACAGTCTGCACCACAAACACAAGAATATACAGAGCCTCTCTATAAATGCAGTTATTGGTCAGTCAGTGGGTGGACCAGTGTCAATCAATTGGTCCGTTTGTTAGTCAATTGGCCAGTCAATCAGTATGGTACATAATAAATGACATGTGCAGCTCAGTTAAAGCCTGTAAGTCCGTCCATCTGTTCACCAGTCAGTGAGTCAGTGAGTCAGTCAATTCAGTCAGTCAGTCAAGTCAGTCATTCAGTCAGTCAGTCAGTCAGTCAGTCAGTCAGTCAGTCAGTCAGTCAGTCAGTCAGTCAGTCAGTCAGTCAGTCAGTCAGTCAAGTCAGTCATTCAGTCATTCAGTCAAGTCAGTGAGTCAGTCAGTCAGTCAGTCAGTCAAGTCAGTCAGTCAGTCAGTCAGTCGGTCGGTGAGTCAGTCAGTCAGTCAAGTCAGTCAGTCAGTCAGTCAGCTAGTCAGTCAGTCGGTCAGTCAGTCAGTCGGTCAGTCAGTCAGTCGGTCAGTCAGTCAGTCAGTCAGCTAGTCAGTCAGTCAGTCGGTCAGTCAGTCAGAGTCAGCTAGTCAGTCAGTCACGTCAATCAAGTCAGTCAGTCAGTCAGTCGGTCAGTCAGTCAGTCAGCTAGTCAGTCAGTCGGTCAGTCAGTCAGTCAGTCAGTCAGTCAGTCAGTCAGTCAGTCAGTCAGTCGGTCAGTCAGTCATTCAGTCAAGTCAGTCAGTCAGCCAGTCAGCCAGTCAGTCAAGGGTAAGTCTGTCCATCTGTTCACCAGTCAGTCAATCAGTCATTCAGTCAAGTCAGTCAGTCAATTCAGTCGTCGGTCGGTCGGTCGGTCGGTCGGTCGGTCAGTCAGTCAGTCAGTCAGTCAATCACTCAAGTCAGTCAATCAATCATTTAGCCAATGAGCCAGTAGTTCAATTAGTCAGTTTGTCAATTGGTCCATCAATTAGATTCATGGTTGCCACCATGGAGAAAATAAAAACTGATCAAAATAATGGAAAGTAGCCAATCTTTTTTGGTAAAAAACATTTTATTGCACCAAAATGAGCCAACCTTTAAATAAAATTCCCCAACTTTGACAAGAAATTTAGAATTTCCCTGACCACATACATGTGTACTAAATTCCCCGACCTTGACAAGAAATTTAGAATTTCCCTGACTTGACAAAAAATTTAGAATTTCCCAGAGCACATACTAAATTCCCTGACTTTTCCCTTGCCTTAGCTTGGCAATGAATACAGTCCATCAAGCCTGTACTGGTACAATACAGTCTTGTAAGTCAGTCTGTAATTCAATCAGTAATCCAGTTCATCGGTACAGTAATCCAATCAGTACATGTCAGTTGCACAGTCAAACTATTATTAATAAGCAATTATTAACTTTCGAGAGCTCCACTTATCCACTGTGCAAATTAACCATGGCAAGGTAGTTGGCATGTCTGAAGTCAAGAGCAGAACTTGGCTTATATATTAGATTTTTGTTTACCTGGTTCACTCAAGAGCTGGATTGCAAAGTAAAACATGCAGCACTACTAAAGATAAAGTCTTGAAGCTTTGGTCCAATGGCATCTGATCTGAAAAAACAAGATTAACCTGTTTCAGTGTGAAACTCACTACACCAACTACATATAAACATTTATAATAAGTTAACAATGTTGATGTTTGTAAAACCTGCCTCAGTAAAACAAAATCACATTTTTAAATGTGTCCATATGTAGAGTCAGCTGACTTGTCAATCAATCCGGTAGTCTGTCAGTTAGTCAGTCAATAATTCAGCCTGTAAATTAGTGTGCCAATGATTCAGAAGTTCAATTGAACATTTTATTTGTAAGGTAATTATCCCATTGGCCATTCAACAGGTAACGTACATGTAGCTCAATTTATTAGTAATGTTAATAATACACTTCAAAAAATTAGTCAATTATATTTCTGATGTCTTAAACAAAGTGCAGCTTTCATCTAACACAAGTACAGAAGAGTGTAACTCAAGTTTATAATGTAGTTGTAATAAATATTATTATGTATGAAGAAACCCGAAGACCCCTAACAACTGCCGTCAGTCATACAAGGTATACTGAAGATGGCCAACGTTCACCCGGAGACTTCTGAAGATTTCCGAAGATCACCCAGAAATTTATGAAGATTTTCCAACTCTAGAGATGGTTGTGAATACTTTCAGAAATTTTACGAAGATTTGTAGAGGATTTTAGGGAGACCAAGATTGTATGTAGATCGTTTTCACCAAAAATAACAAGACCGTTTTGCGTGCATCAAAAACATAAAAAAAACTCAGAGATTGTAGTCCAATATTTTATAGGTGGAAAAAATATTTTCCCCAAGTTTTTGGCAGTGTTCATTACAACGAAGTTATTGGGAAAACAATATTTGGAAAATTACAGAACTTAGTATGGGTCCACCATATTGGTGTTAAGTAACCCTTTGGCACACCAATATGGCAGCCAAAAATGTCTGCGAGAAGAAAAAAGATTTTGCTACCAAGGTCATGAGTTTTCACTTCTGAATGCTTTTAGTTATCATTTATTAGTTATCAGTCAGTCAGTTTGTTAATCAGTCAGTCAGCCAGCCTAATTGGTCTACACTGTAGTTCATTGATCGGTCGGTCTACATAGTCAGTCTGTTGGTCTGTCACTCAGTCAGTCAGTCAGTCAGTCAGTCAGTCAGTCAGTCAGTCACTCAGTCAGTCAGTTACATGTACATGTAGCCTCAATTTCAATATGCCTGTCACACAATCTGTAACATAATGTACTCAGTCAGTCCGTCAGTCAGTGAGAAGTTAGTCAGTCCATCAGTCAGTCAGTCAGTCAGTCAGTCAGTCAGTCTGTCATTCAGTCAGTCCATCAGTCATTCTGTCATTCAGTCAGTCTGTCATTCAGTCAGTCCATCAGTCAGTCAGTCAGTCCGTCAGTCAGTCAGTCAGTCCATCAGTCAGTCTGTCACTCAGCCAGTCAGTCAGTCAGTCAGTCAGCCATCTTATTTTATTTTAAACTACACAATCATGTAGTTAGTGATACAGTTGATCAGCCAGCAGGTCTGTCAGTCCACCATTCAGCCAATGGTTAGATTTTATTTGTGTCGCTAAATTTTCCCTTGAATTAACAGACTTGACAAAAAATCACTTGTTTTCCAGGACATTCCAAAACTTTCCAGGATTTCAAGGACCTGTGCAAACTATGTTCTCTGATTTATCGAGAGTTGTTAATCATTTTGCTCACCTGGATAACTGTTACACGCTGCTTGTTGAAGCTTTGTTCAATTTGGTTCTTCTGTTTTCATCTCATCTGGAAAACAAGATTTATAACCCTGTTTACATGTGGTTTCAATACTACACTGTACCTTAAATCATGAAAATAAATCACGAATATTAAAGACAAAGTGGAAGTTTTCGTCTCAGTCTGCATTTTATACCCAGTCTGCTCCCGTACATGATGAAATTGTGTTTGCAGGTCTACATGTACATTTACATGTACATCTCGGATTCTGTCAGCTGATTTAATGCAGAAGAAACTCTAATGGCTGTGCATGCTGCGTTGATGTAATGCATCGATCAATTCCAGCTATTACCATCCCCCCCCCCCCCCCGGCATACCCCGGGGATTTGTAAGGCTCTGTGTCCCGGGGGCGGGGACTTGTACAACAACGTGTTGCCCTGGGGTTGGGGGCGGGGACAACTTGACTGATCACCAGATTCACGCGGTTGCCAGATCAATATTAAACCATGGAAGAATTTGCCGGTAAAACCACTATTGTGGGCGATTGGCTGGAAAAGCAAGGTATTGGAAAGTTGAAGACTTTGTTTGAAGATAATAAAATGTTAATAACTTTTGTTGCTTTTAATTTTCCATTGCCTGAAGAAACATTGTGTTTATACGTACCGAATCAAAGCAAGACTATCCATTAGAACTTTCACCCAGGCAGCAACTTCGTTTTCAGTGATACACTGATGTTACGTTATTTAACATGCTTTTCCGTTGCCATTTGTGCATGTTGCTAGCCCGGGGGTGGGGCATTTGTGATTTTATCTCGGCCCGGGGGGCAGGCTTTAGCCCCCGGGGAATTTGACAGCCATGTGGCTTCGGGATTTCATTGGGAATAACGAGGAGTTTGTCACAGAATGGCTGGTCTAGCAAGGGCTAGAAAAGCTTGATTTGCATTTTTAAAGGCATGCTTGACTGTTTTGTTTCTTTTTATTGCAATTGTTTTCATATCAAAGGCAAACGAAAACAAGAAAGATGCATGTACATTTGTAGCCTGTTTTAGGGCGGATTCATTTGCAACATACACATATACTTGTCGCATTTCTGACATGTACTCAGTTTCAAATAAATGCGTCGATAGCCCCCAAATCAAATCCCATGGGTCAACCTGGCCGTCAGGGTCTTTGTCATTTGAATCCTCTTGGGAGTGGTTGTAAGCCAGCAATACCGATGTGAAGAACTCCTTCAAATTTGGAAGCTTGTGAAATTTTTACATCAGTTCAGTCCTTGAGCGTAATCACGTAAATTTCCTTGCTGTGAGTTCACTAAAAATTGCTGAAAATTCAAGAACCTATTCTTTTGCGTCGCATTAATTCCTGGTAACGCGTATAGGGTATGTGATTAATCAATGACGTATCGATTAATCATATTCAATGTCGTGGTTTCAAATACGCCAAGAGTACGTCACCGAACTCGCCAAAGTGGTCCGAAATTAACATCGCATTCTGAATAATATTTTTTATGCACAGTACGTACACTGTATGTTTTGGATTCACTATACCCAATTGTCATTTTTTTCTGATCTTTAGACCATGGAACCAAAAAAGGTAGGATTTCTACACAGCCCATACCTAAGCACAAATGTGACTCTCTTATTAGGAGAACAATAGTCCAACAATTGGGATGAACGAACAAAGAAACGATAATTACGGGAGCAAGATGGTTGTGACAGCCACGATGCGTTTGCTCGCTGGAATGTGGAACTGCATGATGTCCAAATTCACCACTTTAAATAGCGACTAATAATAATAATTATTATTATTGCTTTGCCATTGATTAATCGCATACCCTACATGTATACATTGTACGTGTAACTAGGAATGCGACGGAAAAGAATAGGTTGTCTCGCTTTCCGCTATACGCATAAGTTGGAAATGAATCTGCCCTTACATGCAATATTAAATAACTGAATAATTTGATAACCGTTCGAAATTAATGTGTCAAAGAATCATAAGCGATTTGCTATTTACAGCGCTTTTTTCAATAACATGCAAACTCTCGGGAACTCTGCTCATTCAATGGTTTCGTTTTTCACTGCCGTCAATCATTTAGTAATCCATTCAAAAGTTCATGTCCGTGGATTGTCAACCAATCACAATCCATGGACGTGAACTTTTGAATGGATTAATTACTAAAATGATTGACGGCAGCAGAAAACGAAACCGTTGATTGAGCAGAGTTCCAGAGAGTTTGCATGTTATTGAAAAGCGCTGTAACAAACAGCGTCCACTTTTTATACATGTAGCTTTGCTCGAAATATTTGCAGTCTACTCTTCGTGTCGGATTGTATCCTAGATAAATTGAAACAATCTGTCGCTGGCGTAGCCAGAAAAATAGAGCATGCGAATCTCGCTGACAAATGACAGACAATGCGAAATGACATGGCATTAAACTTGAGCAGTACATGTATATGAGCCCGGGGGTGGGGTATTTGCCAACCTCGTCCCAAGAGTCTTCTCGGCGTTCAAAGTGGCGGCACGAAGAAGACCATGGCAAATAGCAGGTCATGTGACCACAAAATTAACCAATCGCAAGCCCGCCGCCATTTTGAGACAATCAAAATCTCCAATATTTTTGGAGACACGTGACCTGCTGTTCGCCAGGGTCTTCTTCACGCCCACCCACCATCTTGGAAGCGGCGATGGCCCTGGGAACAAGGTTGGGGCATTTGCCTTCTTTTATGGCCGACCATGGGTAATTTGAACGGCTTGCCTGTCCCCACTCCCCGGGAAAATGGCAAAAATCTATACCCTATTTCAGACCAGTAGGCAAAACATACCCTATTTCAGACCAAAATGGTCAAAATCTATACCCGTTTTCAGACCAAAACGGCTCAAAAACCATACCCTTTGGCGCCGCACATACCTATATAGCTTATATAAGGGAGTACCCCCCCCCCCCCGGTCCCCACTGCGGGGAATTTGATCAAAATTTTTCAAAAATGTCAAATGCCCGGGGGTTAGCCCGGGGGGGGGAGGTGGGTGGGCACTGCTGGAATTGACTGACGTACAACATGTAAGCTTATACATTCCCGTAAACGGACACTAAATTCTACTTCCCGAGGGTGTCCGCTTACGGGAGCTTCGACTATATCTAGTTCAATATAAGCTTAGTTGTAAGATTAAAGTGTAAATCTTACCTGCTTGATCGACTCATGCACGAGGTATAAAGAATTGATCAGCTTTCTGTATTAAATTCCTCCACATTGTGTCTCCTGGCTCCGAGCTGCAGACAAAAGTAAAGCAAGTCAGCTTATATTTCAAATAAAGTATAATATTACCAGTTCAAGCAGTTTTAAATAAAGAACCTTTACAAACTCCAGTTCAAATTTTCCGCCATCTTTGTTTTCACACGTGGGGAAACGAACTACACTCGCAAAGATCAGTGGGAAATAAGAAGGAAATAAGAAGGGAGGGGAGGGGAGGGGAAATTAAATGATAGGTCCGCAAGGCGAACTTGTACGGCTTTCTTCTGCGGTGAAAAACATAGGCACGCAAGGCGTGCGAGAGTTATTATTTTATTATTTTTTTATGGTCACACTAGCTAAAACGATCGAAAACAGCATAAGGGTTTTACAAAGGTCTCCGTTTTCATCATAGCACACACAAAACTACGGGTATTCACAACGGTGTGTTTTGAAATTTGCACCATCGCATGCGCATTCAAGTATGTGATAAAATTGATTGGGAGTGAAAGGGTTAAGGCCGGTTTACACGATACGATTTGTCGGGCCGATCTGTCGGCACACTCGTAAGGCTCATTTACACGCTACGATTAAGGTTTTGGGTGGGCTTATAAACGAGGGGGCTTATAATCGAAGAATGAGCTGATAAGAAACAAGTACGTTAATGCAGTAATATCAAGATACGTTTTCCATTTCCCAAGTATTGGGAACAAAAACAAATTTCAAGTACAGTAGGCTCCCGCTCAGTATCTCGAACTCGGTTATCTCGAAAACCCCGCTATCTCGAACTCAAACTAATTCCCTTGCCCTTGTTTTTCAGTCATTTACTATCGGCTATCTCGAACTCCTCGCTATCTCGAACTCAGTGTTTTCGTTCCCCTTAAAGGTCAAATGCAACGAAATTTGGTATTTTTTTCTTTTGTCGCGAAAACTGTTCTTTATACTAGCATCAATCATACTCAACCTTCAAAAGCTGCTTTGGGCGATTTGTGGCGCTTATAAGGCACGAAATTCGACAATTTCCGACGGCTGAACGAAAACGAACCAGAAATGACCGTGCTTGAAATGGAAACGAATGTATGTTTTTGTGACGTCATATGTGGTGAGCTTGTTTCAGTCACGCGTGTTTTCGCGCGTGTTTGAAGCTTGTAATTTGCTTGGGTTATAAGTGTTCTGGGTTTGTTCGGAGATTATTCCATAGTGTATTGACGAAAATGGATGAATACCTTGACATCTCCTTTGAAAATTTTCAAATACAACAAATTCATTAATCTCACCTATTCCTTGCATCTGTTCTCGTCTTTAGTAAAAAAGCTTACGCCTGATTACCAGGGACCGTTTAAGCAACCACGACGGCGACGACAACGAGAACGTCACAAATCAATAGATTTAATTAGTAGTACAATTGCTCCGCACGTGCGTTTTGCATTTTAGTACATTTCTTTGCCGTCCTCTGCAAAACAACAACGTCAAATGACCAAATTCACGGTATTGTGGAGAACGTGAACACACGACGGTGAATTTTCCTGTCTCTATCTGAACTTGAACACTGTCCCTGCGAATTCAGCTCCTGGACAGTTCGGCCACATTGGACAAATTGAACGTGTTGGAATAATCGTGAAATAGTTTATATTTGAACAGTTGCTACAGCTAAAAGCAGCACAAAACACCATACTTGTTGATGTTTTGAAACTGCAGAATTTTATAATTCTCGCGGACTCGCGCGTGTATGTGACGTCATATGTGGTGAGCTTTCCATTTCCGACAATTTTCCGAAGTTTGCCCGAACGCTTCTGTTTGTGGAAGCGAAAAAAAAGGCAGTTTTCAAAGTCGAATATCTCGACGACGTTTTGTCCAAATCGTTTCAAACTTAAGAATATGATTATTCATAATATTCCCTATTATTTCGACTTAAAACTAATCTTACTAAAATTTTGTTGCATTTTACCTTTAACTTAAGAGTTCGAGATAGCGGGAGTCTACTGTACTGAGAACATCAAATGCAACTATAGAACATATTGAAACGGAAGAAAGAAAAATAATGTGGTCTAAAGTTCAACAATTTCTGTGAGGACATTTATAGTAAGGAAGTGGGGAGGGGGGTTTTATAACCAGATTTTTTTTGGATAGCGAGAGATGGACCTATAACTGGGGGTGGGGGGGGGGGGGGGGGGGGGGGCTTAAATGCGGGGGATGGGGGAGGGGGGCTTATAAGCAGCAGTTCACGGTATATATAGAAAATACGCCACTAGGGTCCCGGATGTAGTTTCGTATGAATTTTGTTAATCACAAGTGCAGCAAGACATAATAATGGATATCCATTTAATTCCCCTTTTATTTCAATTATCTTTCCTCCTAGGGTATTCCAACCAGTGTCATACATGTACATGTGATAATATAAAAAATAAGAAAACATATATAAGAAATACATATAAACATACGGCACCTGCTATAATTATTACAACAGGCCTTTCCTTGACTAGCATAGATTGTGCTCGACAAATTTGTCTAGTTCTGGAAATTTTGAGCAACAGCTCATTAATTGGACGTACACGCAGTTAAAACCTCTTCGGAAGCCTTCGGTAATCTTCGGAAGTCTTCGGAAATCTTCAGCGACTCAAACAGGTTGTTATAGCGAGGAGCGTCTTACAGACGCCATTCGACAGATGTTTTGATTAATTTTTGACAACGTGTTGACATCTTTTTGACAACTTTCTGGTGGCTTTCCGGCGTTTCAACTAGCCAATCAAAATGCAAGAACTACGTACAGCGGAATTGTCAAGCTTCACGTTCGCGTTCTGACAGTTGACGTCTCCGCCTACCGCAGTTCTTGCAATTTGATTTGCTAGTTTAAATGGAAGTCATCACAAAGTTATCAAAATTAATCAAAAACTTTGTCGAGTGGCAACGGAAGGGCGCTCTTCAATGCAAGATTTAAAACTTTGCAATTTTTTAACATTATTTTTTTTGCAACATTTGAGATTGTTGAGCCAGAAGTGAAATGCGGCATAGAAACTTCAATCCGTATCACAATTCGTTGGGACCGTTCGCTACAGGTCAGAATGCATGCATCAGTCTCTCCCGGTACCGCAAGTCGTTCATATCAACAGAGAGGGAAAGAGGGAGAAAGTTAAGAGGCCCAACAATTGTGACACAGATTGTAGCTTGAAAAAAAAAAAGCTAAGGGACTTGCATGCATTCTGGTTTATCAGGAAACATAGTGCAGTCAATCCAGGTCAAAAAGTCCTTGATGTCGGTGTAAACACCAGGCCTCCCCGCCTGTGCACAGCCAACGCCCCAACTTGTGGCTCCAGCCAGGACATATCTGCCCCTCTCCTGACACACAAAAGGCCCTCCACTATCTCCCTTGCAGCTGTCTATCTTCCCCTCCTCATACCCGGCGCAGATCATCTGATCAGTGACAATATCACCAGTTTCATTAAGATACTTCTCTTTGCAGGTAGCGTGATCTATGATGGGCACACGAGCCACCCGCAGCTGATTGGAGACCCAGCCTGATTGGTGCGTTCTCCCCCACCCGGTCACAGCACAGCTTGTCCCTGTAGGAAAATTGCTTTCAGAGGTTGGCAGACAGATCGGACTCATGGTCTCGTTGAAGCCCGGTAGGGGGCTTGCAAAGCGAAGGAGTGCGATGTCGTTGTCGAAGATTCTGTGGTCGTAGTTGGGGTGCATACATAGTTTGGACACAGCTGGTGGAAAAAATAGAGTATCACACAGATTAACTTTACGGTCCTGAGCTGAAATTACTTCCACTTACTTATAGAGTGGTTTTCAATTGAGCGTCATAAAACCAAACTGACCAATTACAGTGAAGATGACGCTACCGTTGCCACTAGACAAAGTTTTTGATTATTTTTTGACATCTTTTTGACAACGTTTTGACGACTTTCAGATGGGTTCCGTTTGACTTGACCAATCAAAATCCAAGGAGTGTTGGAGGCGGAGTCGTGGAATTTGAATGGTTTTAGTTTCTAGTCTAGTTCAAATGTGGTGCCACAAAACGGAACCCATCAAAGTTGTCAAAAAGATGTCAAAAATTAATCAAAAACTTTGTCGAGTGGCAACGGTAGCGTCATCTTCACTGTAATTGAACATAGAGATGTTAAAAAATCCCAACTGTGGGAGGCTAACCAGTTCGCGGCCGAGGAGTTCACTCGGGACTACCGAGAACAAATCCCAGCTAGTGGAAGGAATGGAGGATTTGATCGAACCAGGGACCTCCAAAATTCAAATCCAGTTCCCTGAATTAAACCACTCGGTCACGCCGCCTCCAAAACCTTTTTAAAATTTGCCCTATACGGTAAGTTTCTCGACTCACTTTTTTGGACCTCATGACCTTCAATGTTGTCTACATCAAACTCTCCAATGATAATTCTCAATCCGGGACTCGGTGCTACGCAGCCTTCCCTGCTGGGCTTGTTACGATAAATACAGTGGGCAGCGGTCAGCACCCACTCTCGATTGATCAGCGAGCCACCGCAGAAAATGAAGTCATCGCCCATTGTCTGGAGCCCAATCTGCCACGGCCAGTCTCGATTGGAGGCCACCTCGCCACCCACTATGCGGCTATTTTTAGGGCGACCACATATTTCTGTGCAAGGATAAACAAGATAAACAAGAAATGTTGAAATGAAATCAGGAAAAACGAGCGAAGCGTATAGAAAAGAGGAATACCGTGCCCCATGATAATGTTTTGAAATCTATTAATAGTTTCGCGCCATGCTTTAAAAGTTATTTTTATTTCCTTCTGATGAAGGCTCCGACATCACGTTACTCGAACTGACCAATCAGGTAGCGTTCTTAAAATAGCTCAGCTCTGGACTGAAAGTTGAAAATAGGCTTTTAAAAAAACTATCATTTGAAGAGGCCCGTGTATGGGGGAACATCCTCTTTTGGCAATACCTTGTGGCATGAAATTTTTGCGCGAGTTTTATTTTACGATAATGTTTTTATTGTTGCGATTCCCAGAGGAAACATTTTTCCACATGTGTACCATATGCAGTAATTTTAGCGGATTTTTTCCTGCAGTGTTCCAGAGGCCCGAAATGGGACCCCGTTCCCTGAAACGTTTGAACTAAAAGTCAGAAAATAAAACCGAAATGGCTGTTGGAATATTCCAACTTCTGTAGCAAGTTTCATCAAAATCGGTTGAGTGACCCCCATTTGCAACATCTGGAACACTTCTCAGACAATGACTCTTAAATTTAAAACAATAATATACATTTATTTATTTTCAATATGGTTGTTGCTCTGTTAAATAATAATTAAGAAATAGTAGACACAATTTTCTCACCAGTTTCACAGTTATTTCCAGAATATCCTAATTTGCAATCACAGCGATAACTTCCCTGAAGATTGACACATGTGGCTCCATTCTGGCAGGGATTATTTGTACACCCATCTGCGGATAAAGTAACAGTCGGTCAAGAACTTGTTATTTGTTGTATGTTTTTATTTTTATTTTTATCATCATACCATACCATGACATTCCGATAATAAGCCCTCCCCCAAATCTCAAACGCAAACGGCATCCTTCCAGTGATAACCGCACACCGCACCCCGCACCTCTCCCGTAAGCGGACACCCTTGATAAGCAGATAAAGTGTCCGTAACTGGTGCTGGCCGCTTACGGGAATGTGTAAATACAGATTTTGTACGAGCTAGAGTTCAAACGGAGTTTTGTCAAGGCGGCCGTAAGCGTAGCTAGAGCTGTCCGCTTACGAGAGTGTCCGCTCAGAGAGCTTCGACTGTATTACCGTTATCTTACACGGACTTTCCACATCCTTAATTGTTAATTTCTAGAGTATTTCGATGAAGTATAAAACTATACATAGGTTGTTCTCAGTCTATATTCTCAACGCCAAGTGAACGGGAAAAGAAACTCAAGCGAAGCTAACGCAACTTAACACTATCGATTTTTTAAGGCAGATAACATACCAACTTTCTACTAGGTTCAATAATAGAAAAACAAAAAGCACACAAACGTGGTTTCGTATCTCAGCAAAATCTGCTCAGTCACACACACTGAGGCACTGTGAGAGTAAAGTGTTATGCTATGGTATAGGATGCTAGTCTATCGCAGTCAACCCCCCCCCCCCCCCCCCCCCAGCATTTTTGTCAGGTTGTCCTGACAATTCGCGGATACCTGCATTAATACTCTGAGCCTGGTTGTTCAAAGGGTGGATAACGCTATCCACCGGACAAATCACTATCCAACGGATAGCGTAGTTTTTTTTTGTTAACTGCCATGACTTATCCACTGGACAGTGATTTATCCGGTGGATAACGTTATCCGCCCTTTGAACAACCAGACCGTGGGTGGTGGGAGACACTGTAAGCTCAAGAACACAACACACTTACCCCGGCCAGCGCTCGAACCCGGATCGCTCGATCCGGAGTCCAACGCGCTAACCATTACTGAGGCCACCCGGCGTGTCTTCGCATGATGTAGTGAGTTGTTCGTATCTTACCAGCGGCACAGTTTGCCATCGAACATTGACGCATTTCTTGATTATTTCCAACACAAGGTTTCCCGCCATTCTTAGGAGATGGGTTGTCGCAGTCACGATTTCTTGTCTCTTGGCCAATGCCACATGTCTTGGAACAAAACGTCCAGCCGCTCCAGGGCCCCCACTGGCCATCAACCGCTGAAAAAGAATTCGATTATGGTATTAAACTGCGATGTCAAGTAAAGATTCCATGTTTATATTTTAGAAGAAAACACGGCTTACCATAAAAGCCCACGGTGTTTTATTCTAACGGCCGAGCAACTTTCAATATAATCAACTTCAAGTTGATAATCAATGAACACTGTAATCACAAACATGTTCAGGGAAAACGTATTTAAACATACACTCTGATGCTTAAACATGCCTTATATACTCTAAACATGTTTCGACACTGTGAGAACACAGTATAAACGTTTCACTTACTCGCCGATGTAGTTTCTTCAGAAACTAATGGCTTATATAAAAATGCAAAATAGCCGTGACACAGTCAAACAGTTTGTCTGGGAGACCTGTGACCCCACACCAAAAAAATGTCACTCCCCCGAGCTTCGCGAGGACTTGCGAGTCACGTATTACTAGCTAGTAGTAGTATTGGGTTTGCCAAGTTTTATAACATTTGAAGAACGCGCTCAGCCGAGCCGTCGTACGACTCAGCAAACGAAAAAGTAAAGCCCTTATTTTGGTCAAAAACTGATCAAATGGAATGAAAAACTCCAATATAGGAATGATCGATGTGGCATAAAACAAATTGCAATTAGCCTTTTCAGTGTTGTAATGCTGCAGGGAGATTGGAGACTATATGGTAGAACGGATTGCTTAATTTAAACCGCCTTTGGTTTTATTATGTAGCTGGGATTTTAAGCATCGAATGTTTGAAGTTAAAGGCCGAGAAAGAATCTCTCTTATCTAAGGGCGGAGAGGTCACATCCAACACGACATTTAGGGGAAGAGAGGAACGGACGCGTTGAATACACTTTTATTAAGATTTTATTTGTAAACTAAGTGTCCCCAATTAGTAGTCCACTTGTGGACAGCTAGTAGATATGGTGACACAGTAATAAAGTTATTGATTGAATACAACACACACAACCACGTCACTATTGCTCTTGGTAAGCTTGGCCTTTTATGGCGCCTGTTAATTTGGGCTCACAACAGAATTCAAGAGAAGACTTTCTAAACTGTATCAGGTTTGTACTTATTTAATACTATTCAATGCATAAAACATTTTAATTTCAAGAAGATAAATCGCTTGCTATTCCGTGTTAAAAGAGCTACGTCATGAATGGATCATCCTTAAAACATGTTTCAAGTAATAAAATGACATCAAACACGAGAGATAGTGTTTCATCACATTTCCAAACACCGAGAAGAGAGTTGAAAATACGACGCGCAGCGGAGTATTTTTTACAAAAGTCGAAGTGTTTGGAAATCGGATGAAACACTGTCTCAAGTGTTTGATATATCTTATCAATTGAAACTAAAACTAAGGAGTAAACGGAGGAATAAAATCGTAAAAATCTATGCTAATTAAGACCGGGTATCCAAACCTCTGACACGGTTATGATTTCTTTTGTTTTATAACTTGATGAATTATTTTGAGAAATCCGTCTCAATCTTAACCATCCTTGTTCCTTTTTGGTTATTATTACCTCTTTGGTGTTTTTCTACCTTGGTTAACTATTGATTCGGGATTTCCTTCGATTTGAGGGTAATTTTGGCAAAAAAAATGATCTTGATTTAATAATATCGTGACGTAGCTATGTCTGCCAAAGATCCGTACAAGGATCTTAAAGCATCATTACGGACAGAGCTAGCGATGTTTTCTTTACGTTGCTTTCAAGGTTACATGTCCTATTAATAACCGACAATAACTCTAATAACCAAGTAAAAATTATACCTATAAAATAATACGCCTAGTATCTCACAATAAGTTAACGTCTACAAATTATTCTTGGCGAATCCACTATAAATATCAACTTTCTGTCCACCGGCACAGGGGCCAGAATCTGCATTTCACTAGAAAAAAACGGCGCTTAAACCCGGGGCCCAGTTGATCATAAGACTATAAGCTAATCCAAGATTAGCGTGATTATTGATTTCAGTTTTGTAACTTTTCAGTGAGGTTTTCTGTTTATATTTTTTTGTCCTTCAGTTTTGACTTTGAGTAATCTCAAACTCTACAAAAGACTAGCAAAGAAAACAACTTTTCTACAAGATCAATTAAAACCTCGATTACATTGACTTTTAATCCAGGATTAGAGTTAATCGGTTTTCGAACAACCGGGCCCTGATGTGATGTCAACATACAAACTCTCCTTAGCGTCTTGGTAAATTTGGAATAATGTTAGCAGGGAGAATTTCATTGTGATCGCGACGCTGGTAAGAAACGGTTTTTTGTGGCTAACGTTTCGTAAGCCAGTCCAGCTGAGCGGTAGTCAATTTTACAGTCAAGTGTAAAACACAGGGTCACCCAACGGATCGTTTTGGTGTAATATCTGTTCGGAAGGCCTATAATCGCCTCAGATATTCGGTTAGGGAAATGTCATCTCGAACTTTCTTAATATGGGAAAATTAATGCCTTTTGTTTTCGGAGAGATAAAAATGTCGTTTTGGGTACAAAAATAGGTCAGCTAGGATTTTCTAGGCAAAGGCAAATTTAGCTCCTAAATTTGGGTATTAAGATTTCAATCCCTAAATTTTTCTGAAGTTTGAAAGTTCAGCTAACGCATCCGAACAGATACATTTTTCTTAGCGTTTAAAAATAAGCCATTGAACTGCCCAAAAAGCACAGTTATAACGTAAAAACGACGTTGCGACACCTACAGACAAATTTTGTCGTTGGGTGCCCCTGAAAACAGTTTTCAGATTGTAGAGTTATTGATGATGAGGTTATCGATTCTCATTACCTATATGCCTAGCTTTGTATTAATATTTTAAGTGTATGTTGATCACTTATTGGGCTTAAGGTCAGTTAAGTCCATCTGACTAAATTGCTAAATGCAATTCGGACGCTTCTAAACTACACGGCAAGTTTGGGATATTACAACTTGGTTAATTAGCCCCTGAATGAGACATTTTAGAAGGAGCTTATTCTCTTATAAACTTTCTAAGCTCATTCTACATAATACAATCGATCGAGCACCGAAGATTAACGATGTTTGCGTACACGCCAGGCTTCATCCGCCCGGCGCATCCGAAGCCCCAGCTCACGACCCCAGCCAATACGAACGGCTTGTTCTCTCCTTCCTGACAAACCAGCGGACCTCCGCTGTCACCTTGGCAACTGTCAATCCGACCGCCCTTGTACCCTGCACAGATCATGCGCTCTGTGACGATACTACCATGGACTCGGTACATCTTCTCGCACTCGTTGCGCTCAATAATTGGGACCTTGGCCTCACGTAGCCTATCTGATACCGGGCCTGACTCCCTTATTCGACCCCATCCCGTCACATAGCACTGCGTCTTGGCTGGAAAGTTGCAGGAAGAGGTTGGCAAGGATATAGGACGCACAGCACTGGTGTAGGTCACTGTTTTGCTCAGCTTCAACAAGGCAATATCGTAGTCCATTGTTATTCCGTTGAAGTTTGGATGCGTGCAAATTTTGGAAACGTCTGCAAGGACATTAAGAAATACATGAGAACAAAGACTATAGTGTGATATTTCAAAGAGTACAAAATTATATTTAAATCAAAAATTTCAAAATAGTTTCACTCTCTTGAAAAAACAGTACATAAGCCCTGGACCCGCGAAATTTGACAGAGGTCCTTTGAATTGTAAATACCTTTTTGGAACAGTTTTCATATAAAACATGAAAGAAGTCATATGTTAAAAAAGAAGATTTAACTGAACTCAGCATTGTTCGGGTGAAGTAACTATAAGCAACGTTGATAACGCACTTATTTAGTGTTTTGTTCTAAGTAATGACCCTTTCTTAATTTGTCTATTAGAGAGGTCATAAATATGACGTCACTTTAAAGGCTTCATTGACGATGATAAGAAATATCTGAATACAGTTACTTATTACACTATGACCGAGCTTAACATTTACTATCTTTACATTTATTACTATAAGAAATATCGATGATAAAAGGCGATAACATGTCAATAAACTGATTGAAAACAAATGCTACTTTTATTGTATGGACAATAGGACAATTGATTAACTTTGATCTGTAGCCAAAAACGGGAAATTGTATTGACATTGGAGTGTCCGTAATAAAGAGGTTTAAAATTTTATATGAATTTGCTCCCTGGGGCCGAGATTTAATGTCCGTTGTCCGTATTAGAGAGGGTCCATGCATATTATAGAGGTTTTCTTTCTAGAGAACATATGGGCATTTTTCGGGGACCAAGGAAACCGTCAACCTCGTTCCCAGGGTCTCTCTTCTTCCCGCCACTTAGACACGTGACCAGCCTGAGCCAGGGTCTCTTTTCAAACGCTTTTGGCGGGAAGAAGAGAGACCCTGGGAACGAGGTTGGGAAACCGTCCGAAACCGAGCGGTGTCCGTATTAGAGCGGTGTCCGTAAGGAGAGCTTCGACTGTACACACGAAAATTAGTGAGAATAAGGCAATGTAAAGGCAGCTTACTCATTTGAACTTCGTGACCTTCACGTCTCTTTAAATCAGACTCCCCCAGGACAACATTGAATCCCGAACTGGGTCCTAGGTCGACGCAACCGCGCCTTCTGCCGGTAAAACCCGTAATACAGTGCGCAGCGGTTATCACCCACTGTTGGTTGAGTAAGGAGCCACCGCAGATGATGCCGTTATCCCACTGGAGCCCAACTTGCCACGGACGCTTTTGAATGGGGATAACCTGGCCACCAACTATACGCGAGGTTGAGGAGGACGTAATGTGACCTAGTGTAATGAAATGTATAGAAAAGCAAGTGAGTCATAATATAACTAATATGTTGTCAATATGTTAGATCTGGAGGTGTCTACAAAATTGCGGTTTCTTCTCGTTTCTCCGAAGTTTTGGAAGAGGATTTAGAGTTATTACAAGACAATTGTTCTAATTTTTACTAAAACAATTAGGCCTACGGCCTCATCAACTATCACATCATAGAAATCTCGAGCTCATAATCTAATTGTTAAATATAATTCGAACGCAAATCTAACTTTTAAGATTTTGGATGAAACGATGAAAGCTATAGAGCAGTACTTTCATGAGATACTGTTTATTATGCTGTACAAGGTGGCTCTAACTTTTCAGTCTGTGGATGAAACCCTAGTGTGTGACCATTCAAATGAAAGCTATTGAGCAGTACTTTGATGTGGTCCTGTTTATTATGCTGTACAAGGTGGTTCTAACTTTTAAGTCTGTAGATGAAACCCTAGTGTGTGACCATTCAAATGAAAGCTATTGACCAGTACTTTCATGTGGTACTGTTTCTTATGCTATACAAGGTGGTTCTAACTTTTAAGTCTGTGGATGAAACCCTAGTGTGTGACCATTCAAACGAAAGCTATTGAGCAGTACTTCCATGTGGTACTGTTTGTTATGCTGTACAAGGTAGTTCTAACTTTTTAGGTTTGGCACTCATGGGAGTGAAAGGTATATAAAGAAAGCATCTACAGCAAAGAACTCTTACCAGTACAGTTCCGTAACCTCGTTTTGCTTTTCACTCCGTCGCAGTTTTTTATACAGTTACTCCAAGTAGCCAAGTTACCATCGACAACTGCAATCAGAGATTTGGTGTTAGAAATATGTCTTAGTCTTATGATTTGGGGTTAAATGTCTTAGACGGGGTCTCAAACATCGGAATTCTATCTTAAACAGGGTAGGAAAATCAGCCAGTTTCTTAAACTTGGTCAGGGTTTGAGCCGCACCTCCCTACCGGAGTGTCTGTTGAGTACCTCCCCCGGGTTCATTTAGCCTGCGTAGCAAGCTCTCTCTCTCTCTCTCTCTCTCTCTCTCTCCTTCCCTTCCACAGGCTACGTGAGCTAGTGTGGGCCAGTTTGACCCTGAACGGCTTTAGCTTACCATCACCATCGCCAGATAGCTCATCATCACCATCTTCATCGTCGCGAAAAAAGTCTTCGGGATAAATCTGAAAAACAGGACAAACTGGTATTTAGTTACGTAGGTAAAAAACAAGTTAAGCCTGTTACAGGCCGCCTCAGTTTGTGGAGAGAATGAGCGAATTACAGCGGAGGGTTGGGGGGGGGGGGGGGGGCAGCTCTTTCTCGTACTGTTTGCGTTGTTTTTTCGCTCATCCATTTTCGCCATCTGAGAACCTGAAACAGGCTAAAACGGGATTTACTGGTTTATCACTAGGATGTTGTGGAGTACAATATTTGTTTCATCGTTTTGCTCTGTGTGAAATGCTTTTTTAATAAAACTGATAACTAATTAAAAAAACGTTATAATTCCAGGCATAATTAGACAATGATAAATGAGTCGATATCAGTGGGTTATCACCTGATTAGTCTATAAATCGTTTATTAACCGATGGGGCTATTGACAAGTCCGGCATCAATTTATTGAACTAATTAATTTCATGTTTCCAAACAGAAATTGGGCACTAAGAACATCCCTAGGCAATATCCCCTATTAATGATTATAGAAAACATGCGCGCCCCAGATTTTGCGCGGAAAGAGGGACTACTCGAAGTCTGAAGAAAATCTGGATTCTTTAATTTTTTTTATCCTTTGATACTTTTCACGCTGAGGATTTTCACAGTACGATGGCGACAAACTAAGTTGGAAGTGTGGAATTTAACAGCATGCCAGACAAACGGCATACAAACTATTGTGCAAAAAAATTTGACGCGTGAAGCGAGGATTGTAATTTTCCGCCGCAGTGCATATCTATAACCTTTTCCAAGATTCTGTGAGCACGTTCTTCACAGTATTCACTGTATCAATGACCATGGTTTTAATTAATCTACAGTTAGATATAAACGATGGCGTTTTTTTGGCAAAGTTTTCTGGGTGGAAAAGTGCCGGGTGATTGAAGGATTCGGAGAAATCAATAGAGAGATTAAGCACCACGTTCTACGCCAACGGCAAACGTTAGCTTGCACTCGATTTTGTTTACTTTTCCTCCAATCGTTAAATAAATCCATCAGAAAAATCGAAAATAATTCACACGTTCACGATAAACGCGAAACTACTCACTTTGACGTACAAACGGCAAACGCCAGACGGCAAAAGTGGGATTTTTGCCGTTTGCGGGAAAAACAAACGTGATGCTTAATCTCTCTAATGTCAGCTTTGTCAGCAGTTAACGCCGACATCAAAAGATTAATCCCTGCTATAAAATGAGGGGCTATAGTGTTTTAAAAAAAAGCATGGGCTAATCCCACAAACTCAGACTTACATTAGTAGCCTTGCATCCGTTTCGCGTGTAAAGGACAAAGCTCAAAATAGCGATGATGAAGATCTTGAAAACAAAGGCCATCTTTGAATCTTTCTCTCGACGCGCGGAATATCTGGAATATGCAGCTTCTCTCCACTGAAATTTCGATGCGGCCACCACTAACCACAAAACGTGCTAAGTAATGTCTTTACTCTTTGCAGGTCGCTCCGCTCGCCTTTATAAACCAGCCATTCCCGTTGTGAGCTGAGACGAAGTGCTGACATAGTGAAATTGAGACGTCAATTTCCGTAGCTTGCCAGAACTATAGAAAACGCGAAATCTGCTGGAAGCCAACAACAGGATGCGAAAAAGGAATTCTTGGCTTTAATTTCCCGACAGTTCTTAAAATAAACCAGTTCTATGTTTGGAACCATTTATTGCGCGGAACTATAAAGCAGAGCTAATCAAGGATTCTCAACTGAAAAGAACAATTGATCGTGCAGAAATTTCCTGTTTTTTAAGCTTACATTGACGATAAGTTGTAAGTGTGTTTAGGCCATTTCGTCTACGCGTGGGTCAAACTGCGTCAGCACATTCCCTTCACCTCAGGAAACACAGTACAGTCGCAGCTAGAGACTGATCAGAGATGGAAAATCCCGTGGGGGGAGGGGGGGGGGGGGGGGGTACTCCCTTATATAAGCTATATAGGTATGTGCGGTCCTAAAGGGTATAGTTTTTGAGTCGTTTTGGTCTGAACTAGGGTATGTTTTGTGCACTCTGGCCTGGAATTTGGTTTGGCTTTTAGAATAAACTATTTTTTTCCATTAACATCAGGGAATTTGGGAATTTGAAGCCTTTTTCAAATGTTTGCGCAAACGGAACCCATTCCTGTGTAGCTGAAGTCATGTATTAGACACGTGTACTAATTTTATAGGTCTGAAATAGGGTATCGATTTTTGGGTAAGGTCTGAAATATAGGGTATGGAAAATCACATATTTTGGTCTGAAATAGGGTAAGGGTTTCAAGAAGCAGGCCGGCCGCACACCCCCACCAAAAATTTCAGGGAGTAACCCCCCCGGGTGGAAAAATGACAAAAAAGGCGACGTAATGTGTGCCAACAAAAGAGGTTTGACGAAACGTACCAACAAGTTACGGGCAAAAGAACTCGTAGGCCCGCGTAGGCAAAGTCGACAAAAATGGTAGAGCAAAAAGCCGGGATATGACACTTGGAGAGTGAACTGATTTCCTTTCATGGACGGACGAGGGCATATAGTTAAGAATCGCGTAACCCTTTGGTGGTTAGGCAATTAAGGAATCGGGAAAGTCTTGGAATTCCTGAACGTAAAAATCCGGAAAATATACATTGGCCCTGAGCAAAGGTGTTGGCACGAAGACAAAATTAGATTATCTAACAATTGACAATAGCGTGTGATAAATGACATGATCACCGGGATTGAGTCAACGTGACTTCCTATTTCAGTGAATTTTATTGCGTGCTGACAGGAACTTGTCACCGCTCAGAGATAATGAGAATTCAAATAGAAAGGGGACCAAAGGGGCCTCAAAGAGGTCTTCCATGCTCTCTCCGGCACAAGCACAAGGAACATATGTGTAAACCGGGGTGACGCTAGCCTGCGAACGCAGACGTATTTCCGGCTCGAGACAAGCGCAAACACAAGGAAATGAAATGTTTCCTATTTCTTGTGCTTACGTTTATGATTGCGTCGTTGTGTCGCCCGTGTAAACCGGTATGCTTGTTTTCGCGGTTATCGTAGCCTGCGTACAGAAGTCTCCTATTTCCTTGCGGAAAAGGGTGAAGCAAGGAAATAGGAGACGTCTGCACGCAGGCTACGACTATCGCCGCTCGCCCGTTAATTTTGTGAGCCTCCTCTCGCAGGCTAATAAAGCAAAAGCACAAGAAAGCGCGCGCGCGCGATCCGTCATATTGGACGATGCAATGTTGAATGTTGAAATGTTGAAATTTAAGGCACTGCGCCTACGTATGTCACCTTGTGCTTATGCTTATCGCACGTGTGAACCAGTCTTGTGCTTATGCTTGCACTTATGCGTGCGTCGTACGCGTAAACCAGGCTTTACACATCGCAATCGATCGCAAAGCTATAATTTGGACACAACGTTTCTTTCTTCCTGCTCTATAAGCTGTTAATTTCTGATGTTGTTCATGCAAGCATAGTTAGTATGATGCAAGCAAATAGCTTTTGTACCATTGATGAAAACCACCAATTATTTGATCCCCACTACGCCTGGAGACCAGCAGAAAAATAACTTTTCCTTTGGACATCGATGCTGAAAGTCCTTCTAGTTATCGCTGAGTAATTCATTATCGATGGTATCACAGTACATCAGTAACATGATGAATTCATTGTATTACCTGGACGAGAACATTGCTGTTTGTTACAACTTGTGGACTCAGATCCGGGCCCTTGGCAGGCACGCCCACCATACCGAGGGGCTGGATTGGTACAAGTTCGGCTCCTTGTCATGTAACCACCTCCACAGGTCTTTGAACAAGTGGTCCAATGGCCCCAAGCTGCCCAGTTACCATCAACTGCAAGGTATCATCAAGTCGAAAATATGAATTGAAGAAGCTGAGAGCATACAGCTAATTCACGCTGGCATCGAATTGACGCGTCATAACTAGTCAGACACTAGGATTTATGCATGCAATTACGCGTCAAACTTAGGCCCCGTCCACACGTATCCGTTTTCGTTTGAAAACGCAAAAGTTTGTTTCCGTATTCGCCTCCCGTCCACACGTATCCGGTGAAAACGGTCACCGAAAACGGAAACTTTTGAAAACGCTTTCCAAAGTGGAAACTTTTGAAAACGGCGTTTTCGTGTTCTCGTATGGACATGAAAACGGAACTTTTCGAAAACGATGACGTCAAGAGGTCGAATTCAATTCACTGCGCATGCGTTTGTGCTGACCAAAAGGATCGCGGCCTCTCGTTTTCGACATTTTTGAATGCTTTTTTTCCAAAGACCAGCAAAAGGAAAGCGATAAAAAGCCACAAACAACTCGCAGGCTCGGCTAAAATCAGTGGCGCGCATGCCATTTAGAGGCATTTGAAGCGTTTTCAGTCGTTTTTGCGTATACGTGTGGACGGGCAAAAAACGATTCGAAAACGCTACGTGTGGACGGAGAAATTTTGAAAAACGGAAAGAAACTTTTGCGTTTTCAAACGAAAACGGATACGTGTGGACGGGGCCTTAAGAGACAATGCATCTCGATTGACGTCATGCATGCACGTGTAGCACGCGTCGCTTCATTAGCGGCACCGAAAAATAAATTAAAATACTCCACAATCCGCGAAGGAAAAAGTGACAAAACGCTTCAAAGTTAAGCCCGAATTTATGATTAAGTTCTTTAGATGTATAATAAAACAATTATTGGATTCGATTTTCGCATGATAGCGAAATTATCGAGGCCTCGGTTTGTGTTATCCGCCTTTGTCTTTATGCAACAATAAAGAAAATCATTAACTAGGTGCATGATATTGTCTTCGTGTAGCAACAAATTATCAGAACTAACTAGAACGCGTGTTTACATAGATTGACCGTTGCAAGGGGAGACAGTTTGGGAGAATTCGAAACTTTATGTAAACCCGAGCCGTAGGCGAAGGTTTACAAAAGTACTTTCGAATCCTCCCAAACGTTCTCGAGTGTTTGCAACGGTCAAGCTATGTAAACAAACGACAACAACAACAAACAACTGGTTTCATTACCTTTGCATGGCGAGGTGTCAGTACAAGATGTCGTCTGAGTAGATGATCCTGTACACGCACGGCCGCCATTTCTAGGGGCTGGATTAGAGCATGTTCGTCTCCTTGACATGGAACCGCCTCCGCATGTCTTTGAACACGTGGTCCATTTTCCCCAGGCTCCCCAGTTACCGTTAACTGTAGTGTGTAAAAAACGAAAATATAGTTTGAGAATGAATAGTCAAAATATGCTAGAGAAAGCGCGCGCTGTGAGTGACTGAAAGCCTTGTTCATCTTCAAAGCCCGGGCCAAACGGGGATGAGAGTTGCTGGCTTTTCAAAGTCTCGCTCTCGTTTGGCCTGAAACTCTCATGCGCTCTCAGCGACTCTCATGCGCTGTTATCGAATTTGAATCTGCTTAATTTTTTCTTGAGAGTGGTCGACAACTCTCGCTCTCGTTTGGTCTGAGATGAACACTACGGACCTTCAGATTGGGGTGCGAGTACGAGTACGACTTTTTAAACCTATTGCTCATCCTCAAGATCATCATGTGTCACGCCAATCTCCGGCCAGAACCTACACTTCTGCTGGTCAGTCACAGAGAAGAGCGAGGGCTCTGGGAACAATATTTCTTTGAAAGTACAAAGTCGTATACTCGTTCTCGTACTCGTACCCCAATCTGAAGGTCCGTAGTAAAGCCGTTTTGACGGATACAATGAACAAAGAAAAATGCTGGTTTCATTACCTTTGCATGGCGAGGTGTTACAAGATAGCGATTGTGTAGATGATCCTGTACACGCACGGCCGCCATTTCTAGGGGCTGGGTTAGAGCATGTTCGTTTCCTTGACATGGAACCGCCTCCACAGATCTTTGAACACGTGGTCCATTTTCCCCAGGCTCCCCAGTTACCGTTAACTGTAGGGTGTAAAAACGAAAATATAGTTTTAGAATCGTCAAAATAGCCCAGAGAAAGCGCGCGCAGTGAGTGGCTGAAAAACCTATCTACAACTCTGAAGAAATGCAGAAATTTCGGCAGTTTTCTAACGGAAATAGGAAAAACGGTGTCCATGTTAACGTTCCTACAGAGTTAGTTAGTTAGCTAGAGCGGTTTTTCATACGAATGTCGTAAAACCAAAACCAGCGCAATTACCATGGCCAATCATAATATGCAAACGTTAAAGCCCCTTCCACACGAGCAAGTTTTCCTTGACAAGTTTTCCTTGCTCGTGTGGATAAACAACAAATTTAATTTGACAAGTTTTTCCTTGACAAATTTTATTTGCTCGTGTGGACGATAAACAATTTTTCTTTGACAATTTTTCTTTGTAACAACAATAATATTGTACAGCGGATTATCGTCTTTAATAGGATCCAGGTCGCGAGCAACAAGATAAGGCCGCTGGGCACCAGGGATTCCTTGTCAAGTTTTCCTTGTTGCACGTCCACACGAACAAGTTTCGCAACTTGGCAATTTTTCCTTGTTCAAAAACTGGCACGCTTGTTTTTGAACAAGGACACTTGTCAAGGAAAAAAATGCCAAATTTCCCTTTCCACACGAGCAAGGAAAACTTGTCAAGGAAAACTTGTCAAGGAAAACTTGCTCGTGTGGAAGGGGCTTAACATGGCGACGCCATGGAAAACGTTCCTATAAACTATTTCGCGATTATTCCAACACGTTTTTAAACACAAATTAAAATTTGTCCAATGTGGCCGAACTGTCCAGGAGCTGAATTCGTAGCGACAGAGTTCAAGTCCAGATAGAGAAAGGACAATTCACCGTCGTGTGTTCACGTTCTCCATAATACTTTGAATTTGGTCATTTCACGTTGTTGTTTTGCAGAGGACGGCTAAGAAATGTACAAAGTTTGAAAACGCACGTGTAGAGCTATTGTACTACTAATTAAACCTATTGCTTTGTGACGTTCTCGTCGCAGTCGCCGTCGTGGTTGCTTTAGGTCCCTATTGAACCAAAGAGAACTTGAAGCAAAAACCCGTAACTAACGCCAAGCGCGGGAAAAACGTGTATCAATTTAGTCTGTCCACTTTATAATTAAACTTTGTTCGGAAAACGTCTGTCTTACCCTAAGTTGTTTCAATCGTTTTCTACTTCATATTCTTCCACGGATACTTTTGTGCATTTTCCCTTGATTTTCTATACTCTTTATAATCCTCATTTTTGTTCGGTATTTCGCGGTACTTGAAAGATACCCTTGTAGCCATGCGACCACGCTTTACACAAAACACGATAGCCCTGTAGCCTATAGCCAGCCATACCACCGCGCTCTACGCATGACATGATAATCCATATTTTCGTACGTATGTGCGGAAATTAGTGAGAATAAGGTATGTGGAGGGTTTCGGGATAGACATAGGGCGTTAGAAGAACACGATACTTCATAATCGGAAGTTCATATAAAGCGCAATAAAATCGCTGCGTGTAATGGCACAACTTTCGCTGAATAAATTGTTTATTATACGACATAATATCTTTTCTAAAATGTAGGCTTTCAACAGTGTTTTCCGTAGCGCGCGGTCAGGGGGACTAAGACCTGTGCAAAACGGTCTCTTATTATATGGCAAACTGGTCCACGATGAAAAGGACCATTCTGATTGGTTCCCTGAGCGGTCCGAATTTTGCAATACGGACCGCTAAGATGGACCACTCATGAACTCATTCGCCGAATTCCTTTTATGAAACATTGAACAAAAGAAAACTGTTTTCTATTAAGTAGAAACATTTTTCCTCGTGTCTGGCGGACAATTTTGGTTAAACTTTTCGCAAAGCGGCCTGAAAAATGCAAGAATATGCTTAGCTTCGGCGCGCGCGCGTTAGCCGAGAATGGTTGCATTAATTTATCAGTAAATTTTTAAAAAAGCCATTATAATAAAAACTTTATTGAACTAGCTTGTTCGGTCCGTATTGGGAAATATTGGTCTCGTTCTTTTTTTGCAAGTTTATGGACCTCGCCTTCGGCTCGGTCCATAAACTTGCAAAAAAAGAACTCGACCAATATTTTCCCAATACGGACCTCACGCTAGTTCAATAACATCTATATATTTGCTCTCGTCTTTGTGCGTATTCGCACTCTAAAATGCTATGTCGTATAATAAAGAGAGATTTCGACTGTAGTTTCACGCCGGAAATCCGTCTTTTTTGCTCGCTCCTTCACGGGATCTTGCCAACTTGGGTGGAAGGAGTCGAAAAAAATGTTTACTACGACATTTCCGTTGTCACTCAAGCTCAAGCTTATACTGAAACAATCGGACAAATAAGCTGGTTTCGTTACCTTTGCATGGCGAGGTGTTACAAGATTGCGATTGAGTAGAGGATCCTCCACACGAACGGCCGCCATTTCTAGGGGCTGGATTAGAGCATGATCGTCTCCTTGACATGGAACCGCCTCCGCAGGCCCTTGTACACGTGGTCCATTTGCCCCAGGCTCCCCAGTTACCATTCACAACTGTGAGAATTAAAAATAGAGAAACTCAACCACCGTTGAAAAGCGCGGGAAAAATCGCGACGACAGGTTTTAGTCTTGCATCTGATTGGCTGAGTAAACGACCTTATTTGGTTTATATCTACATTGCACAGGAATTTTTAACCAATAACAAAAGCTCGTGAAAATGCAACCAAAAATTGCTTTCAACAGTCAATCAAAACCAGCCTTGTCACTGTAAAAATGTTGAATATGTTACTTGATATCCAAAATCAAAAGTAATTGGTTACTGTAGCAGTTACCGAGTAAGTTACTACAACAAAACTTTGGCAAGGAAACCGTGAATTCGTATATAAACAAAATGATCTGAAAATGGAAAAAGAAGCCTTTTTAATTTATTCAATGTCACAATATAATTAGTCATTGTTTTGCGATGTGATGAGTACCTTCAAATAGAAGGAAACCTGATAATAATTTATTACATAACCATGGAATAAAACAACAGAGGCAATAGAGAGTATGTATTTAAACCCTTACAAAATAATTTCAAGTTAATTACAGTTGAACCTCGCTATCTCGAACTCGGTTATCTCGATATCCCGCTATCTCGAAATCAAACCCATTCCCCTTGTCCTTCAGTGTTTTTCAGTTATTTACAATCGGCTATCTCGATCGAACTCCCCACTATCTCGAACTGTTTTCCGTTTCCCTTGAGAGTTCGAGATAGAGGGGTTCAACCTAGTCTCCTGCGCAGCCGTTATTTGTGTCGTCACGCAACGCTGGGGAGAAGCGTTGCGTGACGACACAAATAACTGCTGCGTAGGAGACTAGGTTCAACGTAACTATAACTTATTTTGATAGGTACACCTACATGGCTGCTATGGCCTTTGTCACTGAGTCCCACAAGACTGAGTGCATAGGATGGTTAAAGGAGCTATGTCACGATATTTTAAGTCATTTTTGCGAAGTGCAAAATCACCTTTAAATTGAAGAAGGCCTCGAAATAGTTGTTTGCTAAGGTAGAAAAACACCAAAGAGGTGATAATAAACCAAACTGGAACAAGGATGGTTGAGGATGGACAAGATTAAGACGGATTGCGAACGGCGAACTTGAAAAAAATTGCCAATTCGCCATTCGTGACGTAGCCCCTTTAAGATTGGGGAAGATTGCGATAGATTACGAACGGTGTTTTAGTAACCGTAGGAGTCTGGGGATATCTTACCACACTTGCCGCAGCTTTTCTTGCAATATCGGTTCATATATGCGGTGTTCCGCGAACATTGTCCAGTTCTGGCCCAGTAAGAGCACATCGTGTTGGAATCGAAACAGCCTGTGAAGAAATGTTAGAAAAATTAAAGAATAAAGAGCACTGAAGCTTCCGCACTCAAGAATGGAACTGAACTATGGCGACGAGAGATTGGAACGTCGAACCTCCACTAACGGCCACTTCTCTATAGCGGCCACCTGTCCACAACGGCCATGATATTTCGTCCCAATCATACTCGTCTATCCATACTTTTCACTCTTATTGAAACCTCCCTGTAACGGCCACCTCTCTACAGCCCCATGATGGCCACTATAGAGAGGTTCAACGTAATATTAAGTAAAGGAAAAGAGAGATTGTACGACCACTCTTAGAATTAAATTCATTTCCACCTCGCCGTCAATGTTTCTCCTGGACACTTTAAGCGATTGTTTGAGCGACGTGTAATTGCAAGAGAGGATGATCTAGTAAGAAATCTCTTTCTTAATTTTGTTTGTTTAGTTTGTTTTGTTTTGTTAGTTTGTTAGTTAGTTTTCTTTTCTCTTCTCTACTTTATACAGATACAAAATTACCACTTTTTAAATTTCTTTGTTCTATGCCATTTATATATATACCGAAATGTTCTTATTATTATTTACTTACACTACTGAATAGCTACCCTTATTATTATAATTTGTTTTTCTTCACCTCCCGCCTCGAATAGCCCTGCTAATTTGTGGGAGGTGAAAACCTATGTATTTTAACCTAAGACTTAATAAAGCTTGTTGTTGTTGTTGTAGAGAAGGATTCTCCGTACACCATGATAATTTTCTGTGTTACATTAAACAAAAAAATATAGAATAATTATCATAAAACAAGGGTTAGGAGAGCTTATTTATTCCACGAAAAGAGGAATTACTTACTGCTAGCTGCAGGTCTACATATTCCGCAGCTTTTCTGGCAATTAACATTCATGTAGCGAGGGTTCCTCCTACATTCTCCTTTCCTGGCCCAGTCAGAACAAAACCTATTTCTGTCACTGCAACCTAAACGATTAGAAAATATGCAGTCAGTAAATGGCGTTTTGGATTTATCCCCGAAGAAGTACCCGACCACTTTCCGAGTTTCATTGACCAATCAGAAATAAGCACGACCACTAGGCTGTCACGTCAGATTGCCCTCATCAGAATATGCTAAGCCGGAGTCAAGTCTCAGCGACTATCGCTGTATAGCCCGGATCCTGAAACGAGAGAAAACTCTCGACGACTCTCAAAAAAATTTCACTAGGTTCAAATTCGACGAGAGCGCGTGACAGCGGACTAGAACTGCCGAGAGAGCGCATGAGAGTTTCAGAGAGCGAGAGTTTGAACTGTTGTCAACTCTTGATTCGTTAATTACGTTTTAGCCCGGGTTTATAAGATCCCTCTATAAAATCACGCTAAATACTGATGTTCGTATCAGCACAAACGGGTCGTATTTTTATTTATACATACATACGAGAGCACGGTGTAATTTATAATCTCGGTAACAGTGAATAAACACCAATGCGGTTATATGTCCATCTGTCCGCTAACAAAAGAATATAGCGGTCATTATAATCTCCCCCTCCCCCTCCCCCCCTCCCCCTCCCCTCCCCTTCCCCCTCCCCCCGGATATAAGCCCGTTACAATCTCTCATGATCATAATTATGATAACAATCGAGTATAATAAAAAATGTTCAACGTTGACCCAACGTTTTTCTGTACAAGTATAGAATAGTTACTAAAAGCCCGGTCCATGTACAGTACGCAGTTCTCAGTTTCATTGAACTCTTCGCGCAATCAAAGGTGTTGTTTGAAATTTGCTTGTTGCTATATATATAGACTGAAATTATCGATTTATTGTTATGGCCAGTAAATGGATACTGAATTCCGCATTTATGGTTGGTCTCAACTCGTTTCTTGTGGGCTAATATTCCGAAGCGATTTTGTTTTTCATATCCGCTTATAAGATCTCTCGGATACATGGAAGAAACAGGCCGAAAAACAGAAGTAAACAAACACTACAAAATCAAATTTGAATAAGCTATGAAAGTGCGCTAGAGATAATTATTCATAAAACTCCAGCTTCTTTGATGATAAAACGTTCGTTACATTCCCATTTAAACAATGAAAACGGTTTACATTTAGAGTGAGACATTTTGATAGGAGTCCAGAATTGATCGGACGAATGATTCATGCGTTTAAGATTGCGTTCACCGTCCTATACTGGAAAAACACGACGGTTAAATTTTTTAAAACTTTCAAACATAACTCATACCTGCTCTCCGATTGACAACTCCGCGGTAGCCGTAACTTTGCTCAACAACAAGTAAAATAAGTAAAAGTATTTCAGCTACTAACAAGTGTCGGAAATGTCCGGCAAATAACATTTTACACGAACTGTTGAGTGTCACATGGACAGAGACTTGAGAAATGTCGACTCAAAAAATTTAAACTCCAACTGCTGTTACAAGTTGCCGCCAAATACCGTTATAGATTATTTTCAGTTGTTTTATTTTGTTTAAAAAAAGCTATTGAATTGATCTATTGAATACTTTATTGAAATTCAATGAAGCGTAAAAATCGCGTGATCTCCGGAGTCTTGACAGTGTGTATACAACGTTTTTTTTTTATTCAAAAAAGAAATCAGAAATGTTTTCCCTTGAACAGCCTTATTTTAATATAATCGTGTTTTACACTTTGTTATTCAGGTTTCTTGCCAGAAAATACCACAGAAAAGAAATTAAAATTCACTAAGGATTCTCATAAATGCTATATTGATCGAACGGGCCCAGCTCCACCCTCCCCTCCCCCTGTAAATGTTTTGCTCCGTCTCGCGTTCAGACGCACAGGCAGCCCAAGTTCACGATAAGATAATTACGGTAGATTGACTTAGATTTATAAGGTTTGTATGGGAACGCAACGGTTTTGTTTTAGATGATATAAATTCGAATGTTTTGTTAAAGTGCAACTAACCCCCAAAATTTTTTTTCGCTTAAATAAATTTCCTTGTTACCCTGATAACGTTTTTCCCCGCTGCATGCTTAGGCGCTGAGATTTGGGTTCCTGTACCTCGACCCCTCACCTATTATGACGTAATTATGCTCTGTAATAGCAGGAGGGCTTGTAGTAAAATACGTAATTCCCGGGGTAATTATATACCTTTGGCTCTGTGATCTAGCGATGGCACGATAACTTTGTTTCATGATCAGAGCAGAATAAACATGATTAATCGATTAGCAAAAATAGAAATGTAACTTGAAATCTCACAAAGAGCCGACTGACAGGCGCACCTTCCCAATAGGAGATCAACGAGAAGTTTCTGTATCCTGTATCTCCGACGAGACTGCTGTATAAACCCGCTGGGATTTGTGTACTTTCATTCTACCATTGTTTTCACAATTCTGATCTGGCGCTACAACCCGGGCGCTACAAACCAATCTGGCAGCAGTATCAAAACGAGGAAGTCCTGCCGGGATATGGAAGCTAAGGCCCGGGGGAGGGGGGATTATCCATGTCGCAATTGAAAATTTCAAAGCATGTCGCTATTGTCACTATTGGTTCTTCGTTTCTCTCAGATCACAGATCCTCACCAAAACTTCCCACAAATATCCTGCAACGTTGTCGAACCTCTCGAATTCATTTTAAGTCACTGGCGTATAAGTGTTCAGTCCGTGACGCTGGTCAGAACGTTTGTCGTATGTCGGGGTCGCGGGCCGTCCAATTACTAAATTCTCCAGACGTTCAACGTATGAATTCGTTTGGTGTTTTAGGCACTGAGTTACTTACTTGTTGCTTGTCTCCAAAGGCAGCAGTAGACGCAAATAATACAAGCTACAAACAAGTGAAGCTTCATTGTTCCCAGCCAACAACAAAGGTGGAAACACGGAGTTCGTCAATACAGTTGCGTGCTAAGCGGCAAAGTGACGTTTGATGCTTTGAGCATTTGTTTTATGTCTCGTCTGTGACGTCAAATTCCAGAACTATTGCAACAGATGTGGTACGTGATATGAAAATTGAGGAACAAGAGAATGCGCTTGTTTTCGTTTTGACACGTACGAAATCTGGAGAGTATCGCATTTTGAGGAAGTTCAATTTGCTTTTGGGTGACCTGAAAATAAAAGAAATAAAATGCAAAACTTTATACTCCGACCCGGGACCGACAAGACGGTAAACTTGCAGATGTTTTTATTACGATTGCTGTTACTTCCGCTCATACGGAAGTGATGACAGTGTACTGTCCTGTTTGTTGACGCGCGGCAATTGGGTCGTCACACAACGCTTCTCCCCACGAAGATGAAGCGTTGCGTGACGACACAGTTACCAGCGCGCGAAGGAGACTTGGGGGTTGCTCCGCGTGAGGAAATAAGACGGTTCGCGGGCTAGCCTGCGAGCGCAGACGTATTTCCGGCTGGAAATAGGTCTGCGCTCGCAGGCTATTCCAGGGCCCGCGCAGCACTTTTTTGAGTGGGGGGGTTAACGCGAATGCGTCAGCGTGAGCCATCTAGGGGGCTCCGGAAGCATGCCCCCCTGGAAAATTGTGAATTTTAGTCCTCTGAAATGGCTGGAAATGCATTTAAATTTTATAACAAGCGTGGTGCAAATTACCAACTTTCGACATTTATTATCCGGTCTTTAAATTCAGAGAGAGTTGTCCATTTTTCGAAGATTTTGTAGGTATTTTCTTTCCAACAGCCAGAAGCCTTCGTTCATTATGCTCTAGACTGCAAAACAGTCTCTCTTTTTCTCGAGATATTGTGCGCGACGCGCGAAATGAGAGGCGCGAAGCGCCGATAATCCACGCGCGAGCCTCTCCGATCCCTCTCGTAAGTTTCACGCTCGTTCCAAGCCCTTTTCGGGCCAGGTTCAGCCCGACTCTTGCGCTAAAATACGGACTGTTTTGCAGTCTAATTATGCTCTTTCTACCAAGTGCGCTTCTCTGTTGGTTATCATGCATGCAGGACTCCCGTGTCCCGCGATGTCCAGAGCTGTGTATAATTCTCAGTTTAAAGTATCTATGATAAAATGTTGTCATAAAATGTTAATTTCTCTATAAAACGCAAGATACAACTGCTCAATAGCATAAATTCAGTCAGATCAAAGTTATATTCGTTCAGTTGTAATCGCATCTACTTTGCTCATGATCATTGCAAGTTTTGTCCGTTGCGAACGACTGCAGAAAATTTTATCACCGACTTCCAGTAAAAAGCGTTAACTAGTGAACTTTGACTTCTGAAAATTTTTATTATTATTTTTTTTTTAGAAAAGTGGGGTAAAGCCCCCCCAGCCCCTCCCCCTGCGCGGTCCCTGTATTCGCGGGCTAGAGGGGCGGTAATTCGCGTGCCACGTGAATTCCTTCACACACAATCTCTCGACCATGTTTGGAAGGTTAACGTACACCGAGATCTACAATCCCGTTCATAATCCACCGTACGGAAAAAGATGGCGGCTGTACATTTTACCTCAATATTTTGCGAACCTAACACAGCCAACAGGCACATACATGTAGAAAGTCATATTTTTTTGCGAAATTAGTCTCTGTACTAACAACATTGTGTATGCCAGTTTTTAGAACTTTTCTGTGCGTTTTTAGGGTTTTTTAAAGGTAAATGTACCAGTCGCCATCTTTTTCCGTACGTTGGATTCAGTGTTGAACCACTTAGTTTTTGACACATCTTGTTCTTTCCCACCCCTATTCAACGAGTGTGTTTTGCCTGTTTATATCAACATTGACGGGAGAAAGGGGATGTGTTAAGTACTTACGAGGATCCAACTTTCAAGTTTTCGAAAGTGTTTCAAGGAAATTTGGCCGGAATTGTTGGGATCCACGAGGCAAGGTGACATAAAAATTGTCACCAGCGTAAATGGACTACAAGTTCATGTCAGTGATGATGATTGGCGCATTGAAATGGCGAAAGTGAAACTGTCCTTTTCTGGGAAAAGTGCATGTTCAAAGACTTTTCTGACGGGACTTTTGAGATTGTGCCACCCCAACCATAGGAGGGTGGGGATAAGTGTGCTCACCCATATATGCAAGTGGGTATGGCGGCGGCTTGATGGATTGGGATTTTGACCTTCCAGACCCTAGTTCTCCACTCGTCTCCACTCAGCTTGAGGGGGGGGGGGGGGTGGGGGGGGGGGGGGGACGGGGGAGATCTACTACTAAACACAATTAAGTGACTGTTCTCTCTAGATAAGCATTCCTTTATTTATGGAGCGTGAAATTAAAAAATGGATTTCTATCACTTTACAACACCATTTTTAACAGCAGTGGTCGCCATTATTTTGCAAAAAGAGGGCAAAAACCAAGAGACACGCCCTTTGGCCTCTTAATTCCATTAAAACACACACATTGACAAAAACGTATTTTTATAAGTCAATAAAATGCAACGGATTGAAATTGACGTGTCTCGGCCACACGTACGTCTCGTGCACACGCGTCTCTCGCGCACGTGCATTCTACGTGCACAAGTGTCTCAGACACGCGCTCATTTCAATTCAAAAAGCAAAATCTTACAGAAAATAAAATAGCCATTACGCCGTGGTGGATTAGACAATGGTGTATGCTTCCCTGCATGCATGGAACAAGCAATCAAGTACAAAACGTGATGCGTTTACGACGAAAAACCCGCGCCAGTTTTTAGGTGTGGTTGTGTGCGTAGAGGGGGTACGGAGCAATCGCCATGTTGAAACAAACACTACCCTACCCCCTAACCCTATTTTGTTTACAAAGCAAGATCGGCAAATGTCATCATAATGTTATCATTGTTCCTGTCACAACATCTGTACTTGTGACGAGTTCTTCTTGGATATGTTGTCTTCCCACAATGCCCCAAGGTCCACAGCCACGCAGGAATCCATTATTAAAGCTACCAGTACAACATTTTTTTCCATTGATTCTTGCACGGCTGTGATCTTGTGTAGCGAGTCGAATAATTTAGTTTTCCTCCTTCTTCTTCTCTGGCTCCTCCCCAGTCCCTCCGGTTTGTTCGCTACTTGAAGACGAGGCTCCTCCTTCCCTCTCGGAAGCCATCTGCAATGAACATTTGAACAGACACGTGAAAGGAGGTCAGGACTCGTTCCCAACGCCCTCTCCTCCCTTGAGGAAGAGGGAGGACACTGGGAAAGAAGTTTGGAAAAAATTCTTCTTCTTTCTTTCATCTTACGATTCATTTAGCGACAACCAAAGTTTTATAGTGATTTCTTTGATTCATGTATATGTCCTGTTTTGTATTAGGCACACTACCTATAAACAGATGGGGGAACAAGTACCAGTTGGGAGCGAAAGCCCGCGATTTTCGTCCGATGTTGCTACAACCTTGTCCCCAGGTCCATCTCCGCTTTCAAGATGGCGGGTGGGCGCGAAGAAGACCCTGGCGAACAGCAGGTCACGTGTCTCCAAAAATATTGGAGATTTTGATTGTTTTAAAATGGCGGCAGGCTTGCGATTGGCTAATTTTTCGCCAGGGTCTTCTTCACGCCCACCCGCCATCTTGAAAGCGGAGATGGCCCTGGGGACGAGGTTGATGTTGCTAAGCAACATGACGAATCCTTATTGCGCTATGTTGGCGTGGCGATTTTCTGAGTATCCGTGAGTGCTCGCGCTGTTGATTGGATAATAAGAATCGGAAACGCTTCGAGTGTTTCAACGAAGATTTATTTGTTCCCTCAACTGTATAGCAGTGTCCTCTGAAGGGACTGTCCTCAGAAAATAAAAATCCTGACTTTTCAAAACTACTGATATTAGTTTCCCCGACCCTAGTAGTACTGTACCTTCTTGTAAGCCATTTCAAACAGCTTGAGTGATTTCTGTTGCAGTTCGCTGTAAGCCTGTCGGATGGACTCGGCTGTTTCGCTGTCTTTTCTCGCCAAGACTTCACGTACTTTCTCCATTTCTTCTTTAAGTTTGCTAGTCTGATATAAAAACAAAAACATATATGAAATGAAATAGAATGGAATGCCAGCTAGTTTAAAGGCGCATGTCACCCTGTTGTCTAGTTCCAACGAGTCGGAAAGGAAAAAAGGTCAGCTAAGATTTCGGAAAGGAAAAAAGGTCAGCTAGGATTTTCAGAAAGGAAAAATCAGCAAGGAAAAATCAGCAAGGAAGAGCTGAGGTTTTCGGGAAATGACTAAAAAAGTTCCCCTAGAATGACCGAACAGATATAAATTTTATAGCGCAGCTTAGAATTCATTTATAGATCTTTAAAAGAACACCAGACAGCCTAAAATGGTGTTTTAAAGCATTTGGGAGAAAACCGTCGTTGGGTGCCGCTGAGAAAATTAAACTATAAAGGAACAATGATGGTCGAGACAAATGATGAAATTCAAAACTCTAAGCTACAATGTACATGTACAATAATTTATAAAGACGTACATATGCACGTACTGTAGTTCCTTGGATTATTTATATTTGCGGTTTTCTTGGAGTGTAGTTGGTAGCTGACCCTACATGTACAGTACCCTGGGTGTCAGAGGGATTTTTTTTCCTTTTTCCTTTGCACGAACTGTAAGCCGGCATCGAGCTTTCGCCCTTTCGTCGCTCCTCTTGCGAAGAAGAAAACCTTTGGCACCCAGGGTACATGTACAGAGTACACTGTATGTGACAATCTCTTGACCACAAACAGTCCCGCTTTTTCTTATGTGTAGTTCATCGAGCGAGAAGCAACATGAAGTGAGAGGAAAATGGCCACGCAAAACGTTCCCGCGTGTCTCGCCCTAACATTTCGCACGGCCATTTTCCCCCTCCCACTTTAATTTTTGCTTCTCCCTGGATGGGGAAAGAGGGACTACTTGTAGCCTAGACAACCTCCCCCTCCCCCCCTCCCCCTACTGTTGCTGCATACAAATAAAACCCTTATTCAGACTCCTGTATAGAGAGAAACACCGCATTGGTGATAACTACAAGGTGTATAATTATGGTGTCTCACCTCGTCGGTTGGCAGTTGTTCTTTGAACTCTTCCATTTTGGTTTCTGTGTCATGAATGATTCCCTCAGCCTGGTTCACTGCTTCTGTTAAATCCTGACAACACAAGCAGCATCAATGAGAATTTTAATCCAATGATAATACCGATATACAAAATGTACTTTTACATGTTAAAGTTAGCGACTTTAGCCTTACTTTTTTTGTTTGTCACTGTCAGCAAATTTCTCTGCTTCTCTGACCATGTTTTCGATTTCATCTTTACTGAGTCCTCCAGAAGACTGGATAACAACTGAAAACACATAGGGAAAATACATTGAGCACATTACACATAATAGCACTTAAAATGCATATTTACATCAGACCACATGTACATGTACATGTCGCTAGCACTCCTACTCATCACTCTAAATAAAGGCCTACTGCAGTCCCACCTTGTCACCTTAAGCCAGCAACACACTGGATCATTTCATACACTCGTTGCAGCGAATTGGATCGCAAGCAAATTTTGTCGTTGCCTAACTGCGCATGCGGGCACACTTGGAGATTACACAATGTATGTGGATTTAATCGGTGATATCTTACATGCCAGATATTGGCGATTTTGATTGCTCGTCGCAGCAATCAGAATCACGTTGCAGTAGTAGGCATACCTCGTGATTTTTTACCAGTCGCCGCAACGTGCATATAAAATTGCCTGGAGTGTAACTGGTTTTATGGATTAGTTAATAATTATTTCTTACTTTGTTGCTCTCTGCCAGTTCCCTTGTCTCTAGCAGACACATTTACAATGCCATTAGCGTCAATGTCGAAGGTCACTTCTACCTGTGGTACGCCACGGGGTGCAGGGGGAATTCCAACCTACACAAAAACATTTGTGAAAACACTTTAAAATTGCTCCACCATTTAACCTTTTCACTCCCAAGAGTGCTTATAAGTCCCAAAATCTTGAATTTAATTTTTCAAAATTGTCAAAAACAAACAGCGCCACTTGAAAGTACTGTTCAATAGCTTTCATTTGAATCGTCACACACTAGGGTTTTATCCAGACTTAAAAGTTAGAACAATTTTGTACAGTATCATAAACAGGACCACATGAAAGTACTGCTCAAATAGCTTTTATTTGAATGGTCACACACTAGGGTTTCATCCACAGACTCAGAATATTTGACTCAGAATATTTGACTCTGGGAGTAAACGGATTAAGCCACATACATGTGGTTAACATACAAATTCTTCTATCCATTCCTTACCAGTTGAAATTGACCCAACAGTTTATTATCAGAAGCCATCTCACGCTCTCCCTGATGCACTTTGATTTCAACCTGAGTTTGACCATCAGCTGCTGTTGAAAACACCTAAAGTGAAAGAAACAAGCAATGTAAGATCCTTCACAAATTTATTATCACCACACTTTGTTTATGCTGTTTATTTGATGCTATAAGTCAATTCCCTCATAGATAGCCTTAAATCTCTTTCTTAATTTTGTTTGTTTAGTTTTTTTTTGTTTTGTTAGTTTGTTAGTTAGTTTTCCTTTCTCTTCTCTACTTTATACAGAAACAAAATTTACTACTTTAATTTCTTTGTTCTACGCCATTTATATACCAAAATTTTCTTATTGTTATTTACTTACTAAATCACTACTGTTAGCAACCCTTATTATAATTTGTTTTTCTTCACCTCCCGCCTCGAATAGCCCTGCTAATTTGCGGGAGGTGAAAATCTATGTATTTTAACCAAAGACTTAATAAAGTTTGTTGTTTCTGTTGTTGTTGTTGTTGTTGTTGTTGTTGTTGTTGTTGTTGTTGTTGTGTATTGTGGGAGATGCGGCGGCCTAATGGTTAGTGCATTGGTCTCTGGATCACCTGTCCGGGTTCGAGCGCTGGACGGGGTCATTGTTGTGTTCTTGGGCAAGAGACTTGCATGTAACTCTCACAGTGCCTATCTCCACCACACTGGGTAAGAATAAAATGTCAGGGCAATCTGACAAAAATGCTGCGGGGTAACCTGTGATGGACTACAGCTGTAGCATCCCATCCAGGTGGAGAGGCAATACGCCAAGTCGCTTCATGCTATGGAAACCGGAGTTACATGTAGTTGCGCTTAATACGTGTAACTGCCGACAGTTTCATTAACAAAATGCCGCCTGCTTACCTGTCCTTTCTTGGTGGGGATAGTGGTATTCCTGGGGATCAGTTTTGTGAACACGCCACCCAGAGTTTCAATACCCAAAGACAATGGCGTCACATCTAACAACAGCACATCCTTGACGTCACCAGAAAGGACACCTCCCTGAATAGCGGCACCGACAGCTACAGCCTCATCTGGATTGACGGCCTTGCTCGGGGATCGGCCAAAAATTTCCTGTACAGTGGATTGGACCTGTGGACAAAATTGGAGGGCACAGTGGTCTAACCATTAGTGCTTTGGACTCTGGATTGAGAGGGCTACATGTAGGTTTTATCCCTGGCTGAGGCCATTGTGTCTGAGGTCTGTATGTTTCCTCAGTCTAGAGATGAGACAAATGTCCAGCGAGAGGCTTAAAAACTGAAAGTACCAATAATTGATTGATCATCTCGAGAAACTCATTGTTATCAAGGATCATAAGCGGTTTGATTAGGCTATTGTCACTTTTTTTTTTTTCAAGTTCAGTTTTATTTTTTATTTACTTTTTGTTTTGTTTTTTTCAAGTTCATTAACTTCAACAGAAAATCGATTTTGAAATTATCACACCTCGGCGTGAAAGCTAGGGGCATACTATCAGAAAGGATTTTTGTGTTCGCAATTTGGGGAGTTCATTTTCAGGGGGCCTATTATAGGATAATTATAAATTTATCAATCAATCAATAAATAAGTACAAAATTAATGCAACTGTACATGATTGTAGCAAAAGAGGCTGGCCAAGGACAACTATTCATGAAAAAGATTCAATGCACGTACCTTGGGCATTCTCGTCATTCCACCAACCAGTAAAATGTCGCCGATATCACTCTTATTGATGTCGGCATCCTTCAGACATTTCTTGCAGGGATCTACAGTCCTTTGAATGAGTTCACTGACGAGGGATTCGAACTTTGAACGAGTTAGTTTCATGGCCAAGTGCTTTGGACCACTGGCATCCACAGTGATGTACGGCAAGTTGATGTCGGTCTGTAAAAGGTGCAGATAAAAAAATAAAATACCAGGTCAAATACCAGATGAGGAGAAGGTTACTGTATTTCAAAATCCATCAACAAGTGAAGGGTATCCAATGTTCCAATGTGCAGATCTGAGATGGGTTCACAGTATGAGTTGGTGTATGCTTTTCTCTACATTAGATTTTCAAATTCAATGCTTTTGAAAAAAATGTACATGTATGGTGCAAACTTGTAAGTTTTATATTGGAAAAATAGAAGATTCATGCAAAGTGATCGCAAGTCAATGTAGTTGGCTTTATTTGGCTGAGATGGACACATACATGTATCAAAACGTTACCGCAAATTAATAAAGAGTAGTTATTTTCCTTTTGCTGTTAAAAGGAAAAATAACAACATAAAAGTACCTTTTCTGTAACAAGAAAATGTCATGTACCTGGACAGATGCGGACAATTCAATTTTTGCCTTCTCTGCTGCTTCTCTCAATCTCTGTAGAGCCATGTTATCCTTGGACAAATCAACACCACTCTGAAAAAAAAATTCACTTATTACACTGTAGATGTATTTCAGTTACACAAGCTAAGTGTACAATGTGTGGTTCCAGAAAATATCCATACCCCCCCCCACGGAAGACATTTTGGTTTTCACCCCCCCACCCCTCAGGAATTTCCGTTCCAAGGGGGTCTTTGATGACCCCCCCTCCCCCCAGGAATTTCCAGTATTTTTAAACATGGACCCCCTCTCCCCCTCGGAAATTCCAAAAGGTTTTGTACCTAAAAAAATGAAGACTCAGTTACGCAAAATATACGTTACAATCCGATCGCTTTCATCAACACGCACACGGCTAACAGAGTTTACAGAAAGAACAAACAATGAACGTGAATCACAAATTTAATCCAAAGAAAGAAAGAATATCTTTCTTTCCAATCAAAAATTTAACTTACTTGTCTTGAAGTCTGATTATGTTTTTGTTTTCAAGACACTTTGCCATTGCTTAGCGCTTGCACGACGAAGGAAAATATTCGAAAATCGTTCGTGTTCGTAACAAAGCTGAGCAAGAAACAATGTCCAGGGGACTGGGAAGGAGTTTTGGTCGGCCATTTTGATCCCGTTCGGTTCAGTTCGTGCTTGCAACTTCAAGAGACATTTTTTCTCATTTAGAGAGGCGGTAAACTCAGAAAATAAAAGATACATGAAAGAAAAAGAATGTTTTGGTTTATTTCAATGGCCAGAATGTTTGATTTGGCTTGGTTTCATTCCTCGAAAATAGAGACAAAGTACGTAAGTATTTCTTACGAATTTGTTGTGTTTGTTCAGAAGGGAACCCTCTGGAAAACAAGCTCTGCGTGAACCCCCCCTCTCCTTCGGAATTCCTGGGCCTTTAACCCCCCCACCCCCTCGGAATTTCCAGTTGTCTTCCGTGGGGGGGTATGGATATTTTCTGGAACCACACAATGTAGATCCAAAGCTGATCCTTGTTATTAAATTTTTTAAGAACTCTGTTGAATTACCTCTCTCTTGAACTCCTTAATAAGATACTTCAGCAGTGTATTGTCAAAGTCTTCTCCGCCAAGGTATGTGTCACCATTTGTGGCCTTAACCTGCAAAACAAGTACATTGTAGGCATTGTAACAATATGCATGGCTGTTTTCCCCATAAAAGATGTACAGACATGTACTGTAAAGAAAGGGAAACATTTCATGTAATTGCAGTATTCTGTAAAGGCCAACAATATTACTGTCAGATGGTCAAGTTTCTCACCTCAAATACACCTTTCTGTATTTCTAGAATGGAAACATCAAATGTACCACCACCAAGATCATACACTGCAATTCTAGTGAGATAAAAAAATAACACTTAACTTCTCAAAGTGATGAACTACAGGTTTAGGGTGTAATGTTGCAGAATGAGCTACAGCAAGTACAGACTGTACTAGTCTTGTAAACATATCCCTGAGGATTTCTGGATTTCTGATGATGTGATGTGATGATGTGAGGGAACAACATCCAATCTGAATAATAATGAGGATCGAAATGCACCTGTCCAATGAAATGCACCAAAATCTCACGCCTGTCAGTCGAAAATTTCAATCTCATGCCAGCTCATACTTACGGACCAATTTCTCACACCTGGCTGAAAAATTTGAGATATTACAGCCATAACTGACACACTTTCGAAAAATATGCGGTAAACTTGACGAACCAATGTGAGGAAACATAGTCCTATAAATAATGCTGTAAGTCGTGTTTGAATCCTCCAAACCGTGTCCGAACGCATTGTGAAACTGGATACAAACTCTTCGTTAACATTCGGAAATGTTCGAATCGTCTTCGGAAATCGGCAACGTTCGGAAATCTAGGTACTCTGAAGATAAAAATCTCACGCATTTGACTCAGGAAAAGTTGGCAGGTATACCTTGATTTACTACCAACTTACATTTTGTCTTCAGATTTGTCCATGCCATAAGCCAAGGCAGCAGCTGTGGGTTCATTAATCACTCGCAGAACATTCAGTCCAGATATCTGGCCAGCATCTTTGGTGGCCTGCAGAAAAGATTGGTGAACTAACTTTAAAACTAATAAGATAGTTGAGGCCAGCCTTATTTATATAGTCCCTATTGGTACATATGTCTTTTTGTGATTTGTTGTACATGTACAGCACACCCTCTACTACACCTTGGTCCAGTACATATTATTATACATGTAGGTATCTCACCAGAACAGTAAATTTTATATTATTACACTTATACAGGCTGAGACATTTCTGAACAAGGATTGGTTAGAACGAGCTGTATTTATCTCAAATACTGAAATATCACTCTTTGAAATACCTACATGTAGAAATTACAGTTTCCAAATATGGCAAGATTCTATAGTGGTGGATATTTCTATTGTTTAGCGTTTGGACAAAAGTGTACAAAGATGACTGTCAAAGTGTACAAACACCTATGGTTATTGAAAGCAAAACACTTTTGTGTGGTGTCACTGAGCTGAAAAAGCACTTAATTGCTTAAATGTTTCAAAACGAAGCTTCAATGACATCTTTCAACTACGATCATCATACTGTATAGTCAGCTAATCGGGTACGTAGGATATACATGTAGATATATTTGCCTTCGTTGTATTATATACAAATAATAGCACGAGTTGTAGTACATGGTATTTGGTAATAATACCGGCTCGTAATATTTCAATTGGCCAAAATATCACTTGCCAAAGCGTCAGAAGCGGCTCGTGATATTTTGGCCAATTTTGAAGCTGGTATTACAAAATACCACTACAGCTAATACATGTAATTTAATGATTGAAAGTACACAAATGTCCTTGTAATCTGTTTCTTGTGAGACTACAACATTTTCAACTACATGTACAGTGTATATGTACAGTACATGCATGTACATGTAATATCAATTCATTTATTACTGGGTTTGAAACTATGTACGTCATGTACATGTAGATCATGGAAAAACTATCAAGGAGTAGCACATTTACCTGTCTCTGGGAATCATTGAAGTATGCTGGCACAGTGATGACGGCATTCTTAACTGTAGTACCCAAGTAACTATCAGCTGTTTCCTTCATTTTCATGAGTACAAAGGCTCCAACTTGGCTCGGCGAATACATTTGGCCGTTAGCTTCAAACCACGCATCTCCGTTTGACGCTTTGACGATCTTAAATGATACACTGCCCCTGAAACATGACAGGAAATCCATTGATTATTACAGACATTAAATCAATTGAATTGCAATCAGTTAATATCTTGGTTTAGTTATAAATACAACATACATATTTGATAATTCAGGCATAGCTAATATAGTACAAGTTTACATGTACATACATGTATTACATGTACTTGTAATGTACCTACTGAATTGTGAAATTTAACTACAAAATTAGTTAAAGTGTAATAATAAACATTCCAGTACTTACATATCTTTCTTTATCTCCTTATCATCAAATCTGCGACCAATGTATCTCTTGGTGGCGTATAATGTGTTTTCTGGATTTGTTACAGCCTATGGACACAGAAGGAGGAGTTTCATTGGTTTAGAGAGAAAACCACAAGCTTGAAATACATTTCTTATTAATGTGGAGCGCTGTAGGCTCGATTACCAGCCGCCGTTCAGGAAAATTAGCCCACACTCTTCTCTGAACTAAGACCAGACGCAAGCGGTGGAAATGAAGCCTAGGCGTGCTGTTAATTCACCAAAATCTGCTTGTATTAATGGGGTAGCCATGTTAAAGGGTCATCAACTATTGTGTACATGTACAGGGTACTTGTACTACTACATGGTACATGTACATGACTAGCTGCCTGAAATAACCAGCCATGGACATACATGTATGCAGAGGATGAACATACAACAGTTACTGTAATAATAATTATTACCAAAGAAGAAAAAGCGCTGCTACAGCACCCAAATAAGTGACATCTCATTACATTGTATGTTTATGTGTCCACTCAACCAATGCACCTCTTGTAATGCATGTGCATGCAAACTACAGGGTGTAACACAGGGCTAAAAATTAACGGTCGCCAGGTCGCCAGTGGCGATTTAAAACTGACCAGGGCGACTAAAAGTTGAGGTTTGATCGCCCGAAGGGCGACTACGATATAAGCTTAGAAAAGTTGCAAAGTACGAAGTTAAAATAAAAATAAAATATGTACCGGTAGTTAAATTGGACTACCTTTCCTTTCTTTTCCTCAACTCTAAGTTCATTGACTTTAGTGGATTTTTAGTTCTTAACGAGCCGATTTAACGGTTTCACGAGTATTTAGATCGATCCGCAAATATATCTGGACGCCATTTTGATTTGTTATTGCGTGACTCCAGTCTTACCCAGAGTTCTATGCGGCACGTTTTCGAGTCTCGCATGTTTATCATCAACATACTTCTCACCAGGTTTTGGCATAGAAATTCTGATGTAAAAGCCACAGAATGTGGAGATTTCTCCAAGGATGTGAGCCGCTGCCGTCCAAAAAAACCTAAAACCAAGGAAGATGCCGTAGAAAGTAGCAAAAACTACGAAAAGACGAAAAGGAAACAGGAATTTCAGAAAAGCTGGACTCAGGGGAGGCCGTGGTTTGTTGTCCAAGATAACGCGTTTTGCTCCCTTTGAAAAGAGGCGGCAGTATTAAACCGTTTATTCAAGTAAATATGTTTTTTTTTTTAATCAACTTGAGGAAAATAAGGGCCACTTTAATTTGGCCTGGGCCACTAAGAATTCAAGGAAACTGGCCCAACTGGCCACCAAGCACTGGAGTTAATTTTTAGCCCTGCCCCGTGTACAGGCATGTCACTGCAATTTTTCACATGTCATATTTTACCTGTCTCTTGGCCGGAGTACCAACAAGTCTTTCTCCGTCAGGGGTGAAAGCAACAACAGATGGAGTGGTTCTTGATCCCTCGGCATTTTCCAGCACTTTGGGTGTCTTTCCCTCCATTACGGCGACACAGGAGTTTGTTGTTCCAAGATCAATACCACAGACAGAGCCTCGCACAGCTTCAGAGCTACAACCACAAAAAGAAAACACCAACATTAAAATTACAAGATTTCTAGCATAGTGCACTGTACAAGCAGCCAGCTTGATTGTTTGGTATTAAATCAAACCCAACTGAACTCAATTGAACATAATTTGATCGAGTTCGGTAATCAAACACAATCAAACTTAGCCTACGAGCTAGGTCTCTTGGGGGTGGGGGCGGGGGTAGGGAAACTACAATAGGCCTTTTTGTGAGCTTATTTGATTATTGAACTAATCAACCTGTGAATTCAGTCCCACTGTGTTTAGAGATGGAACATACACAAATTATGTAATCTATCACATTCAGTATTTGATTTTGAGATTGACTACCCAAATTTTTACAAGGTTAACAATAGTGTACATGTACATGTACATCGATAACAGATTATTAATTGAGATGAAGTGAGTCCATTGCCTTGGACGAATGTAATCAATTTAATTATGTGGTCTTTGGAAAGCTAGATTTGTACAATGTATATATAAAACTACAGCTGTATGCTAAAAAAATGTTCCTGATTTCACATGTACATGTACAGTGTACTGTTCACCACATGGTACGCTTGATTTGTTCTGATTTGTTGTAGGATAAAATCGCAGAAAGCAAAACGTGCAACTAGAGTCTAAATAATGAGAACAAGTCTTTCACATCATAAGCTTAAGTTAATGTTATCGTGATGTAATAACTTATGATGTGAAAGACTTGTTCTCGTGTTGTACAAGACAAATATTAATACTCCTCCATTGCCTCAATTTTACTGTTACACTCGCACAAGAATTAAAACGAAATGTGAAAGACTTCTTAGTTGTAGTACATCCGTATGATCTACGATTATTGGCCCAGTGACCACGTGCAAATTGTGTTCCCCTTTAAAATATTTCTGTACGTTACATCTTTGCTATTCTTACCTGTAAAAACGACTTTTACATGATCCATTTCTGGAGAGAATATCCTCTGTAATGACTCTCTGTATAAGGTGAAAAGAAAATCGATTGTCAATGAATCAAAACGTTGTGCGAAATGTCAAATCACCGGTGTACGATCGAGTGAGCAGAGACACACACCTGACTTGCGACCGATCCAAAAGGCCTCAAAGACGGCGCATGGCGAGCAATTCGAGCAAGATGCTTGAGAGATGTTCGTGATGTATTTAATGTCGACCACATTTTTCAATTTCGAAGGACTTTTGTCGCGATTTATGCGAAGAAGAACCTTTTTTCCACGTTCTGATGGCTGATGCAAGGCTGCAAGACGCACGAGATTTTTCTTGCGTAAGTGCAGAGCGTGCGCACGCTTTAGGCGCACGCTGACCGACGGGATTTTCCATATTAGGGAAATTAGTGCTCAAGCTCTCTTCAAGACGCGGTCACAACTTACCGTCCTCCCAGTCTCCATCTTTAAATTAATTTTCGGTTATGCGCGCTTAGTAAAAAAGACAGAAAGTATGGAAAATGAAAAATGGAAAGCAACGGTCATCTTGCGGAATTTTAAGCAAAAGCAAGAGAAACTTTCGTTTTTTTTATTTTTTATTTTTTTTACCTCATGGTCAAATGTACGGCCAAACGCTTCCCTTGTAAATGACAAGGGAAGCCGTGACAATCTGACAATCTGACAGAGCCAGGAGCCCATTCTGGGCTCCTGACAGAATATATTAATGACATAAGTTATCGGAAGTCATTTCCGCTATCAAGTGATGGCATCTAAGATAGAGTAGTGTTGCTTATTTGCAGCAGCGCGCCCCTGCAGCCCTGCAGCGCGCGTACGGTCGCAAATTCCCGAAGTCCCGAAGATTTATACCCTGGGCCCAGAGGTTTTCTTTAGGGTATAAATCTTCGGGACTTCGGGAATTTGCGAGCGTGCGCGCGCTGTGCAAATAAGCAACACTACTCTATGCCCGTGTGCTTTGAAAGGAAGGGACTGGAACAGACAGTTTAAAATCCCATCTCCCTAATTTTTTACTCGTTTTTCTTCCTTCTCCCTAATTTTTTGGCCGTTTCTCTCTCTCTCTATCGCATCTTTGCTTTCAGAGGGGAGACGATTTTAATTAGAATAGCGAACAGCACTTTGTTCGCGCCACACTCTTTACTGTACTTACACCACATTTAATAAAATTTAAAAAAACCGTGCGTCTTTCAATTCCAACTCAATTGAATTTCCCTCACAAAAAAAGAATCACTTAATTATTAATAAACAAGAACGTGTTACCAGTTCAAAATCTTTCCATCTTCCATTTTCCTAGTCGATTTTTCCAATGCGCCAACCAGGTATTTCAACAGGTGGTTAGCGACAATATTGTCTTCGCTCGCCGTAAAGAGTATTTCTGGTCAACACAGTCAGACAGTGAATAGAAGAAGTCTTCGGCTGCAAGCTAGTGGCATTATGAAGACGTGGAACTACATTGCCTTAGTTTTATTTTCCAATTTAGCTGTATGTGTACGCGGTAAATTCGAAGCCGAGGAACCCCTTGATCGAGGTACGTATTGTTTGGGTTAAAACGCTGTAATATATCACTTGAAAGCAGTTTTAAAATTAAGATTTTCAACTCGCTTCTTTGGCTCGAAATTTATAGGATGGGGAGAAACGATCGAATGGAAGACGCTTGAAAACGGATTAAAGGAAGCGAAAAAGAGGTACATAGATAGTTTTGAATATACGGAATGAGACGGAAACTGAAAACTAGAAAACAAAGTTCTGAAGGGAAAGTTAAGACCAATTTATACGTCGTTTTCAGTCACGTCAAATGTAATTCAAGTCGACCCAAAAAACTCGCTGAAATCGCTTTAAATCAGTGCAGTGCCCACACTAATAGCAAAGTTGAACACGTTGCTTCCATGGTGTATTGCAACGTGAATACCAGCAAGATTTCCGCGACTTTGACGCGACTGAAATGCGACATATAACTTAATAGATTTACGAGCGCTATTGCCTTGATTCCAGTGCGAAAATCTCCCGAACCAACTGAGGACGAAGAAATTATATTATTTTCTAAGGTTTAAACCTAATTTTTATACGGTTTTGATAAATATTTGCCTGAATCTTCGATTCCTAATGCAACATTGGCAACGCTTGATTTTAACAATAACCCTAGAGGGTTATTTTTCGTTATTATCAAGAAAACGGAAGAGGGTCGAAAAGTATGAGAGCTAAATAAAAGCTTAAACAGGCTATTATTACCGGCGGTCAAGTCCGTCTGCGACGCAGGCTAGCTATTATCTGTTCTGATAAAGTTTTAAGTTTCCATTTAACCCGTGTCACGTGTTATTAAATCGTAATTAAGCTATAAAGGATTTTCATAGAAAGAAAATTAACTTGCAACCATGCAAAACAATTACGCTTCAATTTCCTGCCAGCTTCAGTAAGCTAAATAAAGGAAACATTTTTAGCTTTTCCAAAAACTATTTTGCATGTGGGATTTGTCCTATACTAAACAAAATCCTGCTTATTGCTTCATTGTTTAAATACCGCATGCCAAGTTTTGCTATGCGGCGCAGAATTTCAACAGGTTGCTCTTTGTATCTGTTTTATCTTTTCATTACAATGGATTTCAGTCAGGTCACTAAGCTGTTCAGCCAATCATTTGAAAACACTAATGAGTGGAAAGACATTGAGATCCCACCACATGGCTTCAACCCTAGTGCCGGAATGAAATTAGTTTCCATTCCGAGCTATTCAGGTTAATATACTGAGCCAGTGTTCGTACCTCAGTTGAAATCAGGGTTTCTCTGTTACAAATTTAAACCCATTACACTGCCATTACCAATGGCAAGTACGTCAAAACAGTTTACAAATAATAATAAACAATTTCTTTTTTGCCATTTTGTAGAGAACAATCTTAGAGTGTTTTGGAAGGAATCTGATGTCAAATAATTTCCGTAAAAATATTTCTGTAACATTCATAGTTTATAAAACTTAATTCAAATACTTGGTAAAAGATGTTACCGATGAAATATGAGAGAATTAAGTATATTGGCTTGGAAGCGCACAGTCGCGTTTAGAGTTTTCCATATATTTTGATCCACAAGTACTCACGCGGCCAGAACGTAGATACAGTAAAACCTCCATAAAGGGGACACCCTCGGGACAAGGAAAAGTGTCCCCTTAATATGGCAGTGTCCCTTTAATAGAGGTTAATAGATGCAAAGATTATAAGAGCATTATTTTAACTGTTTTTTTTTTGTTTTACTGTTTTACATTATTTGTTGTGTCCCATTAATGATGTTGTCCCAAACTAGAGGTTCCACTGCACCCTGCGACTGCAGCTATCGCGGGCCATGTAACTTTTCTTAATTTTGCAATATGTGGTATGATTTAGCCCCGGAGTGGCTTGAGTTAAAGTCTTATTGACGATTACTAACTGTTATCTTCTTTTCACAGTGATAAACCATTGATGCTACTTATTTACAAGACGTGGTGTGGAGCATGTAAAGGTAGTGTTTATTCTCCATTTTGATCCATGTTGTTGCTTTGAACTTGAAATTAAAACGAAAGAAAGACACAGGAAATTGATGTGCATTCCTTCCTGTTGAGCCTTCCCAGAGCTTGCTTTACACTGGACAGCGGTCAGCGGAATGGAAATAAGCCTTCGGTCGCCTTCTTCGGTTTCCGCTGACTGAAAAGAACGAAAGCTAACGAAGTCTCTGAGTTAACCTCGTCCCCAGATCTCCCTTTGGGCAGAGGCATCGCTGATAGAGATCTGGGAACGATATAATCTTCTGAGCCTGTCGCTCCATGCCCCAAAGCCTGGAAAAGATCGGGAGATTTATGGAATATGGAAAGGAATATGAGTTCGATGATACACTAGAAAAAGACATTCAGTTTGCTTAGAGCTATACATAATTTTTAAAGTCACAACTAGAATAATGTTTACCATTTTTTGTGCACAGTCTTTTCGAGTCAAACTTGAGGTGAGATTTGGACAGACTCTGAAAAGCCTAGTCAAAATAAAATTTAATTGTAGTTACCATGCAGGATGGAAAACACACTTTGAAGAAAAGAAATCAAACTATAAGTCCATTTTTGTTCTCTTTTACAGCCTTAAAACCCGTATTTGTCACGTCCCAGGAAATTGCAGAGCTAAGTAAGCGGTTTGTGATGGTCAATGTACAGGTAAGCTGAGAAGGTCTGGAACCGATTAGGTCAAGAATGATACGTATAAAACTCTTTTTCCTTCACGGCGCAATCTCACACGAGAACTACAGTTTTTTGTAAAAAGAGATCCGTCTGACAATGTACTTGGTGCTAGGAGAACGAAGTGAAGCGATCTCCTACGCTCACTGAATTTTCTCGTGTCACCCTATTAGTTGACGTCAGAAGCTTAGGTGATAAGCTTCTGTTGACATTTAACAGGAGCTGCGTTTAAATAATAGTATTTTCGTTCAGGTGGCTCTGAACCCTTTCCTGAGAAATTTTTTAAACTTTGTAAAAACTTTTTTCTTGAGATACTGTTCATTATTCAATAATAAAAATGGGGTGACTTGTTTTTCTTTAGGATGAGGAGGAACCAAAAGATGAAAAATACCACCCTGACGGACGATATATTCCAAGGATTTTGTTCCTGTGTAAGTTTTCTACGGTTAGAAGTATTATCAGATAAATGTTTTCATTGAAACAAAAATTCATTCTCAAAAATTGTCAAAATACAATAAGTAATGAAATTGTCTTGTTGGTTATTGTGCAATGGGCTAGCTGTTTGCGCTCTTGTGTAGCCAACAAAGCACACATAAATCGTGTAAACTGAATCGCAATAACTGAATTAGTTCTTACTCATATCAACCTGTTTTCTCCGCTCTAAGAACTACTTTCATGATTCTGGTCTTTTATTGCGGTTATCTTCTCATGTGATTTCTTAGAACGTGCGTAATAGTTACAGCCAAGAGAGGATGATCTAAGAGAAGGATTCCCCGTGCCCCATGATAATGTTTTGAAATCTATTAATAGTTTCGCGCCATACTGTGAAAGTTATTTTTATTTCCTTCTGATCGAGGCTCCGACAACATGTTACTTACGTATCTTTAATTGAAACTGTATTATATGATTATTTTGTTGTTTAATTGTAAATATTGTAAAGCGCTATTGATACTTTGTAGCTACAAAGTATCAATAGCGCTTTACAATATTAAAAGACCTTTCTTTTAAAGTATTTTAAACTGTTATTTTATTATATAATTATTTTATTAATTAATTTTAAATATTGTAAAGCGCTGTTGGATACTTGTAGAAACAGCGCTATATAAATCATTATTATCATTATCATTACTTGAACTGACCAATCAGGTAGCGCTCTAAAAATAGTTCAGGTATGGATTGGGAATTAAAAATACATTTCAAAAAATAATCATTGGAACTGAGATCCATGTATGGGGGAATGCTTCTCTTAGATCATCCTCTCTTGTTACAGCTAATGTAACGCAATTCATCGCTTTAGCGTGATAGTAGATTAATTCATCGTCTATTCTACAGCGGCTGATGGCGAGGTTATGGAAGAATTTTACAATCAAAACGGGAAGCACAAAGACACCAAGTACTACTACGGAAAAACATCCGAAAGTAAGTGAAGCCGGGAGCAACTCAAGGAGTAAATAAAAAACATTTCCAGAGAGAACTAATTCAACCGTTTTTAAGTTAAACTTTTGACGTCCCGCTATAATTTTTCATTTTTTCAACTGGCAAACGGTCAATGCGATTTTTTGTCGGACTAACATTTCGGTTTGAAACAATGCTCAAATATTTGAGCATCTATTTCACCCTTATAGATAAATAACTCTCACTACAACAGAGCACAGAGGTAGATCTAGAGGGCAACGATAAATAACTTTACCTTAATTAGCTGTGAAGCGGTGAAACCCTAAAACGTACTTGTTTTTCTGAGCTATACCCAACGAATCTGTTCATAAAAAGTTAGTGACGTATACACCTTATTCCAAAATGGCTGTCAATTTAAAATTCTTTTGTATGTATTTAAATTTAAATAATTTGCCTCAATAACCTCGTTTTTGAGTTGATAATTCAAAAGAATTTTGACCCTAGAACGAGGTTAGTGAGGCAAATTTAAATGCTTAAAAAATAATTTAAATTTGCAGCCATTTTGGAATAGGATCTATATGTGTTATAATCAAAATACCAGGTTTTATTTATCCTCGCCTTTCTATATTAATCGAACTTAAGTCAAGGTGTATGCAGTACATGTGTAGATCAATAACCCTTGCTTTTTTATGTGCACAGTTGTCGATAGCATGAAGTCCGTCTTGAAGAAAACCAAAGGAAGCAAAGTTTTGGAGGAAAAAGAAGAAGAACCAGTCATGGAAAGCAATCCTCTCGCTAGAGGTGAGTCTTGAACGTCCAATATTAATTATAATTAATACATATTCGCCGTTGAAATTAGTAAATTAATCTAAGAGTATTTTAATAATAATAATAATTTAATAATTTATATAGCGCTATTTCTAAAGTTCACAGCGCTTAACAATATGTATAAGTTAAAATTAAATTAAGATGAACAGATAAATGGAACTAATTAATTACATAATAAAAAGCTAAAGTGATTAAAGTGAATAATTTTTCGCTTTGTTAACAAAGGTTTTGGTGACCGAATAAACTGGGTTGCTTACGAAGATGGATTAGAGAAAATGAAAAAGAGGTGAGTCTTTTTTTTTTAAATACGGCTTTTTTTCTGACTGACAATCTATTAATATCCTTCTTTTAGAATAATCTCATTATCAAAGATCGATATAATTTTGATGGTAAATAAATGGTTTTATTTTTTCTTACAGTGGAAAGTGGATGTTGCTCCTCATTCACAAAACATGGTGTGGCTCATGCAAAGGTACTTCATCTTATATAATCGACGCATCATATATTTTTAACACCAAGGACGGACGATTAATTAAAGTATAATATGTTATTTTGCAGCCCTGAAGCCTAAACTTTCCAACTCAAAGGAGTTTGCAGAAATGAGTAGACAGTTTGTGATGGTTAACACAGAGGACGAAGAAGAGCCAAAGGGAAGCCAGTTTGTGGTAGATGGAGAGTATATTCCCAGAGTTCTCTTCCTCAGTAAGTTACTTTATTGGTTTTATAGAATTCTCCAATGATATTTTTTCAGTATTCTGACAAAATATTTCTCTTCACAAAAGGTAGACTACGCGCAACTTACTTAATTGAACATGACACTTTCAAATTCCAGTCATTGATTGGTTGGGCAAAGTTTTCGGTGATTTTCATTGGTCGAGAGCACGTGAATAGCAAATGATGCGCACGTGCATCCCTCTTATTAGAATATTGTCACTCTAAACTGCGTACAGAGGTTTACCATGTGACCAGTTTTGACAAATAACGCGACAGAAAGCTTCCGACAGAATAGCTTTTAAGGATATTAAACGGACAACGTTGACAACAGTGATAACTATAATAGAATCGTATTTCTTTTACGAAAACTATAATCGAGGTCGATCTTTTGCATGTTACACATGCCTATAAATAACTACATGTAATCTTAAACGCCTGTTGTTGTTGTTGTTGTTGTTGTTGTGGTGGTGGTGGTGGTGGTGGTGTTGTTGTTCTTCTTCTTATTATTATTATTCTTTTAGAACTTCCTTGAAACTTTACCAATTCTCAGTTTTATATATTTTATCATACTACTTATTTAGATCCTGAAGGAAAAGTAGTCGAGGAGATCTGGAACGAAGGCACAAAGCACCCACATGTCAAATATTACTACAGCAGTCCACAAGAATGTATGAAAAAATAATTGCTATTGTTTTATGAAATTTCGTTTTAAATTTGCAAATTAAAATACAAAGCAAGTACTAAGATTTCTTCCATTATCCTGCACAGTAATATCCGGGATGAAGAGGGCTCTTAAAATGAAGGAAACAGGATTTTTAGGTAAGAGAGAAATGACTATTGAATTACTCCATACATATATTTGAGCCAATTAGAGGTTAACATTTCTATAAAATCGGACAGTGGTATTCCAGGCAAGCCAATCAAACTCTTGGAAATGTTGTGGCGTTTCTTACATTTTCAGCCAATCATAATCTAAGATTCAAAGAATACGTATTTGATTACATTGTCATAAATATATATTGAGTTTTTTTGTGTGTTTTTGGCATTTAACAATTGGGTAATTTTTGAAGCTGTCATGTGCATGAAATTATCATCAAACGTCAAATTAAAGAAATAATTCAATTCTTTCTTTGTATTTAGGGCACTTTTCATAAATAATAAATGTTGATATTTCATGGTTTTCTCGTGGAATACTCACTTTTACAGATACATTTTATTCTGAAATATTCCATGGAACAGTGTGTAGAATAAACAATAAATATAATTAATACAACACTAAGCAAAATGTGTTTCTCATTTGCCTTTAGAAAAACCAGAAGAGAAGAAAGAAGAACAACCAAAAGAAGTGAAGGAAGAGAAGGAAGAGAAGGAAAAAGATCCATGGTGGAAACCTAAAGATTTATCAAGAGGTAACAAAACCCATAATGTCCTGTCTGTCCAGTAATTCCCACAATTTTTCCGATGGTGGGACTGTGTCCGTAAGCCTAGGTGGCTTACTATCAGGCCGGCAATTAACTCCGATTCAACTAGCTAGGAGTATGGCTACTCCCCTGGATGGGATGTTAGTTTAACCCATTTACTCCTGGGTGGAAAGTGGCACCATTCCCCATGAGACTCTACTGAACTGTTATCTGTTTCTTTTGAACAGGTTTTGGTGATCATATCAACTGGGTATCGTACGAGAAGGGATTAAAGGACGCAAAAGAAAGGTTTGTTACACCAAAGAAAGTTAATTGTTCACGTTAAGACCCGGAAATAATCAGAAAGTAAGCTTGATCTTGACACTATTTTTATTCGCAGTGTGGAATGTTTGTTTGTTGACTAATTTTAACCCTTTCACTCCCAGAGTCAAACCTCGAGTCAATAAATGTGGCTGTACCTTTTAAGTCTGTCGATGAAACCCTAGTGTATGGCCATTCAAATGAAGCTATTGGGCAGTAGTTTCAAGTGGTGCTGTTTGTTTTTGACAATTTGTCAAAATGAAATTCAAGATTTTTTCCTCCATTTTGAACTTAGCACTCTTGGGAGTGAAAGGGTTATAATAAGTGCCTTTCTATTCATGTTCATCTTGACTTTTTTCTCCTCAGTAACAAGAATATGCTCTTGATCATTCACAAATCTTGGTGCAGCTCTTGCAAGGGTAAGCAATTCGTTGATACAATGCTTCGATCAATTTTTTAGGAATTAATGAGGCCAATTGATTTAAATCAGCCTAGCCTAGGCTTTGGCTGTACGTCTCAGACTCGCGTAACGTAAACTCACTCTCATTTAAACTCTTTGAATTTAGTTACTATGCTTCTACGTCCACAAACCAATTCAGCGTGAATTGGCTTTTAACCTGTCAATCATCCTTACGAAGAAAAACGAATATTATCGAGTGACGTTACAGGACACACTTGTTATACGAGTAAAGTTCGCCTGCATTAGGTTTTTAGTCGACTGGTGTCGTAATTATGATTGACAGTAATTTAAAACTTGACATTTGAAGTCCCCACTCAGTTCGCATAACGTTTAGGATTGCTGTACATTTACCAGCTAATTACGGTTTTACTGATTGTAACTAATGAAATCGTATGTTTACATCCGATTATAGTCTTGAGACCTAATTTGGCCAAACACAAAGAATTTGCTGAACTCAGCAAGGATTTCGTGATGGTCAACACAGAGGACAATGACGAGCCGAAGGGAGAACAATTTGACGTGGATGGCAAATACGTGCCAAGGATTTTCTTTCTTGGTGAGAAGCTGGCAAATTTGAACTTACAGAGTTTTCAATGAAACTTAAAAGGGAGGGATCTTGCTATTTCTTTAGCAGGCTAACGGGCTAACGGGTTAATAAGTGGAATGGATTACTACCTGATAAGAATTCCGCTCGCAAGAATGTAATTCTTAAAAGTACGTAAGTGGATTACATTGGAAGAAGGAGGAGGAGGAGGAGGAGGAAAAAACGGGGGTGGTGTTGGTGGCAACGGCGATGTCGACGTCGATGACGAAGACGACGATGACGAACACAACGACGACGAGGAAAAGGATGAAAACGACGGTGACGGTGAACTCAAGACGACGACGTTTATGACGATGACGATTGCAATGACGACAACGACGTGGAAAGGAGGAAGAGATTGTGATGGTGGTGTTGGTGCGGTGGCAACCGTGACATCGACGTTAACGACGCGATGACGACAACGACGGAGGAGGAGGAGAAGGAGGAGGAGGACGATGACGATGACGATGACGATGACGATGACGATGACGATGACGATGACTATTGACATTGCATATGACGATGACTGAAGACAACGAGGATAACCATGACAATTGCAACGACGGTGAACAACAACGACGTAGGGATGACAATGAGGGTATTTGCAGCAATAGATAAATATGGAAGAACTACCACTAGCCCTCAAAATTGTAATGTACTAATTCGACTCCTGACGTCTTTTTATGACACTCGTTTTATCACAGATTCTAACGGAAACGTTCAGAAGGATTTATGGAACGAGGGAACTAAACACAAACATGTGAAATATTACTATCAGAACGGAGAAGAATGTAAGTTGTAATTTTAAGAATTCTTAGCAAAATATATTGACTATTAAATAAGTAATAAACCTTTTTTCAAAGGGTTTTAAACCGATCAGTTTGTATTTTACTAAATTTTCTGTGGCTTCTGTCCACCTTCTTCAAAGTGGAGAAATTTCGTTGGTGCTCCTAATAAAGCAAGATTTTGCGTTGCATTATGCCGAGTATATTTGACTCCTCCATGCACTGATGTGCTTACTCCATTTACCTCCTTTATATGTCGACCTCTTTTGTTCTTCGTCTACAGCACTTCCTTTTTATGTGTAACTAAACAGCGTGAAATTGAAATCAAGTTGTTCTTGTCGAGGTATATTACACTAAACATCCTATATAAGTATATAGCATAACGTTGCTTTTCTTTGTTTTTCTCCTTGTAGTGGTTACAGCCATGAAGAAGGCATTGAAGATGGATGACAAACCCAAGGCAGTTTCTGATGATGGTGATGAAAACTCCCTTTATATAACTAGAAGCACGTCACGTTAATTATTGATCCTAGCTGACCTTTTTTGTACCCAAAACGACATTTTTACCTTTCCGAAAACAAAAGGCATTAATTTTGCCATATTGAGAAAGTTCGGGATGACATTTTCCTAAAGAAAACTCCCAATTTTTATCACACTTTAACCCGAATATCTGAGGCGATTATATAGGCCTTCCGAACAGATATCCCACCGGAAAAATCCGTTGGGTGCCCCTGAGAAAATAATGAAATGCTTGAACGGTTCAGTTATCAGTTGCCTTCGTTTGTGTTTGTTTATTTGCTCACGGTTTATTAATTTGGCGTATGAAACGGAATATTTTGGTAACAAAAAAGATCTTAGCTGTTATGCAACTGTTGTCTGAAAACTTTGATAATGTAGTGTGTGATTCATCAAAAGTGTTACTGATCTGAAACGTTCTGCACAGGATGGGGCAAAGATATCGAATGGAGTTCAATTGATGAAGGCTTTGAAAAGGCAAAAGAAGGGTGAGCAAATATTTATCGTCGAAACTCTACTTTGGGACACCTCATACAAGGCTGATGTGTCGTCCCATCCACTCTTGAACACTACAGTTGTACCCTCCATCGAGTAAGGAGACACGTCCCATACGGGAACGCTGAATCATGGTCCTGGACTCGTCCTGGACACACATGGACATTTGTAAACTCCAATAAGGGACACTGATAAGATACACCGAGTCATGGTCCTAGCCACATAAGAACACTACATTTGTAACCTACATTAAGGGGACACTTTCCATAAGGATATATTTCGTGGTCCTCCCATAAGGAGACATTTCATGGTTTAGGCCACGCACGAACATTCCATTTGTATCTTCCAGTACTGAAGGCGGCACATCCTATAAGAGTCAGTCGTTGTGGTGTCGTGGTGTCGTGGTCTCTAAATTGTCCACTTGTGGACGGGAAGTTAGAGTTTGTAAGCTAACGTCAACAACAGCTATTATCTTTAAAATCTCCGATCAAACAAACAAAGTTGCTAACTGAAAACCTCTCTCATTCAATTTGCAGCAAGAAACCGATGATGCTTATAATCCACAAATCATGGTGCGGAGCGTGCAAAAGTAAGGAGTGCTGACTATAAACCATTAATTAAATAGAACAGAGATAGTGAGCAAAATGTATAATAGTACAGCTTATACAGCTGCAAAGTCTTTGATAAGCTAAGACAATCTGAATGTCTTTCAGTTCAAGCACCCACGTCATTATGATTAATGTATCTTCTTGGCCCGGATTGAGTCAGAAACTGAAATGAACTCGGACAGGGGATCGCGACATGTACAGATTACTACCATGAATTGTGACGCTCGATGTGACGCAATGCTACTCATTGTGTCACTAGCTATTCGCCACAGTACAGATTTCAGTATACCGGTCAGTTAATATATAGGAAAGTATAATAAAGGTTTTCCATTACTTAGGAGTAAACGTGGTTTTGTTTTCTAACCTAAGATTTGAAAAAGAAGTTTGCCAAGTCCAGTGAGATTATTGAATCAAGCAAGCAATTTGTCATGGTCAACATTGAAGTAAGTGATCTGAATATCAATTAAAACATATATTGACCTGAATATTTCCTCTGTTAGAAAAATAATATTTACTAATCAAAAAACACTAAAAGGTGCCTCGCGGATCCGTAGCTGTTCCAAGTAAAACCAATAAAAGTTTTGTGGTTTTTTAAAAGTTTTTTTGGAGGACCTATGTTCCAATCGGCGAGGGTTAAAGTGAAATTAAACCCGGGCCAATGCACCAACCATTAGGCCACCACGCCTTCTACACACAAATGGCAGTACTTGTGGTTAGGTTATTCACTATTTTATTACTATAAGACCAACACTACAACTGTAACTAGTTGTTGTTGTTTATCTATTATATAGGATGACAGTGGCAAGATAGGGGATACATATGACGTCGATGGCGCCTATGCTCCAAGAATTTACTTCTTAGGTTTGTGAATTGTTAAGTTTTCTGAGGGCCTCCACAGACTAGAGAGATAGTTGTCGATAACTGTTTAGTTGTCGATCATAAAAAGTTGTCGATAACAACTGAAAGCCAGTGTGTGAAGCTAGTTATCGATAACTAAGGCCCTTAGTTATAATAATAATAATAATAACATTTATATTGCGCAAATTCCATAAAAATGTTCAAATGCGCATAACAAAGCCATTAAAATTACAATTAAAAGATAAAATTACAATAAAAAGCTATGACAAAAATGCCCGGCGAAAAAGGTGAGATTTTAACCTGGCTTTAAAAATACCAATAGTGTTGGCGCTCCTTATGTCAAATGGTAGCGCATTCCAGAGTTTCGGTGCAGCACAGGTAAAAGAACGGTCACCAAGGGTAGCTTTAGATTTAAAACATGGATAACTAAGTAAAAGTTTATCACTGGAATTCCTAAGATTATATTTCGATAGGGGCCTAAGAGAAATAAGAGATGATAAATAAATAGGAGCTAAACAATTAAGAATCTTAAAAGTAATTAAAAGTATTTTGAACTCAATTCTGTATCTAATCGGTAACCAGTGTAACTTAGAAATAAGCGGCGTTATATGGCAAAATTTTCGTTCTTTATAAATCAGTCTAGCACAAGCATTCTGTACCCGTTGCAGTTTGTTTAACAAGCAATCTGGGAGTCCATATAAAAGACTGTTGCAGTAGTCGAGGCGACTCGTTACGAATGCATGGATGAGAGTCTCAGTTGACTGCTGTGAAAGATATTTCCTGATGCGACGAATATTGTAGATATAGTAAAATGAAGAGCCACAGATTTTTGTGATATGCGTTGCCATGGACAGCCTTGAATCAAACCAGGAACCAAGATTTCTTGCGATGGGCACGGGATGGATGTTCGAGTCGCCCACACGAATACTGATAATATCCACTTTTTCCAGTTGTTGTGGTGTACCAATAATGAGGAATTCAGTCTTGTCGTCATTTAGTTTAAGATTATCATTCAACATCCACGAACGAATGTCACTTACGCAGTCTTCGATATTCTTCACCGCAGAAAGCTGGTCAGACTTGTTGTTTGGACTAAATGAGATGTAAAGTTGTGTATCATCAGCATAACAATGGACCTCGGGCAGATGAGTTTTAATAATCTCAAAAAGTTATCTAGTTATCGATAACTAGCTTCACAAACTGGCTTGTTTGTTATCGACAACTTCTTATGATCAACAACTAAACAGTTATCGACAACTATCTCTCTAGTCTGTGGAGGCCCTAACTCCTCAATACAAGTTTTTCGTTATTTTCACCACCACCAGTATGTCAATGTTTTATTTGTCCAAACTTGATATTCCATGTTTATATCCTCTTAGATCCTTTCACACGTCAGATCATGGAGGAATTCCACAATACGGACCCCTCGTTTAAGGAATACAAATATGCGTACGCAGAACCTAAAGATAGTAAGGACATTTATGTTTTATGAACACTGATAGTACTGTTGTCGTTCCCCTTCAGGGCCTTGAGATTCCTTATATGGAATGTGGCTGCCTTACAGCTTGTGTCGCTGACTGAATGATACCTTTCTCATCGTGTTTCTACCAAGCTTAACATTTATCGTCATTTTGTTCCAAGTTGGACGAAAGCCGAAAGTCCAACATGTTCCAAAATTTGAAAAGCCAAAACATACGTTCGTTTGGCCACATGCCCAAGTTGGTGTGGGATAAAAAATTTTGGACCGTTTGATTAGGGCTTTTCAAAGTGGCAACAATCTTTGATGTAGCTGATGTCCACTTTTCGTTACTTCATTGACTGGTGTAAGAAAAATAAATACGGCTTTGCATTGTTTTTCGGAGAATTAAAAATGCAGTTTATCTTCATAAGGGCCGGATCATTTTCTTTTCCAATTGTAGTTGCTGAAATCATGAAGAAAGTTCTCAAGAAAGAAATACACGAGGGCATCGCTCCAGACAAAGGTATACGTGCACACATGACAGGGTATAGCGGCAAGGTTGTTAATACTGGCAGTATAGTAAATTATTATACACCTGGTATACAACATAGCATTTTAGAGTGCGAATACGCACCAAAACGATTGCAAATATGAGACTGTATTACACTCGTCTTAGTCCCCCTGACCGCGCGCTACGGAAAACACTGTTGAAAGCCTATATTTTAGGAAAGATATTATGTCGTATAATAAACAATTTATTCAGCGGAAAGTTGTGAAATACGGATGGACGTTTTTACTCGTCAATGTTTATTTTTTCTCGCCTAAAGGCTCGAAAAAATAAAAACTGACTCGTAAAAATACCCAGCCGTATTACACAGCTTTCCGCTGAATAACCTCTTTGTATCAACCCTTTGAATTTCGTTTTATTTTATTTCATGTATAAACATATCAAAGCCATAATCCCATCATTTCAGCAACAACAACAACAAGCTTTATTACTTTAAGTCTTAGGTTAAAATACATAGATTTTCACCTCCCGCAAAAAATATCTCTGACAAAGTACTGAAAAACTCGAAACGGCGAAGTTATTAAATTCATATTGGTGGATAAGTTACTTTAAATGCATCAAATGCTTTGCTGTTCAACTGACTGAGCTTTTCAACGGTGATGAACACTAGACAGCATTAAACGTTGTCTTTATAATTAGATTGTGCTACTGGGTTTTTTTTTTTTAATTATTCCCTTGCCATACATCTTGTAGGGTTTGGTGCTCATCTTAAGTGGTTGAAACTCGACAACGCTCTTGAAGAAGCAAAGACATCGTAAGTACAATAATTACAATGGGACCCAGTTAATCCGGCGACCGTCCACTGTTAATTTACACCTTAATTTGAGACGTTGTTTTCTACTTTTTTTTTTTTTTTTCAGGAACAAGCCTATTATGATGGTACTGCATAAGAGTTGGTGCCAGATCAGTCAAAGTAAGTCTTTCACAAGATAACCTGAGAAACTGTCCTGTAATCCTTTGATATTCGATCTTTTTAAAGGAACGATGTCACAATATATTGTCATCTTCTGCGATGTGCAAAGTTACCTATAAAATGAAGGAGTCAAAATCATAGTTTAGGTAGAAAAACATCAAAAATGTAATAATAAACCTTTAAAGAACAAGCATTGTTAAGGAAGACTGAAACGGATTACGAACAACGAACTTAAAGTTTTCAAGATGCGCCTTGCTTGCCGGACGAAACTCGTTTAACTCGTTCTCGGGGTCATAATTAATCACCTCGTCCCAGCTCACCCCCTGCAACTCTCGATGTTATCGATGTTATCTAAAACAGTTTACACCTCTGTTAAACTAATTTCCGGGCACACAATTACTATTTTGCAGATCTCAAACCTAAAATTGCTGAATCAAAGGAAATTGCTGAGCTAAGCAAACACTTTTTGATGGTCAACCTCGAGGTAAGTGTTCATAATCTTTCGGTAATAAGAAATCAAAAATCAATAATTGGAGAATATTAATTCAACTCGTGATGGTTTATTTTTTTAGGACGATGAAATACCAAAGGATGGTAAATACGACGCGGATGGATCCTATGTTCCAAGGATTGTTTTCCTGGGTAACCTAAAAACCTTATATCCTGCTCTGACATTCATGTTTTTTGAGTGGTAAAGTGTGAGGTCACAAATTTTCAAATTATTTTTATCAAGCCTCAAAATCCCATCATTAGATAACGATTGCTGCTGTATGATCAGCCACAAAATTTCAACTTGTTAGCACGAATAGAACAGAAGATATAGAGGTTCAAAGTTTGGTACCGTCCCATACAAACCTCTCTAATTTTGCGCCTGTTCTAAACTGAAGAAAAGAAGAGAAATTTGAAGGGTTTGTGTGGAGAAATAAAAACCTGAAGTGCCCATATCTCGGCCGCAAATTGCAATGGAGAGCTAATTTTTGGTAGGTAGACGTTTTTTGGCATACTCCCTCCGAATAGCTGATCAAATTTCATAATTTCGCAAATTTAATTGACGTCATAACTTTTAGTACTATATTTGAGCCTAGCAGAAAACTTTATAAGAACAGTATCGTCATGTTTTATTGAAGAAATAGTTTAACCTCACCTCGAGGATAAATTATCTTAGCATCGCTATGCAAACACAGAAAGAACGAAATGAACCAGTTATAGTCACGTGATGCCATTAATATAGGACGCATTCTTTTGGGACTATTCCGGAATAGGAATACTCGGAATAGACGGCGTTCGTGTTCTTTTGGGACCTATTCCGTTTTCGGAATGAACGGAATACGAATAGGCAGAATATGCGTTCTTTTGGGAATGTTTTGGCCGGAAATCATACGCGGCCGGCAATCGCAACTCGCGCGTGCGCAGGTACAATAGTTCTCAAGTCACCTCCGCCACTCGTATTCCGTTTTCAGAATGTGCGTTCTTTAGGGAATTAATATTCCGTATATTCTGTTATTCTTAAACCGGTATGAGAATAGCCAGAATAGTCCCAAAAGAATGCGCCCAAAGTAACCTTAAGAAATAGAAAACGCACGTAGTGGTTTTGGTCTCTATTTTTTCTTTTTCTCTTTTTTATCTCTTGGAAACGAAAGGAGCGTAGAAAGCTGCACGACCCAAAATGGAAATATTTGCCGTTTCCTTGAGCCAGTTCTTTCAACTTTCTAAGTGATTTTTATATAAACGGCGTCAAGGAACAAACTAGGACCAACTAGCGATTAATATATGAATTTTATCATATAAAAGTTTGATCTAGTTGGCACGTTTGAAAAGCAAATACCACCTAGACAAGTACAAGCAAGAGAGAACTATCTAGATCATCGTCCTCTCTTGGTAAAAGTTCATTTAAATGAATTTTAATTCTAATTTTAATTTTAATACTTAAAAGTATTGCCTCAAGAGATTGTCATTTCCTTTTCTAAGTATCCTTTAGTTACGCTGGCGATACATACAATATGATTTTTTTTAATTTTTTTTTTGTACTTATACGCTTGCTTTTATATATGACAGATTCTGATGGCAATTTAAAGAAAGAAATAGACAACGAAAATACAGATCTTGATAAAACAAAGTACTTCTACAAGACACCCGAAGAAAGTGAGTGCTATAGACAAATTCCATTTCCTTACTATTGGTTGATTCCTTACAACATCGACACATTGTCAAACTGGAGAGGTATTTTCTTGATTAACCACCAAATTATCAGAACTTCCAGTAAATTAAACACATGGTCATTGGTAAGGAGAAATAATATTTTGAGAATGAACAATGAAGAAATGTTAAACGTGCGGTGTGCGATGGAGTTATGGATGCACGTGGGAGGTTGCTATGCACGAGGCATAAGAGTGTGTTTCGAGCGACTTCACTCAGGATCTCAATGAGTGATAAGTGATTTTTATTCTCTTCATTTGTGATATTATTTACATTTAACCCCGTTACATTTCAATTCTCTTTCAGTTGTCAAATCCATGAAGAAGCTTATACCAGAACCAGTGAGTTTGGATAGAGGTGTGTAACTGGCTTGAAACTTGCAGCTCTGCTCGCGGTCTGATTGGTTTTAAAAAAGACCATGTTTTATCAGAGTATAATAGACAGCTTTAGCTTCTTTACTAAAAATATTACAAAAAAATTTGCATAATCTTTATGCGTGATTTATTTACAGGATTTGGTAAAGACATTAACTGGATGACAATGGAGAAAGGTCTGGAAAAAGCGAACAAAAGGTAAATGGTACATTTGAAAATTAATCCATTAAGTATATGGCCATGTAGTATCCTTGCGGTATGTCGCGAAATGTTTGCCAGCCAAATTTGAAGAGGCACGTTTTGCTAACTTTTCGCGAATATAAAAGGCATTAGCGTATCCATAAGTGTAATGCATTAAATAATTTCGTGTTAACTTTCCGCAGCGAAACTCCTGTGATGTTGATCATACACAAATCCTGGTGCGGAGCATGTAAAGGTATGACAACTCGGTTTAATAAGAAGAGAATTCGCTCAACTACTTTGCGCAGCAGGCTAGTGTGTTATTGGCCGGAAATTCTTGTACCCAGGGTCGTCATGGCAACCAACTGCTGACCCAAAAGACTGATGATTCCTGGTGCAAGACCAAAAGAGGAAAAGGAAAAAAGAACCCCAGGCGGATTCGAACCCTCACCCTCAGTCCCGAAGATCAGATTTAAAAGTTAGCGCCTTGCACCATTAGGCCACGAGTGCGCCGTGTAACGTCATTTCCGCCATCCCCCAACTCCCAAATAAATAAATATGACCGTAAACTCCAGACGAGATTTCATCCCGCTTGAGCTCGTTGACGGACAAAATTATAAACCTCGCACGCTCGGCCGAGGAATTAGCGGCTTGCTACGTATCAGCCGGCATGCACGCTGGTGTGAGTTGACTCGGGACTCTCTTGATTGCTTTAACTGAGTCAAACTCTTCTTCTTCTTCTTCTTCTTCTTCTTTTTTCTCTTTGAAACTTCCCTTCTAAATTTCTCTCTCGAGTAGCATCAATTCCAAGTTAAAAGTCTTAAAAGTGTTTTATACGTGATGTTTTCCTTTGGTGCTCACTGCGCTTTTTACCTTGTCTACATTACCAACGTTTTTGTCTTCTTCTTTTCAGCCTTAAAACCAATCATAGCAGAATCAAAACAGATTGCCGAGCTCAGTAAGAAATTTGTCATGATCAATGTCGAGGTAATACACTACAATATTTATATGTTTATCACCATAAAGGCTTATCATTTTTAAACTGAGGAATCCTCCACTGTTGGAACAAGTTAACATTAAATTGATGGAAAAATAGTCTGAACCGAAATATTGTTGAAAACCAAGTAAAATTATTTCAGTTTTAATGAAAAAAAAACTGGCTACAATTCTCTGCCATTTTGGGTTTCAAATTACCTTCGCGCCGCCATCTTGGATTTTATGACGTTTCATGGTTGCCCCTTTTGTTATACAACAAAAAAGCTATTCTTTCAAGACAATAGTGGCAACACATTTTACATCATATATATAAAACAAAATGGCGGCGCGCGACAAATTTAACCCCCAAAATGGCTGATATTTGTATCCAATTTATTTCAACAAATCTTCAGTTTAGAAAATATTGCCAACTATTTAACACTAACCGTCCAAGAACTGTTTCGCTTTCTTCTTTTATTTCTCTAGGACGACGAAGAGCCGAAAGCTGATCAATTCGAAGTTGATGGAAAATATTTCCCACGAGTCTTCTTCCTTAGTAAGTGTTCCTTTTTGAGGAATTTGTAATGATTGATGCAATATATCAAACACTAGAGACAGTGTTTCATCCGATTTCCAAACACCGAGGAGAGAGTTGAAAATATCACGCGCAGCGGAGTATTTTTGACGAGGTGTTTGGAAATCAGATGAAACACTGTCTCGAGTGTTTGATATATCTTCCGAAATCGAAACAAAAACTAAGGAGCAAACGGAGAAATAAGATCGTAAAAATGTATGCTAATTAAGACCAGGTATCCAAACCTCCGACACGGTTATAATTTCCTTCGTTTTAACATGATAATTTGTTAATGAGTTTGAGAGGTAATGTTCGCAAATGAAAACGGTGCAGTGAACTAGACACGGAGTTGGATGTCTCACAAATGTATTCGCGATCGTTCTACAAAGAAACTATTCAACATTAAAGCTAGTTAAGAAAACAGTACAATGCCAGACCATGCCAGAATGTTATGCAAAAACCTCCACTGCAACCTCTCTAAATAAATATATTTGCAACAGAGGGCACAGTGTCAATGTACATGTGCGGTGTGCAGAAATGGAAAATGGCTCATTTTAGTGACATTTTTTTGTTTCTCGTCGTAGATCACAAGGGGGAGGTCCAAAAAGATCTTCACAATAATGACCTCGAATTCATCAAGTACAAGTTCTTTTATAACGACGACGAGGAATGTAAGTTTAACTGGACATTGTATTCGTTTATACATGTCTTAAAATATTGATGGTTTTAAATCTCTTTAAGTATCGATTCGAGCATGACAAGCAACGGTCTCAACATGTAAAATTGTTTCAGATTATCATACTGAGCCCGAATTGAGGACTTCTCATTTATATCTTTTGGCGACATATGATATGATGGTTGGGCTTTTTTTAGGGTGAGGAAACGAGGCCGCGTTGTTCACGTCAATCAGTGGCCAGCATGCCTTCCAAGGGATGTTCTATTTGACACTACAGTAGCATTTGGGAGCGTCGAAGATGGGTTTCCATATAAATACGTGCCAGGCTTGAAGACATACTGGCCTTGGCTTTCCGTATCCAGCATCCATCCTTCCTTTTAGAGGCATTCTGTGTGTGAACTTATTAGTTATCTTTTTTTCTATTCTAAAGTGATACATACAATGAAAACAGCTTTGAAGAAACTTGTCAAGCCACCGCCGTCTTTGGATAGAGGTATGACGTAATTCATTTGTTTCTATAAGTAATCCTATTAGCCCAAAGGCCCCGTCCACGCTAATGCGTTTTTGTTTGAAATCGCATACTTTTCGATGCGTTTTCGTCTATCGTCCACACTACAACGATCGAAAACGCTGATCACTTTCATCGAAAACGCATACATTTGAAAACGCTGCCCAGAGTAGAGACGGCGAAAACGGAGGCTTTCGAAAACATTGACGTCATTCGCATCACAAACATTGCGGGTGCGTATATTTGTCGCATGCGCAGATGACTGTTGGAGCGCTTTTGAGCTGTTTTAAAAAGTAGAGAGATAATTAAACTCAGTCCGTGTATAACAGAGCATTTTCATTCAGTTTAATCCTGACTTTGTTTTTGACAACAGATGAAATTCTTAAAATGACACCGTGTAATCGTTAAACATAGCATACTTTGCATTAGCAGGCTATTGTTTGTTGTTTCTTGCAATCCAAATTGTTTTATTAATGTATGGATAATGAATTAATAAAACAAAATGAAACTGAGAAAGAACGAAGAGATTCAACTTCATGATGGATACATATATTCTACCAACGAAAAGATACATGTATTCTACCAATGAAAAGCACACATTTGGTTTCAATTCGAAACCGAACTCAAATCTATGCTTTCATTGGTAGAATATCCATCATGAAGTTGCATCTTCGGTCTCCATTTCATTTTGTTTTACATGAAACTATCAGTGGGTTCTTGATAATGTATTCATATTCACTCATTAACAGTTCAATCAATTTCTTGCATTCTTAGGATTAGGCAAAGAAATCAACTGGATGAAGTTAGAAGATGCTTATGAAGCAGCAAAGAAGAGGTAATGTATGGTTTGGTACATGTACAATCATCATGCAGTTGTTTACCGTGACTTATAACATAGGTATGTTATAACGTGCGCTATGAGTGGCTTGAGTGACGTGATGATACAGTGAACTCTCTCTAAGGTGGACACCTCCAGCTGTCCCGCCTTATGGAGGTGTCCGGCCTTAAAGAGAGTTTAGTTAGAGAAAAAAAAAGTGAAATTCGGCCGGACAGGCCAAGCCAACCAAGTCCGCCTTACAGTGGTGTGCGCTTTGAGGGAGTTGACTGTACATAACATCCTGTTTTTGTATTTTCTTTCCGTCAGTTGGAAGCCAATTTTTCTGTTTATCCACAAAAGTTGGTGCAGTGCTTGTCAAGGTATGTATTATATAAAAAATTTAATTTACTTACAAAAATCTGTTGAAATGAGCTTATTATGGTAAATGGCTTGAACCTTGTATTAGTAGTTCATCTAGGGTGATCGTCCAAGTGAGAACACAACACGTTAGCCCATGCAGGCCGGCAGGGCTCGACCCGGACAGCTCGGTCTGGAGTCCAGCGCGCTAACCATTAGGCCACCGCGTCTCTCAATGCTCACATGTACAGTGGCTCAAATTCAGTATACAGTGAACTCTCTCTATAAGGCGGACACCCTCGGGACTAGCTCCAGCTGTCCGCCTCATCGAGGTATCCGCCTTAAAGAGAGTTTAGTTAGAGAAAAACAAGTGAAATTCGGCCGGATAAGCCAAGCCAACCATGTCCGCCTTAGAGAGGTGTCCGCCATACAGTGGTGTCCGCTTTGAGATAGTTGACTGTATCTATTTGCGTTACTTGTGTAATTTACTTGTTGCTGTGCCACTCAGCGATGTTCTCCATCAAAAGCTGAGGTTCATTCACGTTTGTATCACTGACTTCTCGCATAGTACAAGAGCCTTTATTTTTACGCATTTGTGAGATTTTGATGTGATTTTTTCCCCCAGCTTTCAAGCCCAAATTTGCAGCATCCCAGAAGATAAAGGACGTCAGCAAAGACTTAGTCATGGTCAATGTGGAGGTAACGCATACTCAATCATGTCTTCCATTGAACTCAAGCATAACTTTGTCCAATAACTTTGACAGTATAACTAAATAAAACGATGTCGTTTTTCTTTTTCTCTTAGGATGAATTTGACGATAATAAAAAGAAGTTTAAAATTGATGGAGAATATTTTCCGAGAATCGTATTCATGGGTTTGTATTGTCACATTATATTCCCTTTGCTGAACGTTTTAGGGAGTTTTAAGGTTTATGAGCAGTACAATTGCTTTGCACGTGTGTTATACATCTTGGTGCATTTCTTAGCCGTCCTAGTTTGCTTTCAAAGTTCTCAGTAATAAGCCACAAAACAACATGGACGAAAATAAGCTTGGACTGGACTGGACTAAGCTTGAGCAATGCGTTTTACAGTGAAACGCACCCCATCGTTGCCACTGGAGAATGTTTTTGATTAAATTTTGACAACTTTTTGACATCTTTTTGACAACTTTCTGATGGCTTTCGTTTCAACTGGCCAATCAAAATGAGAGGCGGAGTTGTCAGGCTACACGTTCGCGTTCTGATAATTGACATCTCCTCCTCCAACAATTCTTGCAATTCGATTTGCTAGTTTAAACTGATGATAGAAGCTATCAGAAAGTTGTCAAAAATTAATCAAAAACTTTGTCAAGTGGCAACGGTAGGGGTGCGTTTCACTGTAAATGTTTAAAATTATATTACTTTCTGGGCAAAATATGGTGAATAATATCACATGAAAATGGAAAGCTAAAGAATCAAGGCCACCTCCCCCTTGTACCAAGAAAGTATTGGGATAGTTTGTAACGTTAAACAAATACTTTTCGAAGACAAACTTACATGGATGATTTATTTTCACACTGATTAGATCCTTTGGGTAACGTGATGGAGAAAGTGAGCAATGCGGGAACAGTGTACAAAGAAAGTAAATATTACTACTGGGAGCCACAATCAGGTAAAAATTTTAAGCTTTATCAGTAAAATAGTAGACATAAGCTAAACAAGGAGCCAATCAGAATTCAAAGAAAATACATGTAACTGGCGCCAAGCGCGGGATCACGCGTGCGACCAAGTCACGATTGATTTTAGTTTGGCATCTGATTGGTTTAGAGAGTGGCGCAAGTTTTCCAAACCAATCAGAGAGCGTAGTAAAATAAAACTGCTCTATAGCTTCTTGTTTACATAGCTTGGCGTAAACACTCGAGAAAGTTTGGGAGAATTTGAAAGTACTGTACATAAACTTAAAACTAAACGTTCCAAACGCCCCAAAATTTATCTGGTGTTCGCATTAGGCTATGTAGACACGATTCGTTTAAAATTTAACCAAAAAAACACGTTATTTAGATAATTTATCTTTAATTGAAGTAAGTATTTTAAAAGGCTAAAGGAATCTTTAAAAGTATAATTTTGATTTCTTGCTTTTGCAGTTGTGAGGTCCATGGAGAAAGTTTTAGACAAAGTCAAGACCATGACAAGACCTAAAGATGAATTATAATTAAGAAGAATACGTCACAAATTTAATAAAGTTTCTAATAGCTTTCCCATACTTTCAAAACTTTAACTGATTTCGCAGGGATTCCAATTTTCTTAAATAAATGACAGTTAAAAAGTTATGAACTATAGACTTCTTTGTGTTTTCCACATGGCTGTTACAGAGCGGACACTCGAACTATTGCTTTATTTTTACTATTTTTACTTTTCTACTTTTTTAAAACTAATTTTCTACTTTATTCAGAACTTGCCAATCACAGCCGTGATTCGAAGCAATGGCCGATACATTTTTTCTAGATTTTTTCCGCGTTTTTTTCAAAGTACCATCGCTGTGGTCTTACTTCGATAAAGAGGCGGAAAAAAGGTAGAAAAATGTATCGACCGTTGCTGGTCTGTGGCTAGTTCTGAAAAAAGTAGAAAATAAGTTTTTTTTAAAAGTTTAACATAAAGCCATAGCATACAGCGGTGATGTCAATTGTAAATTCTCCTCACTGGTCTCCATACATTTCTTATTGTACAAGTTGGGAGAATTTGATTATGAGAACAGTTTCATAACCTTCATGTTTGACTTCGAAATTTTTAAGGAGGATCACTCTTAGAACCCTCTGTGTCCAGGCTAATAATCTTGTTACCAGATCTTCCCCGACCCAAACCTGGAAGAGACCTGGGAACGAAATAACAAGGATACTTAGTGACTGAATATTAAAATTCTAACGTAAAATCACCTTTGTCCGATTTTTAAATACAAACGGGTCATAAACAAAGCTGTTTGGATGCATACAACGACAATTCTTTTACCTAGCAATATAATTTTGATTTAGAATTGAAAAATGATTAATAAATGAGCAATTCTCCCTTAAAAATAATATAAGAAAATTTGCGTCAAAATTGTAAATTTTCCGTGGCAAATCTTCTTTTCGGTTTTTTAATCTTCTTCGACAATTTTTGTATGTTAATGATGAAAATTCATACAAGAATGCTATCTTCCTTGCATTTTATATTAGCTCATATTCTTTTCACCCCAACAAATGCTATTCGTAAATGCGGCGTCGCCTAGCAATATGCTCATTGGTTTCTCGTTTTAAATAATCGATCGAACCGAGACAGAATAATTAGGCATAAAATGCAGCCAGTAAAGAAACATGGTTTTATTTAGACGTGCAGTCAAGATGAAAATGAAAATCGCACTGGCTGTATGTCTCTCCGCTGTAATTGTAGTTTTTGCCTGGTATTACTTTAACACTGGTCAAAATCCCATGGTCGAAATCAAGAAAAAGGTTGGCTCATTCGTTGCGAAATATTATGACAGGGGCAGCGAGGATGAAAGCTATGAAAATACTACACGAACGACAACAGCGGACGCTACAAATACGTTATCGGATGATGATGAAAAAACTGGAAAAACAAGTAAAACCAGTACAGAGGAAACATTCAATGTTTCACACGATGAACACAAGTCGTCTTCCAGTGTAGATACGCTAAAGGGAAAGCCTTTGGAACACGAAAATGGTCACATCGCATTACATGTAAACACCGGCGAAACTCACCCAAATATTCAAAGGATGAACGCGCTACGTGGAAATGACGCCTTTGTGTATAACGAGGGCGTGTTGGAGAATGCAAGGAAGACGTTTTATAGAGAGGTACGACCCAGTAACCGCTCAAGAGAAAGATTCACTGTGTTATTCCTGCATGGCATTGGACTCACTTCGACGATCTGGATTAACATCGGAACGTTCCAAATCCTGGCAGAATTAGGATATCGAGCTTTGGCTGTAGATCTACCAGGCCACGGGAACTCCAATGATTTAAGTATACCTTACTCGCGTGATGATATTCTGGGCTACATGACAAATTTATTCACCGCATTGGAACTCCAACTGCCGGTGTTGGTGTCGCCGTCGAAGGGGGGAGAGTATGCCATGCCGCTCTTGATGGCGTACCCCCGCATTCTGCGAGGGTTAGTCGCCATCGCTCCGTCCGACACGTCGCACTACCTAATCAAGGATTATCAGAAATTGTCCGTTCCATTGCTGGTTTTGTTTGGCGAGAAAGATGAGACAATGCTTCATAAGTCGTCCCTGGATAGTCTGTGGTACACTCCCAATCGTAAGATTTACATGATAAAGAACACGACACACGCGTGTTACGTGGACCATCCTCCCACGTTTCACAAACTCCTGCTAGAGTTTTTGAATCGCGTAAATTAAAGATTAGCAAGAGAGGGTGATCTAAGAGAAAAATTCTCCCTATACATAGGTATCGTCCACAGCTGAGCTATTTTAAGCCGAGAGCTACCTGATTGGTCGGTTGGAGCAGGGCGCTGGAAAGGATGGGCGATGAAACGCGCACTGCGCTCTTGTGCGATGTTTGATGCGGAGTGAGACTGTGTCGAGCGCACTCGAGAGCGCTCGAGTTCAAAACATGTCGGCAAATGAAGTTCAATAGCTGATGCAGAAAAGGGATTGCTACAAGATCTAAACCAAACAAAACGGTAATTTTCGGCGTATGCATAGAGAACCTTCGCTTTTTCATCGATGTGAATTTCATTTAGAACTTTTTTGAATTTTTTTCTCCATAATACGGTGAATTTGGTCATTTGACGTTGTTTTGTTTTTGCAGAGAACGGCTAAGAAATGTACCAATATGTAAAACGCAAATGCAGAGCCATTGTACTGCTAATGAAACCTATTGTTTTGTGACGTTCTCGTTTTGTTTGGTTTAGATCGCAGGCAATTAACGTCTGCCTTTTCGCGCCCACACTAAAAGATCAACGCGTTTCGAATCAGTTCGACTTATTTTAAATAAAATCGTTGTTGATTTTACATATTGAACCCGTTCTTTATTGCTTACAGCTTTACCAACATGTTGACATGTTCATTGTACAAAAACGGAAATCCCGTACCGTTCTCTTGTAGCAATCCCTTTTCTGCATCAGCTATTGAACTTCATTTGCCGACATGTTTTGAACTCGAGCGCTATCGAGCACGCTCGATCCAGTCTCATTCCGCATCAAACATCGATCCTTTCCAGCGCCCTGGTTGGAGTAACGTGATGTCGGAGCCTCGATCAGAAGCAACTTTCAAAGGACTCGAAACTATTAATAGATTTCAACAAAGTATCATGGGTCACGAGGAATCCTTCTCTTAGATCATCCTCTCTTGGGATCAGCTAGCACATCTATGTAGCCTCGATGCTAGAACGAGGTTCTCAATTACGTGTTAAATAGGATGCGATCCACTGTGATAGCATTTGGGAGTAGGCTTCCAGGAGCGCGGATCGACATCTAATAATTCTCAAACAGACAGGTGATGATAATAAATAGCGTGAGTATCGGGCTGAATGCGAGACCCAGAGGCCCAGCTGAAATTGAATGCGAGATACAGAGACCCAGAGACCTAGGGTCTCTGGGTCTCTGGAACCCGAGTCTCTTCTCTGGGTCTCTGGGACCCAACAACAACAACAACAAAAATAAGCTTTATTTGCATAACCATAAATCATTACAGTATTGCAAAAGCGTTGAATAATAAAAATAAAATAAAATAAACAACTTTATTTAAGTGTCAGAGGATTTAGCACTGCTGTACTAATTGTGGACACTGTAAATGAACAATCAAATATTGTAAATATAACATAAACTTGTAAAGAATCCCAACTGGTAGGAGGCTGTCCAGTTGGCTATTTACAAAGCTCGGCCGAGGAGTTGAACTTGGGACTACCGAGAGCAAATCCAGCTAGTGGCAGGGTGGAGGATTTGAACCAGGGACTAAACCACTCGGCCACGCCGCCTCCCATTATAGATAGAAAGTCAACGAACGAAAAACAACACATAAAAATACACCCTGGTCCCAGAGAACCAGAGGTCCTGGCTCTTTGAACTCATGGCCTCTGCGATACCGGTGCAATGCTCTACCAACTGAGTTCGGGATATATCCTCAGAAGATGAGGAGGTATCGCAGAGGTGATTGGTTCGAAACCCGTTCAAGCCTGAATTTTTTTTAGGCTTTCTTTTCTCAACTACTTAAGTTGCGTACATAACTGCGATGGTATTTCATGTATTAAAAAATGTTAATAGCCAAAACTTTCACTGAAGATAAATCCTTTTCTTTCTGACAACAGAAAGACGGACAAGGCTAACTGAAACAAGAAACAAATGACTCAAACTGTTTCTGTGGCAGCTGGTATTTAATTGTAGCATTTAAAAAAATTCTCACACTACGAGCGCTGGCCTGGGGTCATGGCGTTGTGTTCTTGGGCACAACACTTTACCCTCACAGTACCTCTCTCCCCCCGGGGGGGGGGGGGTACTCCCTATAATGAACTATACGGGAGGTTCCGCCCGAAAGGGGTACCTTTTCAGATTGGAGGTATATAAAAGGGTAGGGATTTTACGAGTTGGAGTATAGAAAAGGGTAGGGAATTCACCGGCGAGTTGGAGTATAGAAAAGGGTAGGAAAAACTATCATTTAGGTATGAGGTGGACTGCAGGTTTGAAGTTCTTAGCCATATCGTAAGACAGCTTCCTTCCACTTCCTTCTGGGGATATATGCAGTGTTTCTACTGTAGGTATGTGGAAGGGGTGCCATTTTCATAATTTCTATGGAAGGTATATGAAAGGGGTATCATTTTCCATGGAAGGTATATGAAGGGGATACCTTTTCTGTCAAAAATGGTATATAAAAGGGTAAGGGGTTGGACCTCTGGGCGGAGCCTCCCCATATAAAACTTTTTTGAGTACCCCCGGGCCTCTCTCCAGCCAGGAGTAAATGGGTACCGGCGACAAAATGTTGGGGGGTAACTATGCGATGGAGTAGCATCCCATCCAGGGGGAATTGCAATATTCCTAGTCGCTTCGTGCTACAGAAACCGGGATAGGCTCCGGGAGTTGTGGGCCACTAGGCTCATGAAGACTTTATATTTACCTCACAATACCACTAGACGAAAATTTGCAAACACTGGAGAAGAAAGGTACTCGCATCGTAACTTTAAAACATTATTTACTGATTAATGTTCAATAGAGGATACATTCTCGGATTCCGGCTACTGAAAGCTCCAACAACGTGCTTTCGCAAGAGTGATCAACTGAGAATTTCTCCTTACAATATCAATACATTGTCAAACAGACAGGTTGTGAGAATAAAGAAAAATCATCAACTCACTTTCAACCCACCATAAAATGAGTCTCACTTAAACTGATGACATCAAGACCAAAGATTCAGTCATTAGCCAGCCGTGAACTGTTCTTATTCAAATATTATCACACTTGTTCTGTAATTTAAGCTCGGTATCTTTAGATTTATTTAACATACGCCTGATGATGGTTCTGAACTGAATCGAAATATTGGTGGTTTTCATAAACGTTATAAAAACTGTTTGCTTGCATTAACAACACTAACAGGTAAAAGAACAGGCAGAAATAAACGTTTTGTCCAAATTATAGCTTTGTAGCGTTTTTCATAACCGAGTTATTACCAAACGAATTTTTAGAAAATTACAGTATTTAGTATGCCGCCGCCATGTTTGTGTCCTTCAGAGGGGCACAAATATGGCCGCCATAAAATTGCACAAGAAGTAGAGTAGATTATACGTCAATATCATTAGCTTTCACTTCAAATCTGTTTAGGCATCACTTCTAAATTATTATCACGTCTAAAAATTTAAAAATGACAAAAATATTGTGACAGTTTAGAAACACCGTTCATCCAGGACTTCACAAATTTCAAAATGCTCTGACTATTTCCAAAACGAAGCACTGGATCAATACAAAACTTTGCATAGAGATTAATGATTTTCATGTCTAGAATATAATAATAGCTTTGCTTTGCAGGATTGACAGTTTAGATTTTAGAATTTTGATGACGTCAGATGAAAACGAAGAATAGCATAAAAACATCAAATATGTTGCTTTTTATTGGTTGAATATCCACCAAGCTACATCTCTTCGGTTGTTTTAAACTGTCGATTTTAAAAACTTGAAAACTTTTTTAAACTGATCAGTTGTTTTAAACTGATCAAAAGCGGCCATCTCACTAATTTCCATGCTTGGCACTCATTTGGTACTAGCACCTGTTTTGATTGTCAAGGTCAGCAAAGCATTTTGTTTTTCACGTGCGCGACTGAGCGGTAGTCCAGCTAAACATGTTCTTTATTTCATTTCTAGCGGAGTTGTTAGTAAAAAGAACCAGCATTTTGAAAGCACATAAATATCTAAAGTCTTCAGTCTTTCATTCAAAACGCTCAATGGAGTTCTGCGCTCGATTTTGTAAACTGACTCTTACTAATTCAATAATACAAAAAATATCATCAAATATAATAAGAAAGTTTATCAAGTTTTCCGATCAGTGTTTCATTATAGTAACTATGCAGTAGTGACGAGTCATTTCAAACTGTCAAAATTTGCAGACTGTGTAAATTTTGAGATTTAGGAACATTAGTTTGAAGGCTCACAACGTGGTTCTATATCCCTGAAACGTGGTGAACAAAGGCAATAATATCAATATTTTGCTCGAGATATGCGGGAGGGCCATGCCCTTATAACCTCAATCCAAATATTTTCTCGTGCGGCCCTATCAATCAGTCAATACGTGTATAATTATTATATTTACATTGCACCGTTCCCAGATATGACAGACTAAATAGAAAAATTAATGAATAGCAGTGAATTGTAAATTGCCATGTGTGTAAAAATGACAATGTTTCCTTTTGTTTCATTTCATGAGATGAAAATATTTCGTCGTCGCATGCATTTTCCCTTAAATCTTTCTGTGTTAATTCACTTATAACAATCACAACACTGTCATTTTGGAACCGGGTTCATTGCGTTAAAACACATAGTATTTATATTTTTGGGTCTGGCCTTCGCTTCTCCTAACTGGAAATCCATTGTTTGTTTCGTTTAACCGCTCCCCGAAAAGAACAGTATTTTAAAATATATATACATGTAGGTCAGGTGAAAGTACAAGTGGGTCAATTGGTGCCGACTTTTGGCACCCAGCATTTAATAACTGACAGATGTCTGGACGATTATTGAAAATAAATGTAGTTGCCACATTTATTAAGTGTCGCAGCCCCATTAATTTATCGATTTAGTTTATTTGTGCCAACTGATGAAGAAATCGAGTAAACAAACACCCGCCCTTAGAATTAATGAAAAAACTTATCGATGGCTGGGTTACGTAATCATCTGGTTAAATCGAGGTTAAAACTTGCAAATATACTTTGTAAATACAGCTTTAGTGCCTATAGCAAATGCGTTGTGAAGTTCTTAAATACAAAAGCAGGTTTTAAAAGGCTTTTTTACGTTGCAGATAGAGGTGCCGAAAACAGGTTCTTTGGTTTTTGTTTTTTACCTTTACAAGTAAGCGGGTAGCAGAAGGCGAAATGTTTCAGCGATAAAGGTGGCAAATGAAGAAGGAAGAAAAATGTTGCGGTAAAAGAGAATGTACTTTCTGAGAAAGGATCTAAAAAACAAGTGAACCGTTTACAATGCCAAGGTCAAGGTTTGAACTGGGGAACAGGCAAATTGTTACTCTTGCAAGTGGCTTAATTGTGTGGTTTTATATGCTAACTGACGTAGCTACTCTTGCAAACAAAGCAGAACACTCAATGAATACAAATCCACTGTACTTTCATTCATCGTGAATTACTCTGAAAACGAAAAAGTTCATTTATCAGTCAGTATTGCGTCGGCCTTCTTCTAAGGGCGACGTGTACAAATGGGCGACTTCCTGTTGACATATTGAGATGGATTGCTTCTTCTAGAACGTTCGTTTTGTTTAGTAAACTACCAAGTGGAGTTTATCGATTTGTTTTTGACAACAGATGAAATTCTTAAAATGACACCGTGTGTTGCGGCTGCTGCGACTGACGAGAAGTCTAGGCGAGAAAACGATATTCAAGTCGTATCGCGGCAACGCGTTGTGTAGGGACTATTTTACAGGTCGTCGCAAATGAACCACGAAAACCAAAGGTGACGGTTAAAGGTGAGTTATTGCAGCAAGATGATACGATCAAGGTGAAACGATCCAAACAAAACGATCAAACGATTAAGATGTGTAAACGATCAAGATGTGTAAACGATCAAGATGTGTAAACGATCGTAAACTGAAATACAATACAACGAATTTCTATCAAGATCGCGAAATAACATGAAACAAACTAAGTGCCTTAGTGGCGATAATGCGATTCCATAACAATAACATAAACTCACTAATATATAGAGGCTTTCTTAAACTACACGAGTTTCAATCAATACTAATTCCATAATGACATTTATAAACTGATTTAGAGCTTAGTGCTCTCTAACCTATAAAAGTGGGCGTTAAACTCTTGAGGCGTTTTGATCCATTTTACTCCTTTGGCAATTGTAAATCAATTAAATATTGCGTTGTACATGGTTGTACACAAATAATGTTCATTTAAATACTTTCGCCCATAACTAGAGACTAGAACTAAACAAAACAACGAAAGAATACTCACATATCGGTCCCGCTTGTGCCAAAGGTTAAGAACGCAAAAACGAATACAAGACCACGACGAAATCCTATGAAACTCTGGCAAAAGGACGCTAAACCGCGCTTTTATATGTGCGTGGGGACGCTAAAAGCGACGCTAAAAGGTCCGATTACAAAAACTAATAAATCAAGAATAAACATACTGAAACTAAGGTCGTAACTAGGGATTAAATTATAAACACGCTAATCAAGATAGGGGCCTTGTACTAGTGTCCATTACACCGTGTAATCGTTAAACATAGCATACTTTGCATTAGCAGGCTATTGTTTGTTGTTTCTTGCAATCCAAATTGTTTTATTAATGTATGGATAATGAATTAATAAAACAAAATGAAACTGAGAAAGAACGAAGAGATTCAACTTCATGATGGATACATATATTCTACCAACGAAAAGATACATGTATTCTACCAATGAAAAGCACACATTTGGTTTCAATTCGAAACCGAACTCAAATCTATGCTTTCATTGGTAGAATATCCATCATGAAGTTGCATCTTCGGTCTCCATTTCATTTTGTTTTACATGAAACTATCAGTGGGTTCTTGATAATGTATTCATATTCACTCATTAACAGTTCAATCAATTTCTTGCATTCTTAGGATTAGGCAAAGAAATCAACTGGATGAAGTTAGAAGATGCTTATGAAGCAGCAAAGAAGAGGTAATGTATGGTTTGGTACATGTACAATCATCATGCAGTTGTTTACCGTGACTTATAACATAGGTATGTTATAACGTGCGCTATGAGTGGCTTGAGTGACGTGATGATACAGTGAACTCTCTCTAAGGTGGACACCTCCAGCTGTCCCGCCTTATGGAGGTGTCCGGCCTTAAAGAGAGTTTAGTTAGAGAAAAAAAAAGTGAAATTCGGCCGGACAGGCCAAGCCAACCAAGTCCGCCTTACAGTGGTGTGCGCTTTGAGGGAGTTGACTGTACATAACATCCTGTTTTTGTATTTTCTTTCCGTCAGTTGGAAGCCAATTTTTCTGTTTATCCACAAAAGTTGGTGCAGTGCTTGTCAAGGTATGTATTATATAAAAAATTTAATTTACTTACAAAAATCTGTTGAAATGAGCTTATTATGGTAAATGGCTTGAACCTTGTATTAGTAGTTCATCTAGGGTGATCGTCCAAGTGAGAACACAACACGTTAGCCCATGCAGGCCGGCAGGGCTCGACCCGGACAGCTCGGTCTGGAGTCCAGCGCGCTAACCATTAGGCCACCGCGTCTCTCAATGCTCACATGTACAGTGGCTCAAATTCAGTATACAGTGAACTCTCTCTATAAGGCGGACACCCTCGGGACTAGCTCCAGCTGTCCGCCTCATCGAGGTATCCGCCTTAAAGAGAGTTTAGTTAGAGAAAAACAAGTGAAATTCGGCCGGATAAGCCAAGCCAACCATGTCCGCCTTAGAGAGGTGTCCGCCATACAGTGGTGTCCGCTTTGAGATAGTTGACTGTATCTATTTGCGTTACTTGTGTAATTTACTTGTTGCTGTGCCACTCAGCGATGTTCTCCATCAAAAGCTGAGGTTCATTCACGTTTGTATCACTGACTTCTCGCATAGTACAAGAGCCTTTATTTTTACGCATTTGTGAGATTTTGATGTGATTTTTTCCCCCAGCTTTCAAGCCCAAATTTGCAGCATCCCAGAAGATAAAGGACGTCAGCAAAGACTTAGTCATGGTCAATGTGGAGGTAACGCATACTCAATCATGTCTTCCATTGAACTCAAGCATAACTTTGTCCAATAACTTTGACAGTATAACTAAATAAAACGATGTCGTTTTTCTTTTTCTCTTAGGATGAATTTGACGATAATAAAAAGAAGTTTAAAATTGATGGAGAATATTTTCCGAGAATCGTATTCATGGGTTTGTATTGTCACATTATATCCCCTTTGCTGAACGTTTTAGGGAGTTTTAAGGTTTATGAGCAGTACAATTGCTTTGCACGTGTGTTATACATCTTGGTGCATTTCTTAGCCGTCCTAGTTTGCTTTCAAAGTTCTCAGTAATAAGCCACAAAACAACATGGACGAAAATAAGCTTGGACTGGACTGGACTAAGCTTGAGCAATGCGTTTTACAGTGAAACGCACCCCATCGTTGCCACTGGAGAAAGTTTTTGATTAAATTTTGACAACTTTTTGACATCTTTTTGACAACTTTCTGATGGCTTTCGTTTCAACTGGCCAATCAAAATGAGAGGCGGAGTTGTCAGGCTACACGTTCGCGTTCTGATAATTGACATCTCCTCCTCCAACAATTCTTGCAATTCGATTTGCTAGTTTAAACTGATGATAGAAGCTATCAGAAAGTTGTCAAAAATTAATCAAAAACTTTGTCAAGTGGCAACGGTAGGGGTGCGTTTCACTGTAAATGTTTAAAACTATATTACTTTCTGGGCAAAATATGGTGAATAATATCACATGAAAATGGAAAGCTAAAGAATCAAGGCCACCTCCCCCTTGTACCAAGAAAGTATTGGGATAGTTTGTAACGTTAAACAAATACTTTTCGAAGACAAACTTACATGGATGATTTATTTTCACACTGATTAGATCCTTTGGGTAACGTGATGGAGAAAGTGAGCAATGCGGGAACAGTGTACAAAGAAAGTAAATATTACTACTGGGAGCCACAATCAGGTAAAAATTTTAAGCTTTATCAGTAAAATAGTAGACATAAGCTAAACAAGGAGCCAATCAGAATTCAAAGAAAATACATGTAACTGGCGCCAAGCGCGGGATCACGCGTGCGACCAAGTCACGATTGATTTTAGTTTGGCATCTGATTGGTTTAGAGAGTGGCGCAAGTTTTCCAAACCAATCAGAGAACGTAGTAAAATAAAACTGCTCTATAGCTTCTTGTTTACATAGCTTGGCGTAAACACTCGAGAAAGTTTGGGAGAATTTGAAAGTACTGTACATAAACTTAAAACTAAACGTTCCAAACGCCCCAAAATTTATCTGGTGTTCGCATTAGGCTATGTAGACACGATTCGTTTAAAATTTAACCAAAAAAACACGTTATTTAGATAATTTATCTTTAATTGAAGTAAGTATTTTAAAAGGCTAAAGGAATCTTTAAAAGTATAATTTTGATTTCTTGCTTTTGCAGTTGTGAGGTCCATGGAGAAAGTTTTAGACAAAGTCAAGACCATGACAAGACCTAAAGATGAATTATAATTAAGAAGAATACGTCACAAATTTAATAAAGTTTCTAATAGCTTTCCCATACTTTCAAAACTTTAACTGATTTCGCAGGGATTCCAATTTTCTTAAATAAATGACAGTTAAAAAGTTATGAACTATAGACTTCTTTGTGTTTTCCACATGGCTGTTACAGAGCGGACACTCGAACTATTGCTTTATTTTTACTATTTTTACTTTTCTACTTTTTTAAAACTAATTTTCTACTTTATTCAGAACTTGCCAATCACAGCCGTGATTCGAAGCAATGGCCGATACATTTTTTCTAGATTTTTTCCGCGTTTTTTTCAAAGTACCATCGCTGTGGTCTTACTTCGATAAAGAGGCGGAAAAAAGGTAGAAAAATGTATCGACCGTTGCTGGTCTGTGGCTAGTTCTGAAAAAAGTAGAAAATAAGTTTTTTTTAAAAGTTTAACATAAAGCCATAGCATACAGCGGTGATGTCAATTGTAAATTCTCCTCACTGGTCTCCATACATTTCTTATTGTACAAGTTGGGAGAATTTGATTATGAGAACAGTTTCATAACCTTCATGTTTGACTTCGAAATTTTTAAGGAGGATCACTCTTAGAACCCTCTGTGTCCAGGCTAATAATCTTGTTACCAGATCTTCCCCGACCCAAACCTGGAAGAGACCTGGGAACGAAATAACAAGGATACTTAGTGACTGAATATTAAAATTCTAACGTAAAATCACCTTTGTCCGATTTTTAAATACAAACGGGCCATAAACAAAGCTGTTTGGATGCATACAACGACAATTCTTTTACCTAGCAATATAATTTTGATTTAGAATTGAAAAATGATTAATAAATGAGCAATTCTCCCTTAAAAATAATATAAGAAAATTTGCGTCAAAATTGTAAATTTTCCGTGGCAAATCTTCTTTTCGGTTTCTTAATCTTCTTCGACAACTTTTGTATGTTAATGATGAAAATTCATACAATAATGCTATCTTCCTTGCATTTTATATTAGCTCATATTCTTTTCATCCCTGCAAATGCTATTCGTAAATGCGGCGTCGCCTAGCAATATGCTCATTGGTTTCTCGTTTTAAATAATCGATCGAACCGAGACAGAATAATTAGGCATAAAATGCAGCCAGTAAAGAAACATGGTTTTATTTAGACGTGCAGTCAAGATGAAAATGAAAATCGCACTGGCTGTATGTCTCTCCGCTGTAATTGTAGTTTTTGCGTGGTATTACTTTAACACTGGTCAAAATCCCATGATTGAAATCAAGAAAAGGTTGGCTCATTCGTTGCGAAATATTATGACAGGGGCAGCAAGGATGAAAGCTATGAAAATACTACACGAACGACAACAGCGGACGCTACAAAGACGTTATCGGATGATGATGAAAAAACTGGAAAAACAAGTAAAACCAGTTCAGAGGAAACATTCAATGTTTCACACGATGAACACAAGTCGTCTTCCAGTGTAGATACGCTAAAGGGAAAGCCTTTTGGAACACGAAAATGGTCACATCGCATTACATGTAAACACCGGCGAAACTCACCCAAATATTCAAAGGATGAACGCGCTACGTGGAAATGACGCCTTTGTGTACAACGAGGGCGTGTTGCAGAATGCAAGGAAGACGTTTTATAGAGAGGTACGACCCAGTAACCGCTCAAGAGAAAGATTCACTGTGTTATTCCTGCATGGCATTGGGCTCACGTCGACGATCTGGATTAACATTGGAACGTTCCAAATCCTGGCAGAGTTAGGATATCGAGCTCTGGCTGTAGATCTACCAGGTCACGGGAACTCCAATGATTTAAGTATACCTTACTCGCGTGATGATATTCTGGGCTACATGACAAATTTATTCACCGCATTGGAACTCCAACTGCCGGTGTTGGTGTCCCCATCGAAGGGGGGAGAGTATGCCATGCCGCTATTGATGGCGTACCCCCGTATTCTGCGTGGTTTAGTCGCCATCGCTCCGTCCGACACGTCGCACTACCTAATCAAGGATTATCAGAAATTGTCCGTTCCATTGCTGGTTTTGTTTGGCGAGAAAGATGAGACAATGCTTCATAAGTCGTCCCTGGATAGTCTGTGGTACACTCCCAATCGTAAGATTTACATGATAAAGAACACGACACACGCGTGTTACGTGGACCACCCTCCCACGTTTCACAAACTCCTGCTAGAGTTTTGAATCGCGTAAATTAAAGATTAGCAAGAGAGGGTGATCTAAGAGAAAAATTCTCCCTATACATAGGTATCGTCCACAGCTGAGCTATTTTAAGCCGAGAGCTACCTGATTGGTCGGTTGGAGCAGGGCGCTGGAAAGGATGGGCGATGAAACGCGCACTGCGCTCTTGTGCGATGTTTGATGCGGAGTGAGACTGTGTCGAGCGCACTCGAGAGCGCTCGAGTTCAAAACATGTCGGCAAATGAAGTTCAATAGCTGATGCAGAAAAGGGATTGCTACAAGATCTAAACCAAACAAAACGGTAATTTTCGGCGTATGCATAGAGAACCTTCGCTTTTTCATCGATGTGAATTTCATTTAGAACTTTTTTGAATTTTTTTCTCCATAATACGGTGAATTTGGTCATTTGACGTTGTTTTGTTTTTGCAGAGAACGGCTAAGAAATGTACCAATATGTAAAACGCAAATGCAGAGCCATTGTACTGCTAATTAAACCTATTGTTTTGTGACGTTCTCGTTTTGTTTGGTTTAGATCGCAGGCAATTAACGTCTGCCTTTTCGCGCCCACACTAAAAGATCAACGCGTTTCGAATCAGTTCGACTTATTTTAAATAAAATCGTTGTTGATTTTACATATTGAACCCGTTCTTTATTGCTTACAGCTTTACCAACATGTTGACATGTTCATTGTACAAAAACGGAAATCCCGTACCGTTCTCTTGTAGCAATCCCTTTTCTGCATCAGCTATTGAACTTCAGTCTCATTCCGCATCAAACATCGATCCTTTCCAGCGCCCTGGTTGGAGTAACGTGATGTCGGAGCCTCGATCAGAAGCAACTTTCAAAGGACTCGAAACTATTAATAGATTTCAACAAAGTATCATGGGGCACGAGGAATCCTTCTCTTAGATCATCCTCTCTTGGGATCAGCTAGCACATCTATGTAGCGTCGATGCTAGAACGAGGTTCTCAATTACGTGTTAAATAGGATGCGATCCACTGTGATAGCATTTGGGAGTAGGCTTCCAGGAGCGCGGATCGACATCTAATAATTCTCAAACAGACAGGTGATGATAATAAATAGCGTGAGTATCGGGCTGAATGCGAGACCCAGAGGCCCAGCTGAAATTGAATGCGAGACACAGAGACCCAGAGACCTAGGGTCTCTGGGTCTCTGGAACCCGAGTCTCTTCTCTGGGTCTCTGGGACCCAACAACAACAACAACAAAAATAAGCTTTATTTGCATAACCATAAATCATTACAGTATTGCAAAAGCGTTGAATAATAAAAATAAAAATAAAATAAACAACTTTATTTAAGTGTCAGAGGATTTAGCACTGCTGTACTAATTGTGGACACTGTAAATGAACAATCAAATATTGTAAATATAACATAAACTTGTAAAGAATCCCAACTGGTAGGAGGCTGTCCAGTTGGCTATTTACAAAGCTCGGCCGAGGAGTTGAACTTGGGACTACCGAGAGCAAATCCAGCTAGTGGCAGGGTGGAGGATTTGAACCAGGGACTAAACCACTCGGCCACGCCGCCTCCCATTATAGATAGAAAGTCAACGAACGAAAAACAACACATAAAAATACACCCTGGTCCCAGAGAACCAGAGGTCCTGGCTCTTTGAACTCATGGCCTCTGCGATACCGGTGCAATGCTCTACCAACTGAGTTCGGGATATATCCTCAGAAGATGAGGAGGTATCGCAGAGGTGATTGGTTCGAAACCCGTTCAAGCCTGAATTTTTTTTAGGCTTTCTTTTCTCAACTACTTAAGTTGCGTACATAACTGCGATGGTATTTCATGTATTAAAAAATGTTAATAGCCAAAACTTTCACTGAAGATAAATCCTTTTCTTTCTGACAACAGAAAGACGGACAAGGCTAACTGAAACAAGAAACAAATGACTCAAACTGTTTCTGTGGCAGCTGGTATTTAATTGTAGCATTTAAAAAAATTCTCACACTACGAGCGCTGGCCTGGGGTTATTGCGTTGTACCTCTCTCCCCCGGGGGGGGGGGGGGGGTACTCCCTATAATGAACTATACGGGAGGCTCCGCCCGAAAGGGGTACCTTTTCAGATTGGAGGTATATAAAAGGGTAGGGATTTTACGAGTTGGAGTATAGAAAAGGGTAGGGAATTCACCGGCGAGTTGGAGTATAGAAAAGGGTAGGAAAAACTATCATTTAGGTATGAGGTGGACTGCAGGTTTGAAGTTCTTAGCCATATCGTAAGACAGCTTCCTTCCACTTCCTTCTGGGGATATATGCAGTGTTTCTACTGTAGGTATGTGGAAGGGGTGCCATTTTCATAATTTCTATGGAAGGTATATGAAAGGGGTATCATTTTCCATGGAAGGTATATGAAAGGGATACCTTTTCTGTCAAAAATGGTATATAAAAGGGTAAGGGGTTGGACCTCTGGGCGGAGCCTCCCCGTATAAAACTTTTTTGAGTACCCCCGGGCCTCTCTCCAGCCAGGAGTAAATGGGTACCGGCGACAAAATGCTGGGGGGTAACTATGCGATGGAGTAGCATCCCATCCAGGGGGAATTGCAATATTCCTGGTCGCTTCGTGCTACAGAAACCGGGATAGGCTCCGGGAGTTGTGGGCCACTAGGCTCATGAAGACTTTATATTTACCTCACAATACCACTAGACGAAAATTTGCAAACACTGGAGAAGAAAGATACTCGCATCGTAACTTTAAAACATTATTTACTGATTAATGTTCAATAGAGGATACATTCTCGGATTCCGGCTACTGAAAGCTCCAACAACGTACTTTATCAACTGAGAATTTCTCCTTACAATATCAATACATTGTCAAACAGACAGGTTGTGAGAATAAAGAAAAATCATCAACTCACTTTCAACCCACCATAAAATGAGTCTCACTTAAACTGATGACATCAAGACCAAAGATTCAGTCATTAGCCAGCCGTGAACTGTTCTTATTCAAATATTATCACACTTGTTCTGTAATTTAAGCTCGGTATCTTTAGATTTATTTAACATACGCCTGATGATGGTTCTGAACTGAATCGAAATATTGGTGGTTTTCATCAACGTTATAAAAACTGTTTGCTTGCATGAACAGGGACCGCGGAGACCATTTTAAAGTGGTAGGGCTAAAAGGCAGAGAAGGGACAATTCGCGCCGAAGGCGCGAGTTTCTAGGGGGAAAATTTTTGAAATTTGGGCCTCTTAGAATGCATTTCCTGCATTCTGGAGCAAGAATTAGGGTATTTGAATAAAACACAGACATCATTAATTTTTGGCTTTGAAAAATTAAGAGTATCAAATACATCCGTTTTTATTGACCATAAATTCATACAATAATCTTTCGATGTTTTTTAACCAGCAAACGAACCGTAATGTCTGCAAGTATGGAGTTCGTCGAGCATCGTCGAGCACATGGGCAAATCGCCCTAGTCCCCCTCATCCGTGTCTGCCATACGGTAGGAACGCCTGTGAGAATAACTGCCGCCGCGAGCTTTGCCGAGCCTTTGACTTCGTGAAGCGCATATGCAAGAGTAGACGGCGTTTTGTTACTTTCCAGTGGTAAATTCATACATTATCCATGTCATCTGGAGCCCTAAAAAATCAACCCAAGCAAAAAAGTGCCCCTCCCCCTCCACGGTTTGAACAACACTAACAGGTAAAAGAACAGGCAGAAATAAACGTTTTGTCCAAATTATAGCTTTGTAGCGTTTTTCATAACCGAGTTATTACCAAACGAATTTTTAGAAAATTACAGTGTTTGTAAATTACAGTATGCCGCCGCCATGTTTGTGTCCTTCAGAGGGGCACAAATATGGCCGCCATAAAATTGCACAAGAAGTAGAGTAGATTCTACCATCAATATCATTAGCTTTCACTTCAAATCTGTTTAGACATCACCTCTAAATTATTATCACGTCTAAAAATTTAAAATGACATAAAATATTCGTTTTTGTGACAGTTCAGAAACACGTTCATCCAGGACTTCACAAATTTCAAAATGCTCCATTTCCAAAACGAAGCACTGGATCAATACCAAACTTTGCATAGGGATGAATGATTTTCATGTCTAGAATATATAAAAATAATAGCTTTGCAAGATTGATAGTTTAGATTTTAGAATTTTGATGACGTCAGATGAAAACGAAGAATAGCATAAAAACATCAAATATGTTGCTTTTCATTGGTTGAATATCCACCAAGCTACATCTCTTCGGTTGTTTTAAACTGTCGATTTTAAAAACTTAAAAACTTTTTTAAACTGATCAGTTGTTTTAAACTGATCAAAAGCGGCCATCTCACTAATTTCCATGCTTGGCACTCATTTGGTACTAGCACCTGTTTTGATTGTCAAGGTCAGCAAAGCATTTTGTTTTTCACGTGCGCGACTGAGCGGTAGTCCAGCTAAACATATTCTTTATTTCATTTCTAGCGGAGTTGTTAGTAAAAAGAACCAGCATTTTGAAAGCACATAAATATCTAAAGTCTTCAGTCTTTCATTCAAAACGTCCAATGGAGTTCTGCGCTCGATTTTGTAAATTGACTCTTACTAATTCAATAATACAAAAAATCTCATCAAATATAATAAGAAAGTTTATCAAGTTTCCGATCAGTGTTTCATTTGATAGTAACTATGCAGTAGTGACGAATCGTTTCAAACTGTCAAAATTTGCAGACTGTGTAAATTTTGAGATTTAGGAACATTAGTTTGAAAGCTCACAACGTGGTTCTATATCCCTGAAACGTGGTGAACAAAGGCAATAATATCAATATTTTGCTCGAGATATGCGGGAGGGCCATGCCCTTATAACCTCAATCCAAATATTTTCTCGTGCGGCCCTATCAATCAGTCAATACGTGTATAATTATTATATTTACATTGCACCGTTCCCAGATATGACAGACTAAATAGAAAAATTAATGAATAGCAGTGAATTGTAAATTGCCATGTGTGTAAAAATGACAATGTTTCCTTTTGGTTTCATTTCATGAGATGAAAATATTTCGTCGTCGCATGCATTTTCCCTTAAATCTTTCTGTGTTAATTCACTTATAACAATCACAACACTGTCATTTTGGAACCGGGTTCATTGCGTTAAAACACATAGTATTTATATTTTTGGGTCTGGCCTTCGCTTCTCCTAACTGGAAATCCATTGTTTGTTTCGTTTAACCGCTCCCCGAAAAGAACAGTATTTTAAAATATATATACATGTAGGTCAGGTGAAAGTACAAGTGGGTCAATTGGTGCCGACTTTTGGCACCCAGCATTTAATAACTGACAGATGTCTGGACGATTATTGAAAATAAATGTAGTTGCCACATTTATTAAGTGTCGCAGCCCCATTAATTTATCGATTTAGTTTATTTGTGCCAACTGATGAAGAAATCGAGTAAACAAACACCCGCCCTTAGAATTAATGAAAAAACTTATCGATGGCTGGGTTACGTAATCATCTGGTTAAATCGAGGTTAAAACTTGCAAATATACTTTGTAAATACAGCTTTAGTGCCTATAGCAAATGCGTTGTGAAGTTCTTAAATACAAAAGCAGGTTTTAAAAGGCTTTTTTACGTTGCAGATAGAGGTGCCGAAAACAGGTTCTTTGGTTTTTGTTTTTTACCTTTACAAGTAAGCGGGTAGCAGAAGGCGAAATGTTTCAGCGATAAAGGTGGCAAATGAAGAAGGAAGAAAAATGTTGCGGTAAAAGAGAATGTACTTTCTGAGAAAGGATCTAAAAACAAGTGAACCGTTTACAATGCCAAGGTCAAGGTTTGAACTGGGGAACAGGCAAATTGTTACTCTTGCAAGTGGCTTAATTGTGTGGTTTTATATGCTAACTGACGTAGCTACTCTTGCAAACAAAGCAGAACACTCAATGAATACAAATCCACTGTACTTTCATTCATCGTGAATTACTCTGAAAACGAAAAAGTTCATTTATCAGTCAGTATTGCGTCGGCCTTCTTCTAAGGGCGACGTGTACAAATGGGCGACTTCCTGTTGACATATTGAGATGGATTGCTTCTTCTAGAACGTTCGTTTTGTTTAGTAAACTACCAAGTGGAGTTTATCGATTTGTGAGCGTTTTGTCACGCGCCTTTCTGATAATCGAACATTCTAAAATTTAGATGGCCAATTACAGCTTACTAGTGAGAAACATCGAATATCGATTGATGGCAGCTAGATGTGAATCCCGTGTGCTCTTTACTCGTGATGGCGAACGAAGCGGATTTTTTTCTCTGCATGCACGTGCTAACTGCGAAACAATGAAAGGTGGGTGGTAAACAGGTTAGCACGAGGGGGTCACTGATTTTTGTCAACACAGCTTCCCAGGTAGTATTTGTTAAATTAATTAACAACTGGAATGTAAGTAATAATGGCCTTTTTCCATGCTTGTTAGAGGATTGTTTATCTTGTGTTCTCTCACGTTAATGCAAAACATTGGTAGGAGGCAACCCTAACAATATGTGACCAGTCTCCCTAAAATGAAGCCACCAGCAAGTGTTCCCTTTCATCAAGAAAAGTAACTTAACATTTACGATTTTAAGTTTCTTGTATCTCAGTCTCTATATGAAACTTCAATCAAACCAAAATAAAAATGACGTTCATTCCTTCATTTAACCAAATAAATTCATCTTGTGTCACTGACTTAATAGTATCTTTCTCAATTATTGAGTTAAGAATCATCTTTTTACATGTAAATCTACATCATATAAAGCAAATAACTCCATGAAAGCTCAGTAATTTTCACAGTTGCTGTTAAAGAATGAAGTTCCAAAATCAACAAATTGGTTTCAAAACGAAATTGGAACAAACAACTTTTGCCCGTATGGCCGTGACTTTCAATTTTCTACAAATATTGCATGTAATACACTAACGAATTTCACACATGGCTAATGTTAGTTTAGGCCTGGTGTCCTTGAAGGCTGCTAAAACCAAATTTGTTGTATTTTGTATTAAAATTATGCCATTCCAGATCGGGCCAAATAGAACCAGAGTTGACACAAGAGTTCAAACTCTCGCTCTGGTTTGGCCTGAAACTCTCGTGCGCTCTCGGTGACTCTCGTGCGCTCTCGGCGACTCTCGTCGACTATCGTGCTCTGTCGTCGAATTTCATTTTCTTGAGAATCGTCGAGAGCGTCTCTAGTTTGACCCAGGCTGATAAGAATTGAAGAAAACGGCTCTCGTGCAACTCTCGTCCTTCCAAATCTCGGCGCCTCTCGCTCGAGTATCTGGGATGACGGTCTGACCACTCTACCATGACTCTAGTGGCCTTGTATTGTTCATTTTGCAATAATAATTTCAATGAATTTGGTTGGTCCTATTTTTTAAGGTAAGACGATCTTTGGTTATCATGCTATCGACCAAAATTTCCACGAAATTTGGCAAACTGGTACTGCATCAAAGAAAAACGGAAAGAATGGGCGACGGTCATCCGGAAAAAGAATATACAACTGATTTGTGTTTTCCAATGCAATAGTTATTTATACAAAAGAAAACGCAACACCAAATAGATAATAGCCATTTAAAGTAATGGATAACTGAAGATTGATAAAGGCAAGTAATGGTCAGTAATTCAGTTGATTCAAAATGTCCCAGGAGAGGCTGACACACATGGTGCAATTCGACGCTTGCGTGCTTCGTTAAAAGTTAATTTCAAGATTGACAAATAATCTTGTGTAACCTTAAGGCCCGATCAAACGGTCTCAACATTTGTTGAGTCACGTTGAGAGATGTTGAGACCATTCCATGTCTGTCACACGGCTTCAACATCATTTCGAGAACAAAAGAAATGTTGAGAAGATGTTGAGACAAAGGGAGTGTCAAACGGCCTCAACATCTGCTCTCCACAAATGGAGAGATTGTCGAGACAAATGTTGAGACTGTTTAATCGGGCCTTTATGCAACTCGGTCTGGACAAAGTGGGCTGGTGGATTATCACATCAATATAAAATAAAACGTATTGATGATTGTTTGATAGAAGAACTAATTCACGATAATTTTCATTTTCCAACTGACGATGAACTAACTCCCATCAAAAGCTACCAAATTAAAACCAAATTAAACTCATAAGCCAAATATATCCATGCAGTGTCTTCTAAAATTTCAGTGATGGCGATGACTAAAACCTTCTAGTAGAGACGAAGAGTTCCATGTTTATAAGAGTTACTACACGAAACATTTGTTACAATTTCTTTATTAGCCGACTTCAAACAAGGGACAAACGCGAGCCGGATATGTAGCCGGTCTTCTATAGAATCTATTCGCTCCAAATCAATTTTTACAATAACAAGTTGCTTCTTACAATCTACAGAATGAAACAAATATTATAGCTCCATCAACTTGATTCAGGTTAAGCAATTTTACATCAGTGTAGTAATTAACTAAAATGAGTCATCTTTCAAAAACATTGAAGGCATATGGGTTGATGTCTTGGCTATGGCCGAAACGCGTGCTTGAACAAACATGCAAATACAATTCGAATTAGCACCGTACCGTTAAATTAATTGCTTGAATTCAATTCCTCTGATTCAATAAATTATATAATTATGCCAACGTATCAATGTAACATAAATGATGTTTCATCCTATTTTATTTTTCTTCTTTATAGGTTATGGCCGACCAGTGATAAGAAAAGTTTGAAATTGAAGATTTTTGTAGCTTAATTCGCTTCTACTCTATCCCTTTTCGTTTTTCAATTTTCTGGGCTCTGTCTGATGCAACATTAGAGATATAAATGCTAATATCAGCACTATAGTTGATTGTTGACATGTCTATGATGAATACCTTACCCATCCGAAAAAATATAGATACTAGTTCAGATTTTTTATTTGATGCCGAGAAGATATATATACAGAAATCAACAATGGAGAAAATAAAATGGGAATACAGTAAAAACCCGCATATAAGAAATTGTGGATTAAGAACCTACAGGCTGAAATTTGGCAAATTAAAACCCCAATATATGAAGCTGGTTCTTATTTAGTAAAACTCAGAAAACACAAGCAAGGTCCATAAGCATTGCCTATCTATTACCCATATTAAATTACTTTTAAGCCCCTTCCACACGAGCAAGTTTTCCTTGACACGTTTTCACTTGACAATTTTTCCTTGCTCGTGTGGAAAGGGAACAAGGACACTTGTCAAGGAAAAAATGTCAAATTTCCCTTTCCACACGAGCAAGGAAAAAATTGTCAAGTGAAAACTTGTCAAAGAAAACTTGCTCGTGTGTAAGGGGCTTAATGGCCAGCAGCAAGCAGTATTTACTATGTCAAAAATAAGAACCTATTTAGAACGTAAACAGCCTCGTTTCTCACTATTTCAGCCGGGTTACGTTTTTACTGTAGTACATCTTGAAAACTTTGGTCTAATGTTTTGTTATCTATCTCAATCTTCCCCAATTCTTAGATATTCGTGTTTCTTTTTGGTTTATTATAACCTCTTTCTATCCGTTAGTACATAATTCAAAATTGCACATATTTTTGTTGTAATTATAACTAGTATGAGAACTCAAATTTGAAAGGGCAAAACTTCACAGTTAAGCATCTAGTTAATAATCATTCTTAAACTAAAACAATTCATAGTTTGGCTGTAATCAAAATTTAGTAAATAAACAAATTTAAATTCTCATTGTATATAGCTCTCTTATCCAAGAGCCAATATCACTGTGTCGGTGGGTTCCTTCTTTATCTAAATGCAAATTCATTATCCAATTTTCATTGAATGATTTATTGGCTCTAGATAATCCGTCCCTAGATAATCCCTACGAGACTACGACTAAATGCAAAGCAAAAAATCATGGTATCCCATTTAAAAAAGGATTATCACGCACATTCAACAACTTGAAGCACCTTACTGTTCAACTAACTGAATTAACTAAACAAGTTCTACGTAAATTAAATTCAAAATTAGGCCTCCATTTTGAAATGCTGCAAAAGTCACTTCACGTGTAGTTTACGCCATTTACATCGCACTAAATCATGCAAATAATCTGAAAATACTTTGTATGCTTTCAACTCTATCAGAAAGAGTTGGCCAATAAGCTGACGTTGAACTTTTGCAATTATCTGACTAGCTCACGGTCAAATAGAACAACAAACGATAAAGAATCCGTCCACATGTTAAGTTTACGAGTCAACGTCCTCAACCATGTCACATATGAAAGCTGATCAGTTTATCTTAGTTTATTGAGCACCAGATAGTATTTTCCTATTTCCATATGCATCTACGTAGCCGCGTAAAAACCCTTAACTCTGCTTCGCTCAGTCGTTTTAAAATCTAACACCCTCGTGCGTCACGCGCTTGCTGATAACATAAAGTTTCTCGAACATTCCATGATTAGTAAGATGCCTTTGTGCACGCGCTACAAAACGATAACTGCCATTCTCGTCACTGAAGAAAGGGAGGGATTGTAAGGAATTGAGCGGTTAGTATCACTTACTTTAAGTCCGGATACATTCAGGCTCGCATGATCTCTCGAATAAGTAGTTATTAACAACACCTTCTGTGAACGGAATATCTTTTATTCTTTTGTATCGAGAGCTAAAGCAAACCCCACCATTCAGCGCCAATATAGAAAAACAACAAAGCCTTTATTCAATTCTTATGTTATACAACTGTGATTATTGTCGATAAGGTGTTTTATCGAATCAGGTGACCGTAAGAAACAGAGAGAATAGAGTCTCTAAAGTGATTTACAATGTGGCCTTTTGTTTACGCCATGTGCTTTGTAAGAGAACAAAGAGAGCCATTTGTTTACTTAACATGAATGGAGTCAGTAACCTCACAAGGCTCGTGGGGTGAAATTTCCATTATATTATTTCAATTAGCGGATAAATTCATTACCAGTGAGCAGGGAAATCATTGATCGAAAACGCCATTAATGGATTTCAACTTTTATTTTCTGTTTGACTTTCAACCTGTTAAATAGCCAAGTTCACGACAGATATTCAATAGAGTCTCAATAGTTTCAGTCAGGCGAGTGCCGATGCAGACAATCGGTCGTCTTGAAGCATTTCAAATGCAAAGTAGTTTACGCGAACTGTCACTACCAGCAAAAGGTTTAGGTAAACAGACTTCGATCCAATATGTTTTTGCTACTGAGTGTAGGGAGCTGATCTTAATTAAGGTTCTTTGCTTAGTGGCAGCCAATATGGCAAATTGACTAAAGGTGCAACTCGGCTCAAGTGAACACTACAACCTACATTGACATGATTCATCATAAGTGGGTATTTCTTTTAATAAAAATAGGGCTCACACCGGGTATCACAATCAAACGATAATTAAAAGCCTGTATAAGGACTTTATAAGAAGAAGAAGAACAACTGTAGTGTTTTGTATTTCAGCCAGCTGTCTTAACATGGTGCCCAGAGTCAGTATGCTAAAGATACCTTTGTAGAGTTTGTTTATCGACGTTATTTAGCCAGAAATTATCTACCAATAAAAGCTCTTCTTTCTATCAGTTTTGGTGCGACTCAGTGTTCAAGTGTATTTCTTCAAAACTCTTGGATACATCACATGGACTTTGAACTTCAAGAGGCCCACGCAGCATGCACAGTGAGACACCGAGCCAAAACGAAAGCGTAAAATATAATAAAAAAAGCTGTCTGCAGTCGCAAATCTTCCCTTACACGTGCTCGGCTAGCTTCAGCTAAACAGCTGTTTCTATTTCGACTTCTCGGCACTTTATGCGAAGCGGAAGAAACATCTGTGCTCGCTGTTGGCCAACTGTGTAGTTTGGTCTACTAGTTTGTAAATGGCAAAAGAGATAGCAAGTGACGTCTTACGTTTGTAATTATCTTTATTGAAAAAAGCAGAGTTGAAACAAAGACAGAAATGTCGCTTATTTATTCAATTTTCTGTCCAAATGTCTAGAGACCGGCGGAACAGCGCTAATGTGAATGTCGTGATAGTCAGCCGGTCACCTGTCATTTCGAGTCTTAGGCACTCCACGTGCGAATCCTCCCGCAACAGAGCAGAATACACGGTTAAATTTACCTCAAATACAAATTACAGTTAGGAAGAGTCCGCTTTGAGCTTGTGTTACTGTTTGACCATCATAAACAGCGGTAATTCCATCGTTTGGAAGTATCAGGTAAAACAAACGTAAGGCATATTTCCAAGCTTTAACAAAATGTTGTCACCCTATCCATCCATCCATGTTTAGCCAACATAATCATCCATGGTTTCTCTTCTAGACTATTACGGATGTTTAGCGGTAAGCATGCGATTGAAATTGAAATAATTTAAATCATCGACTGCATTCCGAAGGCCTTAATAGCTTTATATAGTTAAACGCATTATCAAACCTAAGGGAATAAGTGGATAGCTTGCTAATGGTTCGCGAAAGTTTCCATTCCCTCTTCTTCAATGCCTTTGACAGAATCCATTGTAGAGAATGACATCTATAGAACAGCTAACATCTCTCGTCGCTTTTCATTTCATGAGAACATACACCTGGTACTCCGTACAACCGCTTCTTAGACACTAAGGCAACGACCGGGTGGAACCTCGCCATAACGAAAATCGTGACAACTTACATGGCCGATAAAATTGCCTGAAGGTCTCTTATCCAACAAGCATTTATGTTCTTTGTAGCCTATTTGGGGCAAGGTCTCTTATCCACTTTATGCTAGCTTGCACACATTACTATCGGAAACTATGAAATGTTCCATCTAATTTTCAGCATCCAAATGATATCGATTTGTCAAGTTATGTTCATGTACTACAACGTTGCAAAAGGTTCTCATCGCAGTTCCTTCCCTGACCATCAATCTATGCAATATGTATCTCTATTTGCGAATGGGATAAGATTGAGAATCGTGTACTTCGCTTCAGTTTTAATAATTATTATTTTATTATCCACACTCGCTTTTATTATTGTCACTCGTGATATTCAGTTCCTTCTTTGGTTAGGTAGCAATTTAGAATTCTACATCAGACGAGGACTCGAGAGGACATGGCTTAAGGATTTTGTAAAACTGTCTATCGCCTGCTGCGCTGCCGCTTTGGTAATAGACACTTGCCCGAGTCTTGCATGTTCGGTCTTAGCTTGGAGCTATATTCGCCCATTAACACCACCAGAGGAACGGTATGCATGCTCGAGCATGCGATGTACGGCAAAGGATATGATGGCGGAAAGCTAGCTGGCGAAATTCTTCTACATGGCCGCCCGCTGGTACCGGTCACCATAGGATGAAACTACAGCGCTGAGTCTAGTATAAGAAAGACTCTTTACTTTAAGCACGTTTAGAAAAAAATAAGTGCATTTTAGAATTGTGTCAGTAATGGATAGCATCCATTATTGGTAGGTTAACTGATGGCTACAAGCCAACTCTGAGTCTCTCATCGATTGTCATAACTTTTCGACAACGTGTAAAGGATGAAAGCGTCCATTTTCAATGCAGGTTATTCTCTTTTGTGACTGTTGCTTGCTTTCAGTGTCAAAAACGCAGATTGGGTCTTGGAAAATAGATCTCTTGGCAGCCAGCAAACATCTGCAAGGCTTCAGACGCCTTGCAAGCTGCTGTTTATTACCAACACGCTAAGAATGACTTCCAAGATGGTAACACGTGAACTGCTCAAAACTGTCTCATAGTAATAATAGATTTTCAAACTTTCAACGGCTTCCAAGCTCAACCTTTTAAGTCTCAGGCACGACAACCATTCGCTTTTGTTCCATTACACTATTAGATTCTGCAACGTCTGATGATCAGAAAGAAAGAAAGTCGATGGCAGAGAATGTAAATTAATTAATTATCAGTTCTTATACTAAGCTTATTTTTGGAAGTATAGAAGATTATAATGGTTTGTTTGACGAACCATTTTCCTTAAAGTACTTTCTGTAGTGCTCTATACCAGTAAAGTTTATTTTAACAGTTGAAAAGGACTCTTTATTACTAAAGAAAGTCGACAAAACAAATCTAGTGTTGATTTTGTTGTAGCGATTCATCATGAGGTGGAGTGGATTCAGTCTCATTCATCGGTCGCACCGGTCGCAGGACACTGGCTCAGATGGAATCAATGCGGAAGTTCCCCCGACAAATTGAACAACGAAGATAATACTTCCTTATTTAACTGGTGATACCCTTAGTCGTAAAATATCAAGCTATATTGGACCTAAGGAACTCTTAAAATTAGTCAGCAAAAAAGAAGCTATGTCATAGAAGGCGTATCTTGAAATTTCAGTCAGTCCTAAGCTGAGTTTGTCGTTTGTAATCCGTCTCAAACTTCCTCAATCATAACCATCCTTGTTCCTTGATGGTTTATTATCACCTCTTTGGTGCTTTTCTACACTCAATAAACTACTATTTTGAGGTTTCCTTTAATTGGAAGCGGTTTGTATATCGCACTGACAAAGTGATAAATAAAAAGGAAATTCAAACTTTGCTCTCGAAAGGCCTCAAATGTTTCTTTATGGCCGTAATTGTATGTAAAATGAGAATTATTTTGCTAAATGTTTGCATCAATTTATTATCTAAACATTATATCGCGAACATTTGTAACTAGATACATTTTCTTCTAAACAACAAGTTTTATACAAAAGACCGTGGAAGGTCGACAAAATTTTTTGAAGAAGTAGTTTGCAGGTATATCTGTTGTCTTGCTAGTTTGGCTGATAACACGCTTACATTTTGGGAAATGTTCAATGAGCCTGCGATATTCGAAGAGGTTGTTACTTAGTAACACATAATGACGTCAGTACTGTTGCATTGGCGACACGCTGACGTCCCAAATGTTGTAGTGCTTGTGTTTTTGTCACTGAACGAAACGCGATTTGTCAAACGGTACTTTGTTCCCCCTAACTCAATAATTTTTCTGCTTCACAAAGCATTTTGAAATTCAAGACATCAGTGGTTTTGCTAATGGATTTCCTCTTTGGTACCTGTCGAAGTGACAAGAAAACGCCCTTTTAAGCCGCCAGCTATTAACGAGGATCATATTTCAAGTCGGGCATTCATTTGTCAAACAAACAGCATGACAATGATGTTTACTTTCTACTCTGGGGGAAATCCACCAAGAAAATAACTACAGATACATTCGTGAAAATTGAGTTAAAAACATTATAGGTATTGTACTCTTAAACCTATTTTGCGTAATTATCTACGGTTATTTACTAATCATCGCTAAGTTGATGTTAGAGACTGTTCAAAGAACAATCCTATGAGTCAAGAAAAAAATGTTGACTACGAGAAGTCTTTTTCTTTTCCTCGATTTTTCCCTTAATTTAAATAATTACTTCATTTCCGCTTCGACGCATTCTAAAATTAAAAAGTATTTCCTACACGCCGTAGAAAAATATACAATTATTAGAACTTAGCTTGTAGAGCTACGCGGCGAAGTTAATCTCGCTGCCTGGTTTTTAGGTTTAACTTATATTTTTTGAAAATAAAAAAATACTGCCAAAGGCAGAATAGTGCTCTTGGGAGCCCTATAATTGTTTTCCAAAAACTCCATTAGCCATTTGTTTATGTAGCTTCCTTTGTTTTTCTTCAACGACTGTTATGTTTTTAGATGGGGCATAAAAAGGTTTGCCTGAATCACCTGAATAGAAAATAAAAAGACTTGTTTACTTACACGCAACGAGGCGAATCTTGTTAATGAAATGCCCTCGAAACGATTATGACACTGGAATTGTTGACCAACGAGGCTTTCTCCATCAAAATGTACTTCTCTACACCTTTTCTCAAGCTGGAAAACTGCAAATTACAGACACAATTTGGAATCCCAAGAACATTAAATAATGTGACATTTTCCATAACTTTGGTGCCACCCTTACAAGAGAATTCCATTCAAAATCGTAATTTCCATTTCGCTTCTATCGACCACCAGTCATTAGTGACTGACCAACCTGCAACCCCTGTCAAAGTCTTTTGTTCGTTTTACCTTCAACGAATGCGCTTTTCAAATTAACTGAATGTCTTGGAGCAAGTCAATAACCGCCTCCATCGAGGCGACTAAGCAAAGCAAAAATCGATTTGTCTTTAATACCTTGTCCGGGAATATAAATTGGTCTCTTCCCTTTGAAAGAAAATTACGCAACTTCTTATAATCTTGCTATAATTACGTGTCCTTGTTCCCTTTTGTATTTGCAAGGATTTAATTTAATTTTTCAGTGTCGTTTTTTACTTTCAAAAGTATATATGAGTCAGACTATTTGTTTGAAGCACAAGAAATTGATGGACCCTGTGAAATAAACTCACTGGAAAGCGCTAGCTGTTTTTGAAAGCGGTCATTTATGCAACAGTTTCTTAAACAAACAAAAAACAACAACTCAATCAACAAATTTTGAATTGTAACTAAACGTGTTGCAAAGTAGTTATTGAGATTTGAAACAATGGGATGTTTATCTCGCTTCACGAAACCATTTCTTGAGCGAGGAAACCGGTGTCAGACTCTGAACTTTTCCCACGTGTTAAATTATCCGAACATTTCCAGGTTTTTTCATAAATGTAGGTAAATTAACACTCTTTTGGCCCAAGTGAACAAAAGAAAAATTTAATTTACCCTAGTTTACAGGAAAGTCATCCAAAGGAATTAAAACTTTTTGCTTGACGAAGGTCAGTTGAAATGGGTCGAATTATAACAAGCAAACCGATTTAGTTAAAGTTGTGGTTAACTCCACAAAGAACGAGTTTGGTGCGATAAATAGCTTCAAAGTCTGTCCTTTATATCTCCTTGAAGTGTTTTTAATTTTGTACTTCAAAGAAAGAAACAACAGGAGGCATTTACAGTTTATCTGAGTCAGTTTAACTTCTTTACTCGTGGGGGGCAACTGAACGTATTTTACTTTTGCGTGCTGCGCGCGAACCTCCATCACAACAAATAAACCTTACGGTGATTTTCATCACAAGTTTCTTCTAAGCTATTCAAAAGAAATCCTTCGACAATATGTGAAGGAAAACAATGGCTTTTAATTTCCTCATTTGCATGACAGCATGTTTAAGCGAAGAAGGCATGTGACAAACTCTTGAGCGCTGTGACAATTCTGACAATTCCATGAGTACCAAAACAGCCGCGGATTAACGGAAAAGTTCAACTTCTGAGTTTTAACGCGTACACTATTGAAGACACTCTTTCTCGATGGAGCTGTTGTCAGATAGTTGATTTCCTGACTGTACATAGGGCAACTGGTAGTTTTAAGCAAGCCCGTGACCAAAGCCTACAGGCACCAGAATTGAAAAGATAATTAATAAACTACAGTCGGTCAAATTCGACGCCACAAGAACAAAGTATGTTTATCCGCCCATTCTCATGCCATTCGGGAGCATATATGGACACAAGTTGGTACACTATTCATATGATTTCCTTAGTGTCAAATTATAATCTATAAACAACTTGAGTTTAGCGACTCGAATGAAAGAGACAATTCTCTAAAAGACTTGGGGATCTGACAGTGAAAAAAGATTAGTTTTCATAGAATATGGACAAAGGACAAAGATTATAACGTCAAAATTTCTTAAGCCAAATTATCTTGGCGTGAAATAATCGCATTCATGGTAGGCCCTTGGTCATATATCATTTTGAATTCATTTCTAAACATTCGTATTCAGGGAAAAGAAACAAAGCAGTGTATGGTGGCGAGGTCTGACAGGTTACGTTTTGTGTTATCAACGGCCTTTTGTCTTCGGTTGCCATGTCGAATTGAACACGTTCTTTGAGATAACAAAGTGTGGATGTTTAGTCGCTTTACAATGACAAAGTTAGTTTACACTTCATTGTGAAATGATATAATTTTTTACTATTCGAGTACATGCTAAAATCGCCGTGTTTGATAAACGTTCGGTCGGTACATGATCAATTTTGTCTGGCCAATATCGGAACGCATGGAGTTGAGCTACCTGTACTTCACGGAGCAAAACGTTCTCCGCGAAAATACCACGCCGTCGGCTCGAAGGAATTAGGCCACAGATTGAATTGGTATAGTATTTTTTTATTGTATCAATAAACACTCTAATAAGCTTATAAACTGTACAACTAGGTTAACCTCCAGTATCGACTAATTTTATCAAAGAAGGGTAATTTCGATTCTTCGCTCAATATATTCATTAACACTATCCTGCAGGCCTCAATATAACCACAAAGAGATGACAAGAAAATTGTCAGTCTGCCTTAGAGTTCAAAGGATGTGTCTTTTCAATTGAATTAAAAGTAAATAAAGTTATCTTGATTCACTCTCTGTCTTTGTGAATGCTCTCGGTACTTACAAACGATTCGCGCTCTACGATCTTGTGAGTTCGGTCAGTTACATTTATATAAACATGACCGTCGAAACAAGCTTCTATGTATAATTTCTATGTATATCTCAATAAGAAAAAAACAACAGTCAGTTCTTACTAGTAACCGACATCCGGTCTCATCATAACGAAGTCCATTGAAGACCTTGGGATCCCCGTTCTGCTGTCGATGGCGGTCGGGGCGTGAACTATGGAAGATGATTCCGGCAAAACGCTTCGATGGTGAACCACATGTCCAACTTGCATAGAGTGTGACATGGATGGATGGTGACTTGAGTAAGCTATGGGAGGTCCGCAAGAAATTTCCCTTCCAACAAGTGGTAAATGGGTCGAACATGGTCCTTTCATCTCAGCCATAGCCTGCACTACTGGATAATGAGGCGCGAAATGATAAGGCGGAGGAGGTTCCGCTAATGTGCAGTTTCCTGAGCAATTGCTAAATATGGGACCAGAAGGCATTAGATGCCCAGGCGGCATTGGGCTACACAGCGACGAAGGAGGTGGGTATCCCATCCCATTCATGTCATGATAACCGTAAGGATTGATGCTTTGCGTTTTTAACTTGGGCGTAGCTTTTGGCTTCCGTTTAGGTTGGTACTTGTACTCGGGGTGGTCTTTCTTGTGTTGTTCTCTCAGTCGTTTCGCCTCCACGACATACGGATCTTTAGAATTGGGCGAGAGTGCGTTCCATTCGAGTCCAAGACGTTTACTTATTTCCGAATTCAGCATTCGAGGACATTCCTCTGCGATACGCCTTCGCTCTTTTCGCGACCAAACCATGTACGCATTCATCGGCCGTTTTATGTGTTCATTGGGCTTTGTCATTTTTGCTGATCTGTTTTCAAGTGGTACAGTTTCCAAAACGTCGGCACGAATTCACCGCGGAGTGGTCAGTGTAGTGTGAGTGCGGTCACCCTGCGTAAGCTCCTTTTATAGGTGGTCCAAGTCTCTCGGTTATGGATGGGCCTGCTTGGAATAGAAAGAAACCACGTTCTAAACAATGGAGCGCCTGAATGAGCTCCCACAGAAGTGGTTCATTATAAGAATCTTGACGGGTATAAATTATTGATCGCCTAGAAGAATGGGTTACCCACATGAATTTAACGAGCAAGAGTTCGATAGAACAATGGAAACTGGAGAACCTTGATGAATAATTAACATAGCACGATGTCTTGTAAGATGAGTAAATGGAGAAAAATACTGGTGGCGGGAACTCCCATGGATTGAGTGAATTCATAGCATGACGGATTGTTAAGGACGAGTGTTTTCCTAGTACGTTTTACTTATTCATTCACAAAGAACAAAAAGAGAAGAAAAATATATTGTCTGGTGCACTATCTGATACTTGAGTAGTTCACGAAAACAAAATGATCGAGAGAAATCCTAACATCTAATTGTTTTTAACGAAGAGGTAAAGGCGCCAAAGAGAAACACGCCGCTCTTCACAAGCTCATTTGCATTAAAGACGTTTCGTGTTTTGACGTTCATTGAACAGATAACAAAAACAGTTTTGCATAGGAAGGAGTAGTGTTTACAGATAACCCACTGTGGCTTGAAAGGTTCAATGCTAGTTTTCATTTACAACACAATATTTTACATAAGGCCAATTTTCGCTGTATTCAACTTGGAGGTGCTTATCTCCGCAGAGTAAACTCGCCCACACAGGAAATCATTTATTGAGAGACTCATTATTTGGGGTTCATAGTGCAGCCGTAGTCTGTTGACCCACATGGACGAAACTCGACTGTTTAAATATTTGTTTATTATGGAATTATCCAAATCCTGCACGGTAATATAACTTACGAGAGAGCCACAAAGACGTTGTTAAGATTGCACTCTTTGTTCCATTCAACCATTAAATTTGTCTCCGTCTAAGCTGTCAAGTTATAAATATATTTTTGAAAACTCTTTCATTATCACTTTACAAAATCGAAAAACAGCGGGTGGCTTTTCTTTTTCTGTTCGGTCAGTGTGTCACAGTTCGTGTTAATACAATTTCCTTTGGTTGACCAGTGCCTGATAATCTCATATTTTATCTCTATAATCTGGGTATTTCAAACACTAGGTACACAATACACAATACTGACACGAACTTTATATCTCGTGACAGACAGGTGCACATTGAGACTTATCTCTTGCAGTCATTCAAATGAAGAGAATTTACTTATTAAATGTTCAAACATTATATGCTTTGTGAATTGAGAAAATAGTGCCGGCGTATTTAACGTTATGCGTTTTAAGTAGCTAAGTGAATGTCGCACGCGCGGCCAAATTTTCAATGCCCGCTGGGCACTTCAAAAATTAAAAGGAGTCAACTAAGCGTGAATTTGCCATAACAAGTTAACAAAACGAGCTGGAATTACATCTTCATTGAAGGGGAAACATGGAAATTATAAAGAAAACACGTGCCTTTTTTTCCTTACAGCTGTCAACTTCTGACGCCAAAAAAGTCAGAAAGTCTACCCCGTAGTTAACTCAATAGATATTTTTTTTTCTTGGTTATACTGCCTTGAGCAATGGAATATTGCCATTTTTCCTCTTCAACTTCCCGTAAATCTTCTTCTTAAAGATAATAGTTGCCAATTTTTCAAGCTAATCGATATCCGCAAGACAAAAGGGTAGATAATTTACTGTGTCTGTTCGGTACAACATAAACACGACAAATATTGGGTTTTAAACGGGCTTTTAAAGCCCTCAGTGAATAACAGGTGTTGCCTTCGTGTTCCCATGGATTGCGGTATAGAAATCCAACAATGGCTTTTGTTTAAAGATCCGCTTCAAATTTTTGCTCGATTTAATCAAAATAACGTCTATAATGAGAAAAGGAGAAAGTTAAGCAAAGAATTATGGGAGGAGTAATTTTGTGTTTCATTCACCGTGAATGTAAATATGTTAAAACGATTACGGCATAACATCTAAATACATCCAAAAGGCTGCATCGCTCAGATTAACACGCGGTCTCCCGTTGAACGTCCTTGTGAAACCCACGTTGCCAGCTATCAGTACACAAACGAGACCTCTTAGTCTTTCATTGTAGACCTACTGCCACGAGACTCCACAGCTACGCTGGGAGGAAAATTTGGCAGATGAAAACATCGTATTAAAACAAGAAAGTCATTTGGTGTCTTGCAGAGGTGATCACATGTTTACCAGCGGGAAAAAAGAAAAACATTTTGTTCGCGGAAAATTTTAACTTGTGGCATATTTGAATCCCAGCAAGTTCCTTTTGAATGTTATACGATATTAATTCCTTTCAAGAATCACTGCTGTCGAATCTTTAGTTGATTTGCTCATTGATAAGCGGTAAGAAAAGACGGAAGGGTCACAACAGAAATTGATATTGACTGATATAGAGAAGCAACACGCGGGAAAAATATCCAGGTATTGTCTTGACAAAACTAATTATATAATTGGAATTTAATTTGAGTCACGTTTTCTGCAATTATTAATTTGGTGTGTTGATTCTTTTCTATGGTTTTGTTACGACTATAGCCGCGGTACACAAAATAATAACGCTAAGATTGCAAGCTGCTAACAAAAGGAACAAGATTGAACAAGTACGAACGATAGTTCTAAACACCTTTAAATTTCGAAATGTTCTTTATTTTCTTGTTTTTATTGTACTGTTAAGCATCACAACCGATAATGTAGACTAGCCTCTTTTACAAGGAACGACAAGTTTAACAAGTTTACTGTTGGTCTTTTAACAAAATAAATCTTCTAACATATGTCCTCGAAAATAAATATAAATCGATGTCGAAACGTTAAAGAAATATTGAATCAAAATTTTATATTGTATTGGAATAAAGGTGTTGTCCTCGACATGTTTAGTGATGGTTCTTACCTTCTTACAAGTATTCACCCACCTTTTAAAACAAATTTGTGTAAAACTCAAAAATTATGTCTGATATAATAGTCACGGCGTTTAAGAAGAAAATCACTCGTGCGATTGTCAGACTGTAAACATCAAAATAAACGCTGGCTCCGCTTCACAGAGACTCTAGGAACTCAGTTAGAAAGGCACATACAAATTCCATGAAAGGTGAGAATGGAAAGGATCAAAAACCTTTTGTCGTAAATCTAAAGCGTTTCCGTGAGGTTGCAATTAATAAATAACAAATTCGCACAGAACGAAAACACCAGTAAATGGCACAGTTAGGAACCGCTAGCGATAGCCGTTATGATACAGTTTTTTATTTCATTTCCATTGGCAGTTGCTGTTTGGTTCCATCTTGAGGGCAGAAAATATCCGCACAGAATTTTATTTGTGGCGAATTTCATTTAGTTTAGTTCTCGCAATATTGGCGAAGTTGTAAAAGGCTGGCGTAAAAAGATGTTATTTTCATAACGCCCCAACCCAGTGGAAAATTGGGGTTATATTAGACAACCTGTTGGTCGCCGTTTTGGTGGCAATACCCGCTGTTTAGCGTTTTAGAGGCACGGAAAAGGCGATTTCCACAACGGTTTTCAATTCGCTATAGTCTCAATGTTACAAAATATTCTCAGTTCTTTAAAAAAAGAAACATCATTGTAGTTTTAACATTCTTGACACAAACCGACTTGTACTGGTGGCGACGACTTGAAAGAAGTTCAGTGTTTGTAAAATAATTAGGATTTTAATATCAGAGAGCATTTTAAGTTAGGATATGAGCGTTGTGTTATGAATAACAATAAGCATAGGAACATTAACATTGAAGAATGAACACACAATTATGAGTTGATATTGAGTTTGTCTTTCGTTGAAATTCAATTTTTTTTTAATTTATCAGTCTTTGGGCGGACAAATATAATTGTATGAAAAGTATTTACGACTTTGACTATCCTTTGTTCCGGCTAACATAATCATGTTTTGGTTTGATTTGACCGTCTTTATCCGCCTTTCCTTTCCTTGTCTAGTAAGACAAAAATACGTATCATTCTATGAATTTAAGTTTGAAATTGATGAAAATTGAATAGTTTGTTTTTTAGAGGCGTCTGGCAAATTCGGTCGCTTGTTCATGCGGCTATATATAAGAAATTCACGGCAACTGTGCTTCCATCAAGTACTATACTATTCAAATGTTGCTATAGCCTTTCCCGTTAAATTAATTTATCTAAATCTATATTTATCGAGTCATAATCATCGCTTGTCAGCTTTATATGACGAAGGAACTTGTCAGTAGATCGAGAACATCTATAAGCTTCTAGAAAGGTAATAGGAATAATGCTCCGTAAAACATTTTTACGCCTCAGAAATTTTACCAGCCTTTTGTAAAAAGATTTTCTTGAATAAAGTGAATACACTTTATTTATATCTTTATTTCCATGAAAGCAGTCATACATTTTCGCTTGGAATTCATGATGACAAAACCAACACTGCATGTATGGGTTTCACTGTGATCATGTTTGGGATTTTCTTCACATTTTATCGCGCGTGCTGATTGCCCTTAAAAGCTATTGACTTACAAGTTAATGTAAGGTTGTTGTCTTAAAGTATATAAACTAGCTTCGTTTTTTAAGCCAAACGTTGTAAACTCCAATCAAGGGTTGGAAGTTGTTTGTATTCAAACGGGAATGATCTATTTCGAGAAAAATATGGAATATTCAAATTAAGATAAAGACCCACCTGCAATTTTTGGACCGACCTTCACAGACTCTCCAACATAAAATACATTTTTTTGCGTCAATATTACTGTTCCATCACTGGAAATAATCTTAGCACATTTTATTATTCAACTAGGGCTTCAGTTTCAGTTCGATTACTCATTAAACAAGTTCTCAAACCTCAGCCCAAGAAAGCGCAATCGAATTCCTCGGGCAGAGAGAGTTTCCTATACATCGATTCTCCATTTGTGTTTACAGTCTATTTTAACATCACAAAACATTTAAAGGTAATCATTTCTCAACACAGATTTACCATTTCAATGTGATCAAATTTCGAAGAGAAAAAATACAAATATATATTTGAATATGGTCACACAGAACACTGGCACAGGTATTTGCTATGCACTTGTCTTCCTATTGTTGACGTTCAATACACCTCTTGAATAACCATTGGTTTTGGACAAACCACTTCAAAATAATACAGTGAAATACACTGAAAATAGTAAATGCGTCGCCATCTTATATCTTCCATGTCCAGTGTGCTAAAACAGTTAGATTTTGGTAAACGAGAGGTTGATACGGAGGCCCTAACTTAGCAAAGAACATTTTGACTTGAGAAATGAATGGCATTCAAAGAGGATTGACGACTTTTCTTCGATCCTCTTTGAATGTCACGGTCATTTCTCAAGTCAAAATGTTCTTTGTTAAGGCCTCCGTATCAACCTAGAATATATGTGGTTGCAAATGTTTGTATTTGAACAACAAAGACTTGTAATGGACATGAGTGTATTGATAAAAGACACTGGAATGATGGAATATAATGTCGTCACAGATTGTACGCCTCTCACTCACTCACTCACTCACTCACTCTTACTCATCCTCTTCGTGCCTACTGGCACATAAGGCAGCAACATAAGGTTTCCACTTCAGGCGATTTTTAGCTAACTTCAAAAGATAACTAATTCCAACACGTGTTGCGTTGGAGCATCTCCTTCTCAATCATCCTTCTCCATGTCGTTCTTGCTCTTCCACGCTTCCTCTTTCCTTCAGGTGTCCATCGCAATGCAACTTTGGTGATATAACAGTCATCTTTGCGAAAGACATGGCCAAAACATTTCCACCTGCGCCTGGTCAAGATTCACCTCTAAGCGACCTTAAATGTACTGGTATGTCTGTATCGCGATTTCTGTGGCGTACTGTTCTTTAAATACCCATTTGTGCGTACTAAGGCTATATCAACTGAAAGTAAAATTTATCGTATCTATGAAGAACATTCGATATCAGGACTTGTTCAAATCAAGAAATATTTCACAACTCGAGTGCCATACATGTATTTTGGATTTTTCATAATCCAGAACCAGCTGATAGTTTCATATAAAACAAAGGAGAGACCGAAAAGAGATGAAGCTACATCTCTTCGGACTGTCCTTCATTTTGTTTCAACATTTCATGAAGACATAGCCTCTAAAATAAATTTGCTTATCGATTTATTACGGGCAGCAATTTATCGGTCCATGCCGGCAATGGTATCAGTTCATGGACTTGCCGTCAAAAAATACAGCGCGATACAGCAGTTATCACAGGGCTGAACTAAAAGTCGCGACACTGATCTTTTATTTAACGGCGCTGCACAGATAGTTTGTTGTTGTTTAAATTGGAGGTCGATACCGCATGTTGGAAACAATTGGCCCTCTCACGTGTAACTGAACTGCCGTCGTCTCTTCACATTAAATTTTACACCAGCTAAAGTGTTTAATCGCTTACCGGTAAAGTTGCCGAAACCCAAGTACAACGTCCATGTATGTGCACGTGAGGTTTTATTTTATTTCTACAAGTTCAACTATACTGAACAAATCAGAAATGTCAGTCTTGTAGTCTTGCCTGTAATCTTCAGTTTGTAGTTTGTAGTTATAGGGTCTATATTTCCAGGAAAACTGACCACTGTTAATTAGATCTATATATAAGCTGGAAGTCCCATAGACGGCAGCTATGTTTCCAACCCGCGCCGGTCAGTCTAAACCGATATTTTTAGCCACCCGTGAGCCTTGTATTGTCATGTAGAACAATTAGATCACGTACATTATATTTTGGTTAAAGCCGTCGAAATATCTTCCATTTACACGTGCAAATATGAAGCTTTCGTTTTGATAGGTTTTGTGCAAGATTTAAGCTAATTTTGGCTGAGTGGATCGACCAGGAAAAAAAGTTTACCATTGTCTGATGTCAGTGTACTGACTGTTAACAAGCAAATGGCTTAATACTGATCAAACTAAGACAATGGCAGTCAAACGGCCTCACTGAGAACCTCTCAACATTTCAAGTACAAAAGAAATGTTGTGAAGATGTTAAGACAAAGTTTAAATGAATTCAAACTCTTCCCATCACTGTCTCAACACCTCTCAACGAGGTCAAACGGCCTCGACAATGTTGAGAGAATGTTGAGACAAATGTTGTGACCGTTTGATCGGTGCTTTACTCATGGGTTTACTCAAATATATTTTAAACAGTGACTATGCCAATCGTATTTTTCTAAACAAATACTTTTAGTCAAACAATAAGGACCATTTCTTTGTGTCTAAGAGATGTATTTATAAATAATAAAACAACTTCAAGGGCTTGGCTCTTAGGCGCGAAGCACCGTGAAACAAATGTTACTGACCTAACTCGGACAGACTGAAAGGTCATCTAATGCTCGTGACTGATTTCGTTTAAAAACGACATTATATAAATAAACTAAAGAGCAAAGCACAATAAATAGTTTTTTTTCAAGAATATATTTGGAATTAATATGAAAAAGCCATGTTCTTCATTATTTTGACATCAGGAACAATCTGTGATCAATTGGGTATTGAATATTTTCTCAAACGGTTAATATTTTCCGGATCGATTTAATATCATTTGCTATGAATTTGTTTTTTTGTTGTTTTTATTTTCTCAATTTTCTCTGGAAAACTAAGTTGTTGGGGTCTCTAAATCTGTTAAAGTACCACAAGAGGGTTGATAATAATAATAACTACCCTTAAAATACCAGCCTTTACAGAATGGAGGCGTGTCGTGTCCACAACACCAGTGCTAGGCACCTACGATACCATGATGACTTAATTTGATAATCTTGATAATCTCTCTTTCTGTTTCCCATCATGATTGAAGGAGGGAATTAAACTCGTCAAGAATATGGAATGTAACTGGGGGTTAGGGTACCGTAAATCATTTTTTTTTTCAACTAACATTATTGTACTGTTATGTCAGGATTTCTAGAGAGACCACCGTGGGAAAAAGGGCCATTGGTGGAAAATATGTCATGAATAAATGATTTGCAGGCAACTGGGTGTTAACGATTAAGGTGAACGTGAGATTTTAGGGGAGGAAAAAATCCCACGACCCTTGATTTCCCGTCTTGAAAATTTAATGATTTATTTATTAGAAATATTATTTGGAAAGCCGATAGTTTGACCGTAATTTTAAGAGGTCTCGAAATGGTGATAACTTTGACACCAGCGTTTAGGGAAGAGAGGCGTTCCCACCTATACCAGCGCAGGGCCATCTCGGTACCATGATCATCTAACGTAATAATTAGATAATTTGACGGTTTTTTCCCATTAGAAAGGAAACAAAATTAAATTGACGAAGATGTCATGGATTGTAAAAGCTAGACTAAGGTACCGTGAATATATTTTGAAACTCACTAGTAGAACATCAGCTGTGTGTCAGAATACCGGGGAAAAGGTAGAAAAACGCGTTACATTAATAAAAGATTTACGGAAAACTGAGTGATATCAATAGGACATTTCCGAGTTGCCTTTTACTTCTGTTTCAAAAAGTTCAGCCCTGGTGCATAACTATTCAATGAAAATGAGTTTTACTCGCATGTTCATTTTGATGCAAATCCAACTCATTTTCATTTGAATTGTAATTCACCAGGACTCTTTTTGAAACAAAAATAATGGGCAACTCGATCGGAAATAGACTATTGATGGCACTCAATATATTTTTCGTAAATCCTTTATTAATATAACGCGTTTTCTACCTTTTTCCCAACACTACTAGTTAGTTTCAAAATGATTCATACGGTCAGCCTTAGTCCAGCTTCTACATTCCATTTTAAACAGAGGCAAAACTTAAAGGGGCACTGATCATAAGCATAATGTAGAAAAGTCAAACGCCAAAAGATATATTTACATCAATGGAAACCTCAAAAATAATTTTCTAGTTTAAATAAAAAACAAATACTAGTGTACTCAGGCTATAAATGGAGTGCTATTGAGTTACCCACGCAGGAGCTTTTGATCTCAACTTGAAAATGTCGGGCAGACTTTTTCAAGTTCTGCCTTTGTCTAAGAAACTAATTACGGTTTGCTCTCCCTTCGGCAATTCATTTCGGATATCTTCTTCTTGGAGTTCTAGGTGCATTTCATGTATGAACGAAGGTACTCAGTCATAATTTTAACACCGTTAGTGCCCCTTTTAAGCTCACTCGGAAATGCCTTTTACCTTGCCCACAAGCTGTGGGAGCCAGTTAAAGGCAATCACCAGAATTGGCGATCAGCAGTAATAAAGGGGGGCTAAAGAGAGGCGAGGAGAAGAGATTTAACAGGTAAGCGTACAACCGACAGTTAACCCCCGGGGGGGGGGACTTCGATATAAAAGTGGCGGGGGTGCTCGTCGTACCTTTTAGGGGTTAAAATTCATGATTTGGTACCGCTTAGGGTGTAAAATCTAAATTGACCACCCTTAGAGTTAACGCGGTACCTTTTAGGGTTGCTGAGCCGGAAAAAAATATGACAGGAACTATTTTGTCAATCAACTGATTTTTATTCTTGTCTCATTCATGACATGACTTATCGATAAAACAATATTCATTCAGTTTGGATAACTTCACATTTCGTTTAGAATGAGCCGCTTAAAATGTTTACGGGTAGATCGTATTCGAAGGAATCGTCTTTATCACTATTAAAGAATGTTATATTGTCAGTTAATGTGTTGTTTTAGAATTGGTACCTCTTAGGGGTGAAAATGAATTGGGGCCACGCCCACAAAAAAAATTTTGGTACCTTTTAGGGGTTCTTTTCAAAATTTCCGACGAGCACCCCCGACCCCTTTTATATGGGAGTCCCCCCCCCCCCCCCCCCCGGGCAGTTAACCTGCAGCACCAGTGGAAGAGCTCTACCCCTTTCTAGGATTAGTATTCACAGCCACTCTAGATGTAGTTCGTTTAACTAGTGATCCCCATCTTGGTGCAAACCCATCGCCCCTCGAGACAAGCTGAGGTGGCCAAGTACAGATTAAGTTGAAAGAGGAATATATCAAACGAGCTTTGATTTCTGGTCTTGATTTTTTTATATATTTTTTCAGTTATAAAATAGTCTATCCTGTAGAGTGCAAACTCGTTTCTTAACCGTCATTGTTGGAATTAAGCTCCGACGCTATTAAATTAATATTATTGTAACTTTGTTTCAACTTTGACTGGCAACAGACCACGTGAATTACACAGAGGAGCATTTTGGACTTCATAGCCTGGACAAAATGCAGTGTGCAAACCCTCTTGTATTGTTATATATTTGAACTTGCATTTAAACCACATTACCGGCTTTCTCCGGGAATGGGAATGGTTTTAATGGCATCGTATCAATCACCATGGATACATAAATTTACTTTATATTTTGACTTAGTTCATTTACGGAGCGGTTTTCAATTGAGTGTCGCAAGTAAACATGCGCTTGCTTCGGTTTTGCTTTACTACGCTCTCTGATTGGTTCGAAAAAACTTGCGCCACCTTCTCAGGCCCCGTCCACACTATGCCGGATAAATTTGAAAACGCAACTTTTACTTTGAAAACGCAACAAAAGTTTTCTGTCCACACTGGAAAACGGATAAAATGTTTTTCGTCCACACTACAACGATCACCGGCGGCAGAAACGCTTGAATGCACTCTTGAGCATGCGCATGATAAGGGCCTAATTGAGCCCTCGATAAAAGGGATCTTCTGGACATCCTGAAGTTTCCTCGCCATTCTTCAGGTATGACAACTTGTTGTACGAAGTTGTCCCACCATGCGCTTGTTCTGCCGGGTCTTGTCCAAAACCTTCGTTTCTTGTACGGTTTGTATCTCCGTTCAGCACGTTGTGGTTTCTTGGATAACAGCAATAAACGCAAATTGTTCCTTCTACGTTGAATTATTGAATACATACTAAAGAGCGCGATGTTCAACACTAAACAAGCACTCAATGACGATATTAACGAAAGCAACATCGGCCGCCATTTTGGATTTATGTTCGAGGAAGACTCGGGCAGAGAAATCACATGATTATCGTGACGTCAGCGTTTCTAAAAGTTCCGTTTTCAAAATGTTTTCCGTCCACACTAAAACGCAAAGCCGGCGTTTCAAATTTATCCACTTTGAAGAGCGTTTTCGAAAAGTTCCGTTTTCGGTGGACAATTTATCCGGATTAGTGTGGACGGTAGGCCTAACCGTAACAATAAAGTTGCGTTTTCAAATTTATCCGGCGTAGTGTGGACGGGCCTCAATCAGATACCAAACCAAAACCATCGCAACTTGGTAGCACGCGTTTTCCCGCGCTTGGCGCCGGTTACGTGTATTTGCTTTGAGTTCTGATTGGTTCATTGTGTTGTTTTCGTCTGTTGTGATTGTCCAGGGTGATTACTTTGGTGGGAACTTAATTCAGTCCCTCTCAACTCAGCTAGAACTGTATTCTTATAATTAAAAATGTTATTGACTCAAAGTCGCCTAGAGTGAGTAACTGTATTCTTCTAATTTCCTGACTTTGTAATTTTCAACCGGAACTATTCTCAAGATAAAGTTAAGAAAAGCTGTCTTGCCTTCGGTTTACGGCGGTTGCAATGGCGTTTATTAATGACAAGTTACTGTATTCAACCACTTTCGATATAACTTGAAGTATACTACTGAAGCCCGGTCAAAACGAGGATGAGAGTTGTTGAGAGTTCAAACTCTCGCTCTCGTTTGGCCTATATGTGCTCTCATAGACTCACGAGCTCTCGTAAAAATTGAACCTGTTCACACTTTTCTTGAGAGTCGTCGAGAGGTTTCTCTCGTTTGGTCCATGCTTGATGAAAACTCAGGGGCACCCAACGACGGTTGTCTCCCAAATGCTTTAAAACACCATTTTAGGCTGTCTGGTGTGCTTTTAAATATCTATGAATGAATTCTAAGCTGCGCTATAAAATATATATCTGTTCGGTCATTCTAGGGGAACTTTAGACTTCACGAATTTATTAGGGCTTTGTTAGTCATTTCCCGAAAACCTCAGCTCTTCCTTGCTGATTTTTCTTTTCCGAAAATCCTAGCTGACCTTTTTTCCTTTCCGAAAATCCTAGCTGACCTTTTTTCCTTTCCGAAAATCCTAGCTGACCTTTTTTGTATCCAAAACGAAAGTTTTATCTCTCCGAAAATAATAGGCATTAATTTTCCCATATTAAGAAAGTTCGAGATGATATTTCCCTAAAGAAAACTTTAATCCGAATATATCTGAGGCGATTATAGGCCTTTTCACCGAAACGATCCGTTGGGTGCCCTTGAGAACTCTCTAATGGGAGCCAACTTTCAACAGGGCCATCATCTTCGTTTGGTCCGGGCTTGGTGACTTCCAATTACCTCTATGTTAAGTTGTTTTAATTCAATGACAGCACGTGGCTGAAGCACATTTCTGTGTATGTCTCTTAAAGCTAGCCCTGGCTCAACTTCACCACCAACACAGAACATTTTCTGCAAAAAACCTACGAAAGCTCTTCATTTGCACGAAGTATATTACGACATTAGTAGCACTATTGAAAATTGCAAGCAGGCCGCTTATGTGCCTAATGAGAAAATCTGTTTCAAAGCTAACGTTAGGCTTAACAATAGCGTAGAATATCGCATACATCATATAGGCGGAATATAGGAAGACATATGCAAACGTTATTACGAGTAGAGTACGTATCACTCGCATCTTATCTGATTTCATCTTGGCCTTGAGGGGATTATTTGCCTTACACGCTGGCGATACCTTTCGTCTCTTCCAAACGGTTTTCATCAAGCATATGCTTGTGAAAGCTAGAAACATGTTGGGTAGAATACATTCAGTTGAAGTAAAACTAAAAAAGATAACTTTCATAACTAAATTAGTGTTGTCGTACCTACAGATTACTGTAAAATGAGTCTCATTAAGATTGTATCTCATTTCCGTAAACGTTGCGGCTGGAGCTAGGGTCACAACAAATCCTGATAACCAAGCAAATATAATCATTTTACGAACTGTAGACACACTGAACGTGGACGGGGCAGGTCGCGTTGAAAGGTACTTTTCTATGTTAACAACAATCAAATTATGAATTGTAATTACAGGAAAGACAATATTCAAATATCGAACTACCTTGCATCCCCAACTTTTTAAGAGAGCGTCCACGTAGAATTGCACGCAAAGAAGTGGAAGAGATATCAAGATGCATAGAAGATCAGAAAGAGCCAAGCTTTTAATATACATATTAAAATTTCTCATAAAAGAGCTTGACTGGATTGGGTCAGTTTTCTTTCTTTTTGAAACGAAAATAAGGATAAGGGTATTGCCAGAAATTCCCACTAAACCGATAACCAGCATTACTATGCATAGAGTGAGTTTTGTGGAAGATGCTACTGAATCAAATACATATGTAAGAGTATCTTTCGTTCCATTATTTGTTGTAGACTGATTTGCAAAGGAAATATTAGCAAATAGTTCCCCACTCTGCGTCTCTGCCATAAGAATGAACCTGGAAAAAAAAGCAAACGTATAAGCAAAAATACAGTACCGGCATGAGTAGTAGAAACTATATTTTAGGCTATGGCTATGTTCACACTTGGTGCCCGAGCACTAATGCCTGGGCACCGGTACAAAATGGTGCTGTGTTCACACACTGACTACCCAAGATATCGACATGTTGGCCGTGCCCGAGTTCAAGGTTAAGACCTTGCACTCAGGCACTGGCACCGTGCCCGAATTCTGGCGTGGTACTTGAAAAAATGGTGTGTTCACATTAGTGCCCAGCGAGAATCGTTCTCGGACACCGTGCTCGGGCACCAAGTGTGAACATAGCCTATGTTCACACTTGGTGCCCAAGCACTGACTGGCACCTTGTACTCGCCCTCGGGCACGAATTCTGGTGCGGGTATACAGCTGTTTCGAGAAAGGTTGTCGGAAAAAGCGCACGCGACAATCCCAAAAGGTATTGTAGGTAGTTTTAAGTTCACGGTTCCTTGACTTCAGCATTTCAGGAAAATCTGAGAAAATGGCAAGAGACGCAGTGGACGTATGTTTGCGAGTGCTAAAAGAAGGCAACAAAAGTGGGCATCGCGGGCTTGATGTATTTATTTGACTTATTAAAATTCATTGATAATATCCCAGATTACCTTTCGCGATTGTCGCGTGCGCTTTTTCCCGACAACCTTTCTCGAAACAGCTGTATGCATTCTCGTCCCCACAGCCCTTTCGCATCTGTTAGCCGGTGGGGACTAGGCACGAGAAACGAAGGGTTCAAAACTGAGTACAAAAACTGTACATGGAAGTACTGCTCAATAGCTTTCATTTGAATGGTCACACACTAGGGTTTCATCCACAGACTTGTAAGTTAGAACCACCTTGTACAGCATAATACCTTATTATAGGAAATTAACGCTCCATGAAATTAACTCGAATCTTAAAAATTCGCGTTAATTTAAGTCGCGTTAATTTTTGTGAGCGTTAATTTCCGCGACATTAATTAAGTGCAGCGTTAATTTCCGCGATTTTAATTTCCATTATTATAACCCCAAATTCTGGATCCTGTACAGACATATTTGAGACTTAGGAAACAATAGCGTTCTCGTTTCTGCACAATATATTTTAATTTTTTACAATGTAGAACCCTAAAAAAGCAATAAAACAATATTTCCAGTTCACCCTCGCTTTCAGAAGAGCAGTTCTCGACATCTGAGTTCTTGTATTTCGACCAAAATATCTTAGTTTGTTTCTTTGTGTAATCGCGTTAATTTTAACTCCTCTTTCGCGTTAATTTCCTTTATTTGGAATTAATTTTCCCTCCAATTCGCGTTAATTTAAGTCGCGTTAATTTCAAATACCTTAATTAACACGAGCGTTCCTCTAATAAGGTAAACAGTACCACATGAAAGTACTGCTCAATAGCTTTCATTTGAATGGTCACACACTAGGGTTTTCATCCACAGACTTAAAAGTTACAACCACCTTGTACAGCATAATAAACAGTACCACATGAAAGTACTGCTCAATAGCTTTCATTTGAATGGTCACACACTGAGTAGGGTTGTAACACACACAGACTTAAAAGGTACAACCACATTTATTGGTTCTGGGGGTTAAAGGAAACGTTGATATTTGCGTAAAAGCAATGGAGTGCTTTTTTTCAGCCTAGTTGCATCACAAAAACGTTTGTTGATTTTAATATTCGTAGATTTTTGCAAACTTTGACAGATAATCTCATTGAAATTCCCTCTTTCGTCCACACACTGTATGATAGAAATATCCGCCATCTTGTTTTTAAAGTGGCATATTTGGAAACTGTAATGATTTCTACATGTAGGTATTTTAACCAATCACCGTTCGTAGATACGAGGGAGGTTACCTAAAGCCTGATTTTCACTAGCGCCGCAAGCATAAGCGCAAGCACAAGAGTTCTGCGCAAGTGAAACCGAACACAAACACAAGCACAAAAACGAAATATTCACCAGCAAATATTTTATCATTGTTTAACCAGGTTTTTGTGCATTTGACTGACGAAAAACATGAATATATTTGTTTTACTTATTGACTGAAAGCTCGAATAATTTTATTTTCGCAATTTTCACGGCAACGACATTTTTAACCAGCAAAACAATCGGAGAATCAAGGCAAACAAAATAAGCACAATAACTCACAAATATAAACTTTCGGAAGAAGAGTTTCTGTACTAAGCTTTATGTTGTTCAAAAATTTCTTCAAAATAATATCAATATCACTGCTTTTTCCTCGTGCTTGTGTTATGTTCCGTTTTCACGTTTGACGCAAGCAAAAGCGCAAGCACAAGGTTCAAAATATTTTGATCCTTGTGCTTGTGTTTATGTGTGCATCAAGCCCGTTTTCACGGCGAAATAAGGGCTTTTGTGCTTGCGCTTATGCTTGGGTCGCTAGTGAAAACCAGGAGGGCCTCGATTGACAATCATCAGCGAACAAGACAATAGAAATTAGAGAGATTAAGCAACACGCTCTACGGCAAACGTCAGCTTGCAGTCGATTTCCTTCACCTTTCTTCCAATAGTCAAATAAATTCACCAGAAAAATCTAAACTAATTCACACGTTCACGATAAACGCAAAAATACTCATTTTGACCTACAATTTGACGTTTGCGGGAAAATATACATGATGCTTATTTAATCTCTCTATAATAGCTCCAAATTAGCGGCGAATGAAATGTTAAGTTCTTCCTTCCGAAATTATTCCAAATCCAGCAAAAATGGAAGAAAAACAGTTATTTATTCCATCATCAAATAGTTATTTTCCCAAGAAATACAAGCCACAAGAAGATGGAGTTTTAAGGCAACATTATTTTTAGCAGTAGCGCGAGCGTTTACGGAACTCCGCCGAACCCGCAAAATTCAAACACATTTTTATTTTACCCCATTTTTATTTTACCCCATTTTTATTTTACCCCATTTTTATTACGCACTAAATGCCCAGCAGTCAGAAATATTCACCGAATTTCGGCAGAAAGTCTTATTCAAACCTCTTGGGAGTATTCGATGTTTGTTTGGCAATGTCAAGCAATTCTAAAAATTATTTTGGTTTGGTAGTTGACAAATTTTCCGAGCTGGAGCATACCATATAATCGATAGGTTCTCGACATTTAGAAAAAATTTGTGGTCAGCTGCCGGGAACGGACTCAAATAAAAAAATTTAAAGTTCTGGTAAATCGAAAGAACTTAGCCAATCCAAACTATGATATGTCGATTAGAATACCAAGCCACTTTTCCTGATGGTCGCTTTAAACGCGGTACTTGTGCCCGATCGGACCATGCACTGTTTATCAAGCAAATTGTGCTATTTTAACATCACTAGAAGGTGCTGCTAGCAGGTAAAGTTGGGATCTGTAGTACTGAGTTGTACGGACCGAGGTAAGCGAATAATCTTCGTTGTAACCTTGGGATTAATGCATGTGAATTGACGAATCTGTCAGTTTTGACGCTTGACAAAAATTTGTCCTGCTCTGAGGCAGGATGACGGCGCCTTTGAAGATTGGTAAGGCTTGACAAAATTTTGGTAGGAAAAAAATCATCGGTCACACTTGTGAAACGGAACTGATGACAGATATTATAACTTACCTATAAGTCAGTTTCTTGAAATAATCTTTCTCTAAATTATTTTCAAGTCAAGAGCTCTTGAAGGTAGCTAGGCGTCTCTTTGCTTCGTCGGTTTCACAAGTGGAGCCAAAGCGATTGCTATAACGTAAAGAAAAGAATGATGCTTATTTTATCTTGTTATTTTTTCTTACATGTTAACTTTTTAAGTTATACGTTACCTGGAAATGGCGAAGAGACCACAGGTAGAAGCGAATTAGGATTGCTTTAGAATAAATCTCGCACACAAGCAAACTTGTCCTTTATGTAAATATTTAACTAATTCTCATTTGAAAATAATGAATGCGGTGCGTGAATTAAAAATTCCAGGTTAGTTACTTACACAGATATTCAAATAATACCGTCCGCAACAGTTTTCGGCGTTCGAAAAAACTGGCTGATTTGTCTGATAAGGCAGAACTAACCAGTCGGGAGCAGAGCAGAATTTCAATGAAATAGAAACGTGATTAATATAAGGGATATGTTTAATAAGCACCTGCTTAAAGTAAAAGAATAAGAATAAGAATGCCTTTGTGGGCTCATTTTCAGCGACCGGTAATCGAGCGTTAATGCCTGTGACACTCTGATGGATGCTAATACCGGAGAATTATCCGTCCCTTGTTCATATGGTAATCTTTTGCGCAATTGATATGGATATCTAGAATTTAGTGCTTATATCTGACAAATAACGTAATACCCCAATTTTCTGGGCATACTGAATGCCTCCACCAAGTTCACGAAAGGCTTTAATGACACTTAAGAGTGACTTCCTGTAAAAATCGACTAAAATCGACTTTCGGCGGCACAAGTCAAAAAATCGAATTCGCTTATATTTTGCTCATAGATAGGCCCTGGTCAGAAACTAAACGGACTGTAGTTAGTTTTTGAAAATACAGCATTTTTCGGTAAAAATATGCGAAAAACCATTTTGCCCCGATTGGGCCCAAAATCGACTTCCGGTTACACAGAATTTTCGGAAAATTTGATCGCTTCGCGCACCATACTACAGCTATTTTTGAATCTTTAAATAGCATTATATCCTGTCTAGGTCTTCATTGTTCGATTGAATGAAAAATAAACTAAATCTAACTTAGTTTTGAGCCCGAAACAAAATCGAAATCATAGGCTAAATTTGCGAACTTGTTGCAAACTAATTTATGCAGAGAAAACATTGACCATTTTATCTATGTGCGATAACTTAAAATTTCGTAAAAACGTTTTCTATGGGTTAATTATACGTTCATCTAATAGGATATGTAAAAAAATATCTGGGTAAATGATTTTAAGTGGCTCGCATTGGCCCTGGTTTATCACTTATTTTGCCGAAAATATGCCGTTTCATGTGTAAACAATGGCGTGACAGGGCCGGTCGCAATCCGAATACTCGATAATAATCACTTTAACATAGCTATAGGGAAACGCATAAATATAGCTGATCATTAAATCGGAACCTAAAGAACATCTCTTATTGACCTTTGTTTTATTTGTTCGTTTAATTATAATTGATGGCATCGCTTTTAGCAGTTTTATTTTTTCGTACCCGATTGCGGTTGAACAACCTATTAAATAGCATGCGTTATTTTGAGAATTCCGTCCAAGTAGCCTAAAAACAAGCCAAGGCTATAAATATAAACTACCTAGTTGTGAACTCTTTAAAAAATAAGAGCAATCCGAGATAGTTTTTGTTCACCCGTTTTGAAGGCAGTTGGAGTGAGCCTTGGAAACCGTTGCGTGACCAATACACGATGTTCGGGTTCTAAAGGGAACACATTCCCAGTTACATGTAATTGTTAAGCGTAGCAAGTCGGGATTGTTTGTATCTGAAGTAAACTCCTGCAGTAATAAATATATTTCGCTCATTGCTCGTATACGGCAACCAACCTGGGGGAGGACTCTCTCGTATCATAGTGACGTCGGTGGGTGACGGTGGGTAATTTCCTTTGAAAGGAACCCCTCAAGGGTAACAGAATCACGCTATATGGGTGTGACTCGAATTCAGTTTCACTCCTAAGATGCATCAATTCTAAAACAAAACCACTTACTACCCAATACCCTAAATGATATCGGGATAACTCTAACAGAGAGGCACGACAACAACAACAACCCCCTGGAACGGCAACTCACAAAATATCCGTATTACTAGTTACTACGTCTTTTAGCTCAATTTTTAATAAAATCATAGCATAGACGTTTTCGTTTTCAATTGTGCACGTTTCCGATTCATCTCACTCTCAATACCTTGAGCAGTCATCGTGCAGTCATCTGCCTCGTCCCAGTCTTCGCGCTTTAGTCAGGCGCGGTTGCGCCGCGCACCTTTTCTGCTCTTTACCGACTAAATGCAACGGATGGTGTATGTCATCGTTGCGGTTTTGCGCACTCACGCTCGAGGCAGAAACAAGGGAATAATAGACCAATTTCGATATATTAATATTCTAACTTGCTTGGCTCCGAGGCTTAGGGGAATAAGACAAAAGAAATAGTAAAAAAATCACATCGAGGTTGAGGGATGAATAAATAATTTATTTTGTCTTATTCCCCTAAGCCTCGGAGCCAAGTTAGAATATTAATATATCGAAATTGGTCTATTGTACAAGTTGATTTATAACATAGCTAGCAAATCCACATAGTAAAATTCAGTAGCGCGCGCGTGCATCATAATCCAATGATGCACGCTGGTGGCGCGAGCAAACTTGACCTGTCACTTCCACAGAGTATCGCGCCGGTGATTGGTTCTGAAGACTTGGCACTGAGTTGGGTTCCTCACGTACGCGTCAAAATTCAAAAGTTTTCTTGGATGAATCGTCGGAAATTTTTCATCTCTTGTCGTTTGCTCAATTAATGGCTGTAATGGAATGTTTTATTCGCCGATACAACTTGCTCTATGTAAAAGTTTGCGTAAGGTGAGTACATTAAAATCATTTTTTGTCGTTAAGAGTTTGTTTACCGTTTTCTGAAGTTGTAAAATCACGTAGATGTTTTTGAAAAAAAAGCTTAGATTTCGCTTCAAAATTGGGTTATTTCCCCATTTTTTTGCTGTTTAGTACTTTAGAAAACTTCATTGAGACATAATTGTGGATTGCTTTTCTTTTTATAAGCAATTGACCGGCGAAAAAAGGCTGACTTCCTTCGAAACCAAAATTATTTCGCGTTCAATGTTCGGTGTACAACACTTGCGTATGATCTCAATTTTCCTTTTAATTTGTCCAAAAAATGTTTTAATCGCAATAAAATGTTATAAAACAATTGGCTCATGCTTTTAGCTGTGCATTATCGAGTTATGATGCACTTGGGAAGTTTGGAGAGCACTCAAGAAGCTAGAGTTGCACTCGGCTATCACCTCGTGCAACTCTTACGCTTCTATCGTGCTCTCCAAACTTCCCGCGTGCATCATAACTCGACGATAATGCACGCTAAAGCATGAACCAATTGTTAAGTTTATCACTGAATAAGCTAAACGCAACATCACTGCCTGGGGAGAGCGCTGTTCAGGCCACACCTTTCTTCCGTTTACCGTCGCCCGAGGGACAGATTTTTCAGTTTTCAAAAAACCTTTTACAGTATTGTACGGTAGGCAATGTAGTCTGACCCTTTTAACCCTTTTACTTGGGAAAATAAACAAACTTGTGTTTTTGCAAATGTATATTTACAACATTTTTTTTCAATGCTTAATATTTGAAGGTATTTCAGTATTGAGCAACACCGTGTGGTAAGCACCAGTTGACGTGCCCTGGAACATGAGATACACTGAGAGAAATATGGCTATATATATGTGCTTGAAAATGTGACGTGGAATACTTGAGAACGAAAACCAGCTACGATGTTACATTTCCTCCTTTGTCCATGCGGGTTGGGCTCTCAAGAGTTCTTTCGTTCGGAAAACAAGGTCCAATTTGATTCAAAAGGATTACCTACTGTAATGAAGAAAAACAAACTGGAAAGAAGCTTGACCCCATCTCAGGTGTCCCAAAAAATGAGAGTTGCGAAATATTCCAACCCTCGAACGTTACATCCTACCCTCACCCAAATTATACACCCATGACTGTACAGGGGGAGGAGAGTTGATTGAATTCCATAAGACTCCTTGAAAGCCTTATGCCTTTAGTAGAGAGCCTATAGCTTGCTTTACAACATAATGTGCGTGGTTTTGCTGTTAATTATGACGTCTACGTTTAATAAACTTACGTCATGAAGTACACCATCTTCTATCTCGTGACGTCAGAAACAAGCCAGTAAATCGGTAAATCAACTAATAGTTGATTAGTTGCTGATGAATAAAACCAAGAGAATACCCTTGATACCCTTCATAGTATCTTGATAAAACTACAAAAATTCAATAATTGGGCCGATAAACCTGCCTGTCAAAACACGCGGTTGTCATGGCAACATCAAACAGTTGTCAAATTAAACTGATCCTGAGAAATGAGTGAACAGTTACTGAACATTTTAGCATCCCAGAGTGCAAATTTTGCACGTCCGAGATGATATGCGTCACGATGTCTCCAGTTCAATAGTCTTACAACACGACACATGTGTGAAGTATTTCACGGCGCACCTAAACTGAAACATCTTATTGAGCTTTTGGGGATAAATAATACATTTACGTAAATTGGCAATTGCATGAAGATCACCCGAAGATGTCTAAGCGTTACTAATTAAATAATTCCGGTCTTTCAGAGATTTCCGAAAATCAACGTAAGATTTCTAAGGATTATACGAGGACTTCCGAAGAATGTCGAGGCTCGACCGAGTCATTATCAACTGAGATCGGTCAAAACTGATAGCTGGGAAACAGCAAAAATTTTAACTGATAACTGAGGATTTCCCAAATTCTAATTTGTAGCTGAGAATCCATCAGGACCCTCTATATAGTTACTGGAATATTTTGGACTCCCAAACCCACGTTATGAAAACGAAAACCAGCAGTAGCAGAGGTGCCCAATGTTATGAGCTAGAAAACTGATACAAAAATAAATAATTAAAATAGCACTGGATTCATCAAACAACGAAAGTGCTATTTTAATAATTTTTGTATACATGTAGCATTATTGAAACAACAATAATTTTCGCCGTCATTTTCGTTAATTATCTTCTTTCGTCATTGTTTTCTTGCCGAGGCTGAGCATATTGTATACTGTATACCACTGGCCGCACCAACAGAGATCATTTCTCCATATATTAATTTATCACTCATTTAAAATTAAATAAACCATTGAGAACTGGTTAGTTGTTCTTCTCAACCATTTGTAATTAGTGGTAATCAGCGAAAGTAATAAACTTAGCTATTTATTTATTCCCGTCGCACGATAATAGAGTCACGCAATGCTCTAGCTATGTCGAACATGCTGCAGCGAGAATAATGGTCAATAATTCAAGGACATAATTTACTCATTTGATCTTTACCTGAAAGTTCTATAGTTTACCAAGAGGGCGATACATTTATAGTGTTTGAAGAATGAACAAAATATGATAGTGTTTCAAACTTGCAAAGTTTGAAGAGAAACAAACACATAGTTTAGGTCATAAAACGTACTTGTGGTTTCAAAATGCAAATATACTAATAGTAGAATAAAAAAAGTCAATAAGAGATGTTCTTTAGGTTCCGATTTAATGATCAGCTATATTTATGCGTTTCCCTATAGCTATGTTAAGTACGTTAAAGTGATTATTATCGAGTATTCGGATTGCGACCGGCCCTGTCACGCCATTGTTTACACTTGAAACGGCATAATTTCGGCAAAATAAGTGATAAACAAGGGCCAAAGCGGGCCACTTAAAATCATTTACCCAGATATTTTTTTACATATCCTATCAGATGAACGTATAATTAACCCATAGAAAACGTTTTTACGAAATTTTAAGTTATCGCACATAGATAAAATGGTCAATATTTTTTCTGCATAAATTAGTTTGCAACAAGTTCGCAAATTTAGCCTATGATTTTGATCTTGTTTCGGGCTCAAAACGAAGTTAGATTTAGTTTATTTTTCATTCAATCGAACAATGAAGACCTAGACAGGATATAAATGCTATTTAAAGATTCAAAAATAGCTGTAGTATGGTGCGCGAAGCGATCAAATTTTCCGAAAATTCTGTGTAACCGGAAGTCGATTTTGGGCCCAATCGGGGCAAAATGGTTTTTCGCATATTTTTACCGAAAAAAGCTGTATTTTCAAAAACTAACTACAGTCCGTTTAGTTTCTGACTAGGGCCTATCTATGAGCAAAATATGAGCGAATTCGATTTTTTGACTTGTGCCACCGTTTGGTCGACTTTTACAGGAAGTCACTCTTAATATCAATGGGACCTATTTTAGAGGGGTAAAGTGGGACTTTTATTCCAAATTATAAATTTCGGAGAAAAATCAACATTTAATTGCAGCGTGTTTCGTCGTTATACAAATGTAACGTCATTTTACCGTGGTCTTCAATCAATGGGTTTTCCAATCACCGTGACAATATTATTTAAATTTCAGTTCGTAGTACTTTACTGTGTAGGTTTTCCGTAATCTATGTCAACATATTCATCTTCATATAACATAAACAATTGTCCAAAGACGGACTACTGCATGGACTCAAATCAGGTGTACATGAAAATGTTGCGACACATTAATTTCGCAAATTTCGCGATTTTCAAAAAAAAAAACTCGAAATTGAAGTGTCGCGAAAATTTGCTGGCGCGAACATTAAGTGACGTTATATAGCTATAAATTTAATAATAACGCTATAATATTAAACCATCACGTATCAGTCGCGTATTTTTATTTCATGATTTTGAAACTGCATTAAAGTAGTTCAAATGGTAGGTCGTGTTGATTTTATTATTTTATTGTTTTATTGCGACATGTACCGGTATACAAAGAGGTTATTCAGCGGAAAGTTGTGTAATACGGCTGGGTATTTTTACGAGTCAGTTTTTATTTTTTCGAGCCTTTAGGCGAGAAAAAATAAACATTGACGAGTAAAAATACCCAGCCGTATTACACAACTTTCCGCTGAATAAATTGTTTATTATACGACAAATTCTTTCCAAAAAATAGGCTTTCAACAGAGTTTTCCGTAGCGCGCGGTCAGGGGGACTGAGACTTGTAATACGGTCTCATATTTGCTCTCGTCTTTGTGCGTATTCGCACTCTAAAATGCCATGTCGTATAATAAATACACCTTATTCGATGGTTTAACATATTTGCACTCGTTTGGATGAAATCGCGAAAATTATTAATATAAGTGACTAAGATTTTAACATTTTCACAAATCGCGAAATTAAAGTGTCGCGAAAATTAAGGTATTTATTTTGTTTTTCAGACCAAAATTATATTATGAATGATAAACGTTGTTTGATACTGAACGAGAATGATTAAGATTAATTACTTACACAGATATTCAGAGCTTTGGTGACACCAGTAGTTTCCTATTGCACACGGCTGAAAAAAATACCGTCTTCTAAATTTCTCGGCGTAGTAAAACGCCCTGAAACACCAGGTGGAATTACAAACCGGCTGATTTGGTAAGCGCAGTATCAAATGAGCCTAAAGAGCACTATTTCACCTAAAGAATAAAAAGTTGTTTATACAAAATATGTTTGAACTCACAAACATCTGCTCGAGATTATAACTAATAAAATAGGCATGCTTTTTTGTTCATTTTTCAATTACACCCAGAGATACGTTGAATACGAAGAATTATCCCCTTAATTATATGCTTATATGAATGCGAGTGCAATTAATTAATAATTGCCCGTTCCGGAGTTCAAAAAGGGACTGGGCACTAGTTTGCCTATTGTTCAAATTACGTCATATTACCGTCATTATCACCAGAAAGATCGCATGAAAATGAGTAAGTTCACCAAGTTTGGTTATGTTACATTACATAGTAACCAGGCTGTGAGCTGTCAAAGGTCGCCCAAATTCCATACAAACGTCTCTAATTCAGAGATGGCGTCCCCCAAATCCATACAGTCTCTAATTTTTCTGATTTTTGAAAGCCTTCTACATGGTTGTAATCTAACGAAACAACCTCAAACTTGGTAAACTGACTAATTTTAATGTGATCTTTCTTGTGACGGGCTCCAATTTTTAATTGAATTTAAATTTAAAAACTCGTCCCCAGTCTCCATTTGAACTTCGGAACGGGCAATTTACACTACAAGTGATAGATACCATATGAGCGGCAGATCTGTATGGGCGAGCGAGCCAAAGGCGAGCCTTTGTTAATCCCGTACAGATCTGACGCGAATATTGTATCGAGCTTACGACACAAATGCATCTAAATGTATATGTTTATCGACTATCTTGGCTATACAAATCAGTTTAGGCGAGTAAATCGAAGGAAAAGTATATGAAAATCAGTTTCTTTATGAATTATTAATGAGTGTTGTAAGTGTATTTAATTTGAAAATTCTCTCAAAATTGCACGAGCCTTTAGGCGAGTGCAATTTGAAAGAATTTTCACATATAACGAGTAGTGTAAATCCTTGCTCGAGCTTTCATACGATTATTCATTTATTATACGACTGCGAAAATTACGAACGCACGCGCATTAATTTGCACTGCAGTGCAAATTAAAAATTTGCCTGCTCTCAGCCAATCATAATGAAGTAATCTTCTCAGTCATATAATCTTTTGCAGGCATGGCACAATAGTAGATTTACACGATGACGTCATTTGACTGCAACTACCAGAATCCTTTAGTTTATTTCCCGACCGTCCCAGACATTCCCGTGAAAAGATTACTAACAACTAACGACTTTATGAAAACACGACGAGGTAGATGTCTTCCATTGTTTCCCTGAGGACGGTCGGGAAATACCAAAATCGCCGATGGTCTGGGATTTTCCCGACATACACAACGGCAATGGCAACGAGAACGTCGCTATACAAAAGTTTTCATGAGCAATACAATGCCTCTGCACGTGCGTTTTAAACTTCGTACATTTCTTAGCCGTCTTCTGCAAAAACAACTGAAATGACCAAATTCTAGGTTTTCGGAGAACGTGAACCGCAATGGCAAATTTTTGAAATTTATCTTTGGATGTGAAAGCTGCCTTTGCATATTCAGCTGAGAATAGTTCTGACACCGATTGCTGGTTTGCAACCATTCCCGAGAGATTTAAATGACAAAGACCCTGGCGGCCATGTTGGATGACAGGAACCATAAAGCTAATTAGAATTCTTTTGTTAATGGTCATCCAACATGGCGGCCGATGACGTCAGTTGCAAACCAAGAATATACAAACTGGAACTAGTGATTCGGCGAGATTCTGAAGTAAAATATAAATATATTTTTTAATCGTCGTTACCGTCGTGGTTGCTTAAACTCCGAATTGAGGGAGATCTGTATAATATTCGTACTATCACCAGGGGCGTTCCTAGGCATTTTCTGGTTGTAAGCCTGGGTGGGGCATAATTGAGAGGAGGGACAATATGGGCGCGACAGCGCCAACAAGGAGCGGCGAAGGCGCGACATGCTAGGGGGGTACGGGGGCATGCCGAGATGCAATCTGGACGCTTAAATTTGGCAAATGCCAAGATTCCATATTGAACAAGAAATAATGAAATATTTAACAAAATGCAGTTGTGGCTGTGAAAGAGAAGAAATAACAAAGAAGAAAAAGAAGTAATAACAGCTTAATGACCTGACTAGTGACACATTGGTTGCAAACATATCTGAAATCTTGGTGGAACTCAAGGGATTTCTCAAAGAAATTCCAAAGCTAGTCGTCTGTTCTCGGTTTTGGCGCAAAATTCGCGAATCACGGCTTCTACATCAATGGACATGTCTCTGTACGCACGCATCAGAGCAAGTGTGACAGTCGCTCTGTTTTCATCGTTGAACGTACTTGTTCGTCTTCACTCAGCTTTAAAAAAATTTGCTTAAAGGCAGGTACGCGCCTGATCACTATCGTATTCCAACAGACTGTTGCCAGGTAAACCCAACGAAGAAAATTAGCAAAATACTTTTTCTGTTTTTCCATATCATATAAGGCCTTTTAGTCCCGGAGCATGTGTAATCCCGTGGGAATTGTTTGATGAAAGCAAGCCACTAGTCTAGATGTGTTAAGGGGACACTAAATCGACATGAAACGTTTTGGTGGCAACTTTGCAACTTGCTCGGACGGGATTTATGGGGAGTAGAAAATGTGACTTTCTCTTGATGCAAACATTCACTTATAACCTCATTGAACACTTCTCGTGCGATGTCCTTTACAGATATATCACTAATACTTGTACTGAAGAACAGAATAGACTTTATCCATTATTATTATAGTACGTCAGTTGCTCAAAATTCACCACCAGACCTCGCCGTTTTAAACGAAATTATTCTCAACCTCTGGCACGTGCATACTGTTTTCACATGAGTATTCTTTTCATCTTTGATGCTTTGGGAATTCGTTCATGATAAAATTTACAAGCTTGGACTTTGAAAGTGAGGCTTGATGGTGAAATTAGCTAGTCTGATGTAAAAGTTCATAAGGGCTATTGTTAATAAGGCTGACACAGTTATACGCTGTGTCTGCACTATAACGTCACCTATGCTTGGCCATAACACTTGAGTTTTCCTAATGTATGGTATCCTTCTTCATGTGAGTCATCCAAGTCTCCCAGTCTGATTTGTGTCGCAGGCAGAGCAGACTTGTCTGTCAACAGACCGCTGTCCTCTCTCCAACCACTGCCACCGTTGTAACAATTACACTTTTGCCCAGCGGAACAAGAGTTTGTTACTCCGCATGCGCACATTTTGTCCATGCCTGTAGCTCCACCCCAGTAGTTCATCCGTGTTCCTTCACGTGACACCCACCAAGCATGACGCAGCTCAATAAACGCAATGTCATTATTGCACTCAAACTTGATAAACTGTTCACAGTTCTGTGAGACTCGAGTGAGTGCTACTAGCTGAGCGGTGCTGACTCCAGTGTATCGCACATCTTTACTGTAACATCCATGACCACCACATCCAGGAATGTTACCAACATGGGTTCTGCTCTCACTGTCGTGACTGATGACCGTCACGCCAACTCCGCCCTTGTCACTCATGTCACAGTACACACTGAAGGGAGTCACGCCTCCTTTGCCATCAGGGTCAATCATGTAATTACCTGAAGAGATTCCACTGCGGCCCGATTTTAAATCGCTGCAGGATGGCAGGGGTTTTGAGCACTTCAAGAACAGATGCTGCCTCGATAGGGCGTTGAGAATTTTTTGCTACGCATGTATAAGTACCGGCATCATTTGGAGAAACGTTTCTAAGAAACAAACTTCCGTTTGGATAAAAAACATGATTCTGTGGAAGATTTTGATCTGCTCTTTTCCAGTCAATGTCTATTGAACCCCGTGCTGCACAATTCAAACATCACATTGCTGAAAACGGTTGTAACAACTTTCGCTGGAGGAGTTGAAGTAAATTTGAGTTCATCAATCACAGTCACTAGTGCGACAGCGGAATCTTCTCCAAGGAGATTCTTTACCACGCATGCGTAAGTCCCACCATCTCCTTTTGTTATCTTGAGTATGGTCAGCTTCCCATCAGCAATTGCAGTCTTCTCTTTAGGCAATTGACTAAACGCTTTTCGCCACGTGACTGTTGGTGTCGGCTGACCAGTAGCTTGGCAGACCAGGCTCACGTCCTGTCCTTCTTCAACGATGACAGACGAGGGCTTCCGTGTGATCAAGGCTCCAACTAGATTAAACAAAAAACTGCCGTCATTTAACCTACTCTGGGTACCAGTCCACAGCGGTCAAACGTGACGCGCCTGCGCAGTTCCCGCCAAATCCCCACGGCAAAATGTCCTAAGTTTTCGAAGTCCTCTACGTTTCGTCACTTTAAAGCTCAAACTTAAGAAATTTACTGAAAACTTAAGCTTTGTACTCGGAGTATGCATAGATAATGTAATAATTGCTATCCACCAAGTGTCTCAGCTCGTATTTTGGTTTACCACTGCATGTTCTATAACGTTTCCTTACAAACTTCGCGGCCATTACGCCACCATTACGCTTCCAATCTCTTGCAAAATCAAGGCAGCGAATGGCCGCGAAGTTTGTAAGGAAACGTTAAAGAACATGCAGTGGTAAACCAAAATACGAGCTGAGACACTTGGTTGATAACAATTCTTAAATTCTCTATGCATACTCCGAGTACAAAGCTTAAGTTTTCAGTAAATTTCAGTAAGTTTGAGCTTTAAAGTGACGAAACGTGGAGGACTTGGAGTGACGTGACGTGCAGGCGCGTCACGTTTGACCGCTGTGGAGGGGTACCAGAGGTTTTTTGTTCCTTAGTGAAGAACGCTGATGTCATTGTCGCGGCTTCGCCACAGTCACAGTTAGCACCCAGGGTACATTTAACCAGAAGGGAAAAGAGAACTGAGTTTTATGTTTGGAAAGTACATTTTGTTAAAAAAAAACACAGACGATAGTTTACCACAAGACATTGTAAGGAAGTATCTCCTTCTTTAAGCAATGCTCACCTTGAACAGATAACTTAGCCGATGACGACATTACTCCAAGAATGTTACTTGCTACACAAGTATACATTCCGTCATCTTGTGACGTCACATCTGTAATCATCAGGCCACCAAGTGACGGCGCAACTCGTTTGTCCGCGAGAAGACTGGAGTTCTGCTTCAACCACCTGACTTTAGGTACTGGGTTTCCTTCAGCCTCGCACTGAAACGAGGCTGTACCAGTTTCGTTCACCACCATGAACATCGGAGGTGCCACAATTGAAGGGGCTGAGATAGATTTACCGGGGCCTTTAGGCCCCGGAGGTCCCTGAATTCCCTGAATACCTCGGATTCCTTTAGGCCCCGGAGGTCCCTGAGGCCCGGGCGGACCATGTTCACCTGGAGAGCCTGTGTAACCAGGCCTGCCTCGTCTACCCCTGATACTTTTGGGGCATTGAACATTGCAGGCCAGGCTAATCAGAGCAAGTCGCAGTCTTCTGATTTCGTCACGATCAGTGGTTTCGCTGTCGTTTGATTTCTTGTTTGTAGCTTCCAAGTTGCGTTTATAACGAATGTGTAGTTCTGCAAGAAATATAAAGTTCTCCACTGAGTTCATATTTCACTCAGTCTATTAAACGCGCTTTATGAAGTTTTTGCTTCAAAATTAAAATATATTTTAACATTGGTTTTTATCTCGTCACGATGATGTAATCCTCGAGATACAGCCGGGTTGTCTCGATTATAATGAAATAGGTGGTTCATGCGACGGCCCTGGAGAAGCATTTCTCGGTTTCAGTATTTATCTCCAGTATTTGTGTCGTCACGCAACGCTTCTCCCCATTTACCTATTGGAAGGTACGACGATCACACCCTGTCACTCGCTTTTCTATGGTCTCCCTTCCCCTGTTCCCCGGTGCGGCCTGTCCCGTCAATGTGTCATGGTATACTATACTAGCCGCTTGAGTTCCAGCCCAGTCAGATGTCAAACTTGCTACTGAAAGTCACTTTAAAATTAAATTACTGTTTTTAAAAAACAAGAGAAAATACAATTGATTTTAAACACTGAAATAATGCCTTTCATACTAAGGTAGAAGGAAATAATGAACCTTCGAGTATACAAATGGTCAAACGGGAAGTTCGCTGAAAGCATTTCAGCATCGCCGGATCAGTAAAAAATAATACTATGACTTCCTTTTAGAAAGTCTTCTTCTTTCGTTTAATAGTCAGCCTTCCATTTCACCCGCAGATGTACTGCATGTAGTTCGGGAAATTTTGTTTGAAAATCAAATTACAGCGTCTGCGGATGTATTGAAAAGCTAACTGATTGCAGTTTCACAAGGAGGTGATGTTCAGTAATAGTGTGATGCTTACATCACACTATTCCTGAACATCGCCCCCTTGTGAAATTAATTTTTAGCTTTTCATTACATCAGAGGCTGCATTTTAATTCTCAAACAACATTTCCCGAACTACATGCAGTACGACTGCGGGTGAAATGGAAGGCTGACTAATCAACAGAACGTGAAGTAGGCTTTTTAACAGGAAGTCATAGTATTATTTATTTACTGATGTTGAAATACTTTTAGTGCCGATTTCCCATCGATTCGATCGCTTCGACTTCAGTAGAGGAAAGAAAAAAGAAAACCTCTGCGACCAGGGTACATTAGTGACCATATTTAAAATAAATGAAAAGCTTCATAGTTTCTTAGAAAAAGGACATGATTTCAGTTAAAATCTGAGTGACGTCTTACTGAGTTATTAGAATAAGCTTAAAATACTCAGTTGATTCGGGAGTCATGTTTCAACTTCCTTAGTTTCAGCAGTAGCTTCTTTAGCCAAATAAAATTCCTCGTCTAAATGTAGTTTTAAAATTTTTCTCCGCTAAATCAATTTATTTTTTCTCAGTGCGCGAGCGGGCGGTATCCTGCGAATCCTGCAATCTGATTGGTTCCGGGAGCGGGCGGTATTCTCCTATCTCTGACCACGGTCACGGTAACCGAGGCTTCACGGACCATTTCAGCAACGCGCGAAGGTAGAAAATTTCGCTTAGCTTTTTAAAACTGCCAGAATGCGTTTAATACTGTAAGACCAACAAAAACATATTAATCAAGCCAATATTGGTCCCGGGAGCGGGAAAAATTGCCCGTGAACCCGGCGGAGATCCGCGGAATCGTAGCGTAGGCATGCGCTACAAGCGAAAACATTTTAATTCAGCGACGTGTGAAGGTCGATGCGAAGAAGCTTTTTACTGAATTTCTCGCATTATTTTGCTCTCTTATCGTTGTCAAGTGAATGGAGAACTACGCAGTGGAATTAAAGAACTTGCATTTCTTCAAAAAGGCGAGTAGTCATTTGATTTTAACCGACAGAATTTAGTTTTAGTCAAGTTTATTGTTCGTTTTTGGAAATCAGTTTTACGTTCAAACTTGCGGGTTTTAAATTACAATTCACCGTGTTTAGACTCAATTCCTTCGTTTTAATTGTTTGCTTTTCGTTTCTCTGTTTTCCTAAACAATTTCAGTCATTCAATAAATAACTTTGTGGCTACCGGTATTCCCGTTTATAAGGCTCGGCACGTATCAATTTTATGCCGTCGGCTTTGAAAGAGCTTATGCAGGCGAAGTTTGTCAGGGCTTCGCATAAAATGAAAACTGCAAACTGCCACCGAATGGCAAAAATTAGATTTAACATGTGAAATAAAATTGTAGTATACGTAAAGACTGTAACTGGGAACAGTTTTGCTCGAAAAATGCTTTTCGTGATATTTGTTTACGGCAAGTGTAATGTATGGAAGATTGCCGAAGATAATTTGTCGTAGAATTTGACGGCGGCTTTGAATGGTTTTTGTGAAAATGGAAATAGCTTCTCGTTTCAGCTGCTTTGTGATGAAATGCCGCTCTAGTCTCCATTTCTGTAATTACATATTTGTGGTGTAAAAATTAATCGTCTGAGTTTCTTGTTACTTGGGTTATTTCTTCGGTAGTCTTCTGAGCTACATGTACTAGCGCGCGTGAAAAACAGATTTTGCAAAACAAGCCTGAGATTTCAATATTTCTTTATCAAATTCAAACGAAGTACGAAAAAAATAAAAAGGTTATTGGCCGGCCTAGGTCGGTCCGTATTGAGAAAAACTGTGCCCTTGGTCTTGAGTACGGCCCTCGGCCTGACGGCCTCGGGCCGCACTCAAGACCACGGGCACAGTTTTTCTCAATACGGACCTCCCGGCCGGCCAATAACCTCTATGTATTACTCACCCTTTTCCAAGTCACCGTGTAATATTTTCATCACAGACACATTTTCGTCGTGTGCTGTATTTCGTATCTCAATATTTTCTGCTCTTTGTTGAGTCAAGACTTGAAGCATTTGTCGATGAGCGTGAAGTTCAATCTCGACGTGAATCAGTCCCGCGAAGCAAATAACGGAGAGAAATATCGACGAAAACACCACCGTGTTGGAGACCGGGCGTGTCTTTGATATCTCCATCGTACTGACGTTTGGCGAGGCTGTGAGAACTATAACTTAAGCTTGGTAAAAGTCCCTCATAAAGAATGCAACCAGCGCGCTTGTAATCCAATGTAGACAATACACACAGTGTGTGTTGGCACTGAGTTCTAACCCTTCTTTGACCTTTTTCCGGTCTCAGCATACATTGGATACCATTCAAATTCCTTGTCTCGTAAATGTGTTGTGGCCCGGGAGGGGGACTCCATTCATATAAAAGTGACGGAGGTGATCGTCGGAAATTTAAAAAGCCCTAAAAGGTACCAGAAACTCGTTAAGTGGGTGTGGCTAGAATTCATCACCTCGCAAAGAGGTACCAATATTGAAACAAAACCAGTTCCTATCAAACTTTTTTTTGCGGTGTAATTCCCCAAAAGGTACCGTGATAACTCTCTAACAGTGATCATTTTAGAATTAAACACCCTAAACGGTAATGGGCTCCTGACGGTACCAAATCATGACTTTTAACTCCTAAAGGGTAGGACGATCACCCCGTCTCTTTTATATGGAAGACGACTGGGACGAGTCAGGTCACGCCAGTCTCGCCAAAGTCCGCAGTTTGCGTGAAACCGGAAGCCGATTCCCCGCTGGGATCGAATAACGAGCAAAGGTCACACCGCCAAATTTAGCTCATTTTGCAACAACATAGTCTCCTACGCAGCCGTTATTTGTGTCATCACCCAACGCTTCTCCCCACTAACGGCTGCTCAAACCTGGACCATATTCCTTTGTAGATTTAAGCCAATCACAGTTGCAGTGCCATTTTCGGAACTCGTTCGCGCCAAAATACACCAATCATAGATTGTGTCTTATCATGACCTTAGCGTCGGAAACGTCAAACGCACGCTAGTATGCCGCCTTTTGAATTTGACGCACACCAGACATCAAAATAAAACACGGTTTTACTGAAGAAAAATGTATGATATGAAAGAATAATGTCGAAAAAACTTCATTATAATTACAACAGACATCCTAGTTGAAGAATTGGATCGATCTAGCAAGTTTTCGGCAAACGGTAACAGTCACGTTTTTGCCAATAGTGACGTTTTTCTGATTTTTATGACGTCAGCATGGCCAAAAAAGTCAATATTAACCGTTGATTTTCTCGCATTTCCTTCGGTAAATTTTTTTGAAAACTCGCACAATTCAAGACAGAAACGCTACCTATCACATGACCGTTTTTTGAAGAAATTTGTCAGAGCAAGTAAGTTTTATTGTTTAAAATAACAAATGAGGTAATATTGACAAAATCGTCTGAAAAACCACAAGGTTTTTCCCCTCCAAAATGCCAGGCAAACTCAGTTTCATAAGATGGCAAAATTTAAAGAAATTTCACCGAAAGAAACGGAAAAAAATAAAGAATAAAGATAAAATATAGCAAAAATGTGCCATTCTTTAGATGCTATGTTGCCTTGGCAACGGCCTCCACGAAAAAAGTAACAACCTATAAATAACTGTAATTATATCAGTTTCCTTACTGGTAAATATCGGGAACGAAACATCAAAGGCAAAATAACTGGGGTTTCCTTTCTAACTCGTGTCAGTTAGTATAAGTCATTTGTAAATACTCTAGGGAGTCACCTTTTAAAGTTTTTTTTTTCTAAGTATACAGTATACTTTGCCAAAATTTTCGTATTTTGTGTTCAAAATACGGAAAATCGAACAATTTTTTTTCAATTTTTGCACTTTTGTCGTGTATTTCAATCTTAGTTGCGTCAAGAGACTATGATCTATTGGTTGCGTACAGTTTTTGGAGAAAAATAGCGATTTAGCCCTAGCGTTAACTCTCAAATGTTGTTATGGACAGCGCGTATTTTAATTTTATAAAGCCAAATTAAATTGTAAAATAAAAATGTTTGCTTAGTTTCCGTGTTGTTTTGCGTCGTATTTCTCCCTCGCTTTCCTCTTGAAATGCGGTGACTGGCGAATTTGCTGTTAGTCGTTGCTGTAGCCGTTGTAGTTGTTGTTGTAGTCATTACTGTGAGCGCTTTTCAGCGTGATTTGTTTTGTTGGCTTGCAGAAATTTCAATTTGGTATGATGAATTTGTTGTAGTTATTTGGATTATACACGTTTGATGAGTTGGGTTTTGTGAATGTATATATTTGCTGATACTGGAAAACATGCGCGAGAGTGCTGTTCGCGTAACGTATCACTTTGAGGTGTTGGTTGCGTATGGAACTTGGGTCTTAATCGGATGGCAGTTGTGTAATTTTCCGAAAACGGTGCTGTTTTTGTATTGACAAATGATTTTTTGTGTACTGACTTTCTTCAAGCTAGGGCAATAATGTGTAATTTTCCGAAAACAGTGCACTTTATCTGTTGAAAAATTATTTTGTTTGTGTAAGGTTTAAGGCTGGTTTACACGCTACGATTTGTCGGCCCGATCTGTGGACACTTAGTGGGAACGGGAAAAAAAATTAATATTGACAATGGTTGTTGGTGTTATTATTTTTTTTTTTGTTATAGTCGAAGCGGAAAGTATTGCTGACGTGGCGTAACGCGCTCGGCACAAACAATCAAATTTAACAAGTGACATCATTGATAGGGAAATTACCACGGCTTTAGCTGCTATGAATCACGGATACCACAGATATTAACGTGACTCGTTGCTGTAATCGTTGTAGTCATTGCTGTGAACGCATTTCAGCGTGATTTGTTTTGTTGGCTGGGAAGAATTTCAGCTACGATTACACACATTACCCAGAACAAACAATTTTGGGTAAACTTTCCACACTTCAGCAAAGCATTGCCAATCAAATGCACATGGAAAATGCCCAATCTTCCAACCCCCTGAGGAGTGAGCTAACTTAAAGTTCTGAATTACGCAAACCACAGACATGAACGTGTCTCGCGTGACAGCTCAGAGACTGGCAGCCGTGTTTTTTAACAGCAACAAAAGCATTGGAATTTAAAGTCCAAGTATAAGCTTTCTAAGCTTCTTGTTCATTCACAAGTGAGCTCATAGAAGCCTTTGATTTGTTTGTATTCACATTGCACTTCACCCGACAAAACGTCTTGAGTGGCGTGTATCTTTTAGGGCTTTTTCTTTTGAAACAAATGGCAATTTACAGTTCTTACTGCTACGATTTACAAAACAAATCTTTAGAATACTAGTTTCAATGTAATTTTCAAAGAATAAAATTATACTAACATATAAAAGCTTTGTAGGTATATTACATTGTTGTATGGGACACTATTTTACAGAATAAATATATCAGTATGTTTTAAGTAGCAACTCCAAAAAGATCGATTGACAAGTTATAGACATTAAACTGCCAGTTTCGATGTACCTTTTAAAACAACTGTTGAACAGTGATATATTCGCCATTTCATGCAATGGTAATTATTTTACGTTGTTCGTAATCCGTCTCAATCTCCCCCAGTCTTAACCATCCTTGTTCCTTTTTGGTTTATTATAACCTCTTTGGAGCTCCCGTAAGCAGACACCCTCGGGAACTGGAGCTGGCCGCTTACGGGAATGATCCTCGTAAGCGGCCACTAGAGATAATTGGTCGCTTACGAGAGCTTGTACCGCTTACACTAAACAGTATTAATGAAAAAAAAAATACCATCGTATGAAATGAAGGATTGTTCCTTTGGGGTGCCCACTTAAGGGAAATTAGAAACAACTAAAAAATCCAAATCGTACCCCTCGAAAGTCTCCGCGGCCGCTTACGGTAATGCGTAAATGCAGAGTTTGTATGAGAGTTCAAACGGGGTTTTGTCAAGGCGGCCGTAAGTACTGAGAGCTGTCCACTTACGAGAAGAGAGCTTCGCCTGTAATGGATAAATGGATAAACATAAATTTATCTAAAATTGTAGATTTATTAGTTTGTTCTACTTTCAGCTTCCTCCGCAGCAAAGGACAACTCTAAATCACTAATAGGATCCTCGTCCAACCACTCACAAAACGTCTTCATCTGATGTACACACCAACTTGTTATTGCCACAGCTGCATGTATCACGTGATAGTCCGCGACAACTCTGGCAAGTTGTCATTTCATCCTTCCCATTGGGATGACTTTCTAAATGACCACTGACTTCACTGTAGAAGAACCTTGTGGCAGCAATGGGTTCCGCAACATTCAATGTACGTCCATTGAACATGTCATCATCTAATGACTCCAAACTTTCTCTAGTATTTTGTTCATTTTCCTGCAATGCTTCTGACGTCTTCTTGTGGAGTGTCTGGGTGGTCTTCGTAGATGGACTTACGCGTTCATTAATATGACTGTCATGTGGGACACGAACCTCAAGCAATGCATCATCGTCCCAGTCATCATCCCAATTAATCCCACCTTGTGTGATAACTCCTTCACCTCTTGAAGTACCTACTCCATTGCTACTGTGTGCTGTTTGTAGAACCTGTTGCGTTTCAGAATTATTGGGATCGCACTCCAGATCCTCCCATTCAGCTGCAAGCTTACACAGCTCTTCGTCGTCACAATCATCTGATGCAAATACAACCTCACCAAACTGGAAAGAAAACGGTACTACGGTTGAATCCCGCTATCTCGAACACCAAAGGGGAACGGAAAACAGTTCGAGATAGCGAGGAGTTCGAGATATCCGAAAGTAAATGACTGAAAAACAAGGGCCAGGGGAATGGGTTTGAGTTCGAGATAGCGGGGTGTTCGAGATAACCGAGTTCGAGATAGCGAGGTTCAACTGTAACTGATGATGTATTCTTTTGATTTTTGCCATGAGTACAGAAATACTTGTATGGAATCAAAAGAATTGTATTAACTAGCAAGGAAGCCTCTTAGATGCCATGGAGGATTATTATGTAAGGTAAACTCAAAGCGATTTCTAGACAACCAGCTGACTATGACATGGGAGAATGCAGGTTATAATTGAGATTCGGTCCTTGTACATTCGTGTGTCAGGTACAGGTAGGCATTGGGGAGATGTGTTGCGTGACGACCCAGTAACGGCTGCGAAGGAGACTACGGGTCAGGTAATACGTCATCAGCTCCAATTACGTTGACGTTCATTTACCTGAGCACTTGACAATGGATTGATTTCTTCTGGAATAGGCTTTTCTGGAAATAAAGAAAAACACAGTTTGCAGTTTGGAGTTTTGTGTAAATCCAATCGATTATCAAAAACATCTTGGAATATAAAAGTGTTAGAATTTTCTGCAGTTAGAACGATACCAATAAATACAATCTTGAGAAGCAAGGTTGGGACAAGGTTGGAGCAACTCCCCTTCTTCAAAAACCAAGGTGAATTCTAAATTACAATTCGATTCAGGCAAGAGACTATGATCTACTTGATTCAGGTTGAGGAGCCAAATGAATACTTCTTTCCTTCGTTTTTTTTTTAATTTTATTTAATTTTATTTAATTTTATTTTTATTTACTTTTGCTGTCTAATGGGATCTGCCGGTTGGATCATTGTTGACACATACCAGGAGAACGATAGTCAATGCTCTTGCAGTCAGGATCATAGCACTTCTGGTAATAAACACCAAGCCTCAAGTCTGCAACAATCCTGCAAAGAAGACGCCACACAAATTTAATCATAGGCAATGGTATCTCCGTTAATGGCAATAGTACAAAAACAGTGATAATGTGGCTGTATCCTCACCTGTATAAAATGTAATATTCTGCAAAAGTAATGCAGACGAATTTCGATGACTTTCGTGTTTTTGTTCTCGCGAAATTTCGACGAAATTTCAGAAAGCTTCAAATCACCTTGAAACGAAAATTCGAGAAATTTCGCAGAATGTATGGTATTCTTACATGATGTGGTTGCTCTTGTGTGGTCTTCCAATGTTCTCACACCATCGGTTCTTAAGAATGTCATAGGTCAGCAATTTCCCTGTAAATTGAAAAGAGATGTTATTCAACCTCCCCTAAAATAATTAGAGAGTTTTAAAAGCAACCACGACGGCAACGCCGAGGAAGGGGAGGGAGGGGAGGGAGGGGAGTTCGACGCGCGCGAAGCACGAGGAGTCGGAGCGCGAAGCGCGATGGAGTGGGAGGGGGAATCATTCAAATACTTAAATGACATATAACTGACCAATCAGAACATGCAACCGATTAACTACTTTATTGACATTTCATTAATTCTGGCCAATCACGATTTTTGCGTCCAGAACGTGGACGTAAAATACTAAGAAAACAATAGCGTGGTTGCAGGCGTTCCCGTAAGCCCTCCCGCCGATCGCGCTCTTTCCTCGCGCTCTCGCGCTTCGTGCGCGCCGAACTCCCCTCCCTCCCCTTTATACGCCTGCCACGCAGGCTACGCCGTGGACAACGTGGATTAAACAATGGCATTTTATTTCATTTTACTTTAGAATGTAGCGACTCTCTAGTTCTATTCAGTTTTTCTATCGGTATCAGAACTATCCTCAGCTGAATATGTAATGGTGGCGTTCAAATCCAAAGAGAAATTTGAAAAAATCGCCAGGGCGGTTCACGTTCTCCTAAAACCCAAAGTTAGGTAATTTCGCGTTGTTGTTTTGCAGAGGACGGCTAAGAAATGTACCAAGATGTATAACACACGTGCAGAGCTATTGTATTGATCATTAAACCTTTCGTTCAACGACGCCTCGTTGCCGTTGCCGTTGCCGTTGCCGTTGCCGTTGCCGTTGCCGTTGCCGTTGCCGTTGCCGTTGCCGTTGCCGTTGCCGTTGCCGTTGCCGTTGCCGTTGCCGTTGCCGTCGTGGTTTGCTTAAGGTAATTCCCTGGTAATAGAACCAAACATAGATTTCCGATGAAACTTGGTACACTTTTGTAACAAGTCAAGGAGATAATAAAAACGTGATAAAAAGAGGGGGTCACCGTGCTCGTTTCAACGCCACAATGCTGACGAGTGCGGTCATTTTGGCCCCTTTTGGCAAAAACCGTGCGCAGCAAATAAGCTCGATGTTTTTCAATGCAGCCGTGATATCGCACAGAGTTTGACTTTATTCCATTGTTTATTCACCGACGTTCCAGAAAAATGTCTTCGATTTCCTTTGTATTTACTTTACACTCCAAAGTAGATTCAAATTGGATATGCGCTGTGGGACCGTAGTGGCTCCCTCCGGATAATTTAGTTAAATTGCCAAAAAACTGATCATAGATTTCTGCCCATCTTTTTCTTGTGTAATGTAGATACTGTTCTTATTAAAATTATGAAATAAAAAATGGGGGTCACCGTGCTTGTTTAGAAGAAAACGACCATTTATTTCCCAGCCAAGCTTTGTCTGAAAGAAATCCTGTAATGTTCTGTATGTGCGCGCGCTCGTACTCGCGCTAAATGACGCGTGGCGCGCGCAAATGACGCAAGAAATTATGCGCAGTAAGGATGCGCAATGCAATTGCAGGGAATCACCTTAAACTTCCTACTGGTGCACAACGACCGTAAAAGTTATATTTTTAAAACCTGTGCTGCTCTTGCTGAATTAAGTATACCAGGCTGAAACAAAAAGAATCATTGATATCGTATGCCATCTTCACGGTAATAAGCAACTGTCCGCACCTATCCAGGGAGATTCTAACCGTGAAGATTGAAATGAAAGGGTGACTGTTCCACAATAATACAAACTTACCATTTGATTTCTGTTCCTATAAAAAAATATATCTTACCTACATTTTTGTGAAAACTGCATCATAAAGCTAAGTCGTGATAGTGTTAAGTGTGTGATGTCCTCTCGAGATCGATTTATAAGTAATATACCAAACATAAAAGACAGTGTTTCATCCGATTTCCAAACACCGAGAAGAGAGTTGAAAATAAGACTCGTAGCAGAGTAATTTTTGATGAAATGCGAGGTGTTTGGAAATCGGATGAAACACTATCTCGAGTGTTTGATATATCTTCTCAATTGAAGCAAAATCTAAGGTTTAAGTGAAGAGATAAAATCGTAAAAAGTTACAATTATGATTTCCGTTGTTACCACTTGACGAGTTAATGAGTTTGAGAAACTGTTTTGAAACTACCTGACTAAGCTACTAGTGAATACCTTGTGGAAAGAACACCCATCTTCTGATCTCTCCCTGCACTCCTCCCTTGTTGATGACCCGTGAGATAAAATTATCAATCTCGGGATAAGGAGAGTGTTCATAACCACACTGGGATGACGTAGGTGAACCTGAAAATAAATTTCCTCACTTTTAGCCAAAAGTTAGAAAATATTTTCTCCCATCCCGTCAATGTAAATTAAATTGAGGGCTCCACAGCTACAAAACTTATAATATTTACATGAAGTTACATGTAATCCAAAAGTAAGAATTTATGAACGCATCCTGAAAAGGGTAGCATGTGAGCAGCCTCGACACAGCGGCAAAATGAGTGCGCGTGCGCCAACCTGCTCACTCATTTCCATACAAACATAATGGCGGCAATTCAAAATTCCCGGTATTTGTTTTCATTTCGCGTGGATAAGGCCGTCACGGAACAGATAAGGTTTTTACCTTGAAAACAATTCCGAGAGAGACTCTTCTTTCACATATCTTTTTTAGCAAACTAATTATCTTTTCCACAATAGTGAATTTTTCGCTCGAAGTCGAGCGATCGTAAGTGAAACACGAAAACATAGCTCAAAGAGTTCATATTTCCGGGAATTTTGAATTGCCGCCATTATGTTTGTATGGAAATGAGTGAGCAGGTTGGCGCACGCGCAGTCATTTTGCCGCTGTGTCAGCAGCCTCACGTTTAGGCGGCTCATGCGTGAGGTCCAAACATGAGCCTGCAGAGGAAGGGAAATTCAACCATAAAAAAGAACATTATTCCTGCACTTCACTGTCTGTTATTCAATTTATCATTTGATTTATCAGAGAATGCTGCCAAATATGTCGCTACAGAAAAATGTATCCTAGTTGCTACCATTCCTGGGGATTAATAATAATTGATGTAAAATACATCTTCATCGTTTCTAAGTTTCTTGACATGGTTTGCAACTGTGAACACCTAAAACAGACTATGGCATTCAAAGGCAACATCACCACTAATAAATTCTAAGATATACATGACACAACATACCTGAATCCTGTGCTTCTGTCTGAGAGGATCTTTTGGATGACTTAACACAACTGTCACATGTTAGCACTTTCACATCCTTTCCACCAACTTGCATGCTGTTTGGATTATAGAAATACAGTCAAACCTCCCATAAGCAGACTCCCTTGGGATCAGAAAAAGTGTCCACTTAAGAGAGGTGTCCGCTTATTATGGGAGGTTAAAAATGTTGTGTTTACATGTAGCTGGAAACATGACCAAGTGTCCATTTACGAGAGGTATCCGCCTACGGGAGGTGTCCGTTAGTGGTGGTCTGACTGTAATACATGTTTTGAAAGTGCATTCATTGCTCTGTACAACATACTGTACATCTATTACAAGCAGAAAAAAAGAAAAAAATACAATGTACATGTAAAATTTCCTCAGCTTTAATTGGATTGGAACCTCGCGTGGGACCTCGTGTCCCATTTGCACTCTTCCATTGGGCCTCATCAGTTTATTGTAAGTTGTGTCCAATAAAAATAATTTTTTTAAAAATGTAAAAAAACAAACTTGGTATGGACAGACGCCCTTTTGTTTAGTTCATCAAAAACTGAAGAAAAACAACAATGGCAAATATTTACCACTAAACTGCTTCATATCAATTCAAATAATGAGCTATGCACTCACCTGACATTGGAAACAAGTGAATCCAGAAATAACAAGTACTCAGCGTCTTTTGAAAAACTCCCTTTCCTATCCTTGAAACTTGGCTGAGACAAGAGCAAAATACAATCTTCAGAAAAAGATACATTGAATCACTTCCCACTTTTATCCAATCTCGTTCCCAGAGTCCTCGTTACCCTTGTCCAGCGGTGGAGGGGCCAACAAGGACCTCTGGGGGAAAGCGATCCACCATGATTGTTGGCCCCTCCACCGCTGGACAAGGGTAACGAGGACTCTGGGAACTAGATTGACTTTTATCTCAAAACAAAAAGAATTCATTCATTCAGCACTTCATGATAAATTCTGAAAATAATTTCAGGGCTATAAATATCTTTTGAAGTTGTAAATAGAAAAATAAATTATTGAAAATAATAACATGATAAAAACTAAAATAAAATATACAGTACAGTAATTACCTTAAAGGTATTCTGGCTGGATACAAGAAGATGAGAATTTTTCCCAACCTTTGTTGATTTGAAAATTCGAAAGTTTCTATTCTTTGTGTACACGCCTGAAAGTTAAAACTGAATCACTTATTACTTGATATTAAGACTATTTCTTTTAATTACAATTTTTATGACAATTTACCATACTCTAGGATCATTCTGACAAAGTTATATCTATGTTATACTCGCTTATAACAAACAAAATCAACACACCTTGGTCACAAAATGTCCCAAGTCCACCTTTTCCATCCTTGATAACAAGCTCTTTCAATTCTTGCAGATTAACTATGAAATAAAGTGTCTTGAGCAAACATTCATCTAAAGGCTACAGGTATGTAAAATGCAGCCCAGGGTTTTGCAGGGCCCCCTGTTGTCTTACAGCTCTCCTGTTGATATCAGGTCATTTCGCACTCGTTTTCGCTGGTTGGCGGTGCTCTGAAGTGTTTTTGCTGCTAGCCCCTCCCCCCCCCCCCCCCCCCCTAAGTACAGGTACATTGTAAGTATTTCCACTGATTATCAGTGTGACGGTGCCTGATGATTGCCGAACACAGGGTTGTCATGAATACCCTTCGCACTAGGCTTCAGTTGTGTGGCCCCATCAACCGTACCATTGAGCCATGGACGGTACCTGGAAGGCGAATGTTCTTGTTTTTTTTTTGGTGCGCTTTTACCTACACCAATGAGTTTGAAAAGCCCTCGTTTTAGCAGTTGCAACTTGATGTTATGGATCATGAAAAGTCAATAATACAAACCAAAAAAGAGAACATTTGACTCCTAGTTGCCGTCTGTGGCACAAAAATGTCTGTGCATTTAAAAAGCTTCCTAATAAAGTTGAAACATATCGTGGTGCTTCTGAACGTCTAAAAATTAGCTATATACCTGAAGCAAAGCTTCCATCTTCTCTCTCTGCATTGCTTTCGACATCACCAGGTAGTGAAGCATCATCTACAAGAACATTATTTTCAGCCAACAACTCGCCCTGAATTGTTGGATGAGGATTGTTAGTGTCACAGGCTGGCAGTGTCACATCTTTGTTCTTAAACATCTCTGATCCAAACCCAAGCTTCCTTTCCAATAATGTGCAAATGTGCCGCACAAAGTTTCCTGTAAGGTGAAATAATTTTAACAATATTACAGTACCGCTCAAAAGTAAATTACCACATCTCGTCTTGTTTCTCTTCATTTCTCTTGAGAATCACTGAATTGTTACTTTAGGTTTCGGGCTGGCTTTCTTCGGCCTTCTTTCAATTGTATATATTTATGTGTAATTTAGTAGATTGAAAATTGAATTTTTTGATTTTATTTATTCAATAATTTACGACTGGGTAGCCCTATATTTAGGAAAGTAGTTCCTGTTCAGGGTTTTTCCTTCAATACTTGTAACTTTTGTATTGTTAAACTATTTTTAAAAAAGTACTGAACTGGCAATTTTGTGATTGAAAGGAAAGAAATGATTATTAATAGCATATGCTAAGCCTGGTAGAAATATGAGGAAGATGTCAATCAGCCACTCACTGACACTATAGCTACTCTGAAAAAATTTGAGTTCTCCCAACAAGAGTGAAACCAATGACCAACTGCATACCGGTTGGATGCTATATGCCAAATGATTATTGAATACTGTTTTTAGCACAACCGCAAAGACAAGTAGCAGTGTGAAGTCTGATGATTCATTTATGGTTTCTAACAGTCAATGTGTTAATTTACAGTGTGTGCCTTTTAATCTGGACAATATCGAGTGTCAGGTCTGCAATGCGTGTGAAGGTACATGTAAGGTAAAGCCGTACTTGGGCCAAACTGACCACACTGCTGCAGCTTATCCCGGTTTCCATAGCATAAGCCGACTAGGAGTATCTTTGCTACTCCCCCTGGATGGGATGCTAGTCCATCGCAGGTTACCCCCCAGCATTTTGTCGCTGGTACCCATTTATACTCCTGAGTGGAGAGAGGCACTGTGAGAGTAAAGTGTCTTGCCCAAGAACACAACACAATGATCCAGGGCAGTGCTCGAATTCAGACAGCTTGATCCTGAGTCCAATACGCTGAGCATTAGGCCAAAATGCGTGTGAAGATTCTAGATAAATACATGCATTGTCTAGTGTCATAGGTACGCAATGCATGCAAAGACACTAGATAATATTATTGTAACACAACAGCAATAATCATGCTCTGGTATGTCAATCTTACCAGCGTGGATGTTATCCTTAAAAACAGCACCAGGCAAGTGGAAGATAAGATGTCTTGAAAACTTGGAAGTAGTGCTGAAAAATCATAGGTCAACAACCTGTTAGCAAGCCAGAAACATAAAACAGTGCATATTACATCTTTAGGAAACATTACATGTCAGAGAAAGACGAAAATAAAAGTGATGTTGGCCTTTTTAGAGCCTGAGGGACAGTAGTTGATTATCTCAGTACTATACTGGCACACATAAACATGAAGAAGGGTACTAAATAATGAACTAAATACTAACAGTGGAACCTCCACTAATGGCCACCTCTCTCTAACACACACCTCTCTCTAACAGCCACCTCTCTGGCCACCTCTCTCTAACACACACCTCTCTCTAACAGCCACCTCTCTGGCCACCTCTCTCTAACACACACCTCTCTCTAACAGCCACCTCTCTGGCCACCTCTCTCTAACCTCTACAGTGGCCAGGATTTTGCTGACCACAGTGGAGGCCCCCCGGATATCCCAGGCACCCATCCTCCATATACACGAGGCAGGTGGTTAAATCCCAACTTCCCTACAACGGTCAGTAGAAAGGTTCAGCTGCAGTGTATAATGTCCGTTGTTGTGGTTAATTGTTTTTTTTTTGTTTTTTTTTGTTTTTTTTGTTTTTTTTTTTTTTGGGGGGGGGGGGGCAGGGGTTGATATTTTATAAACCAGTTCAATTTTTATTTTCCTTTGTTTAAGATTATGATAATGAATAGGAGACAAACAAGGTGAATAAAAATTAAACCAGTTTGAAATATTTCAAACCCAGAACAAAATTTAATGTAAATATTTACACTTTTATTCTATGAACATAATTTACAGTTTAAATTACCATATATGAGGCATGTACACATGGCAATAATAATATTATTATAATTACATGTATTTCATTCTAAAAATTAATTTTCATTTTTGAAAGAATCCTTAGTTACTCACCTTGAATCCAAATCTATAATATCCTTCCTATTACAAGTTAAGTCATACATGTCCTTCAGGTAGTAACAAACATACTACAAAAAAAAAACAGTGGAATGAGTTTAAAATCAAAGCTACTTCTTGTTAACCCTTTCACTCCCAGAGTCAAACCTTGAGTCAATAAATTTGGTTGTACCTTTTGAGTCTGTGGATGAAAACCTAGTGTGTAACCATTCAAATGAAAGCTACTGAGCAGTACATTCAAGTGGTGCTGTTTGTTTTTGACAATTTTGCAAAACAAAATTCAAGATTTTTTCCTCAGTTTTGAACTTAGCACTCTTGGGAGTGAAAGGGTTAAGTGACTGATTTATGAATACCTTTATAAAAATGTCTATCATTTTGGTTCCATCCTTCTCAGGATTCAATTCTGTCTTGAACTCCAAGTCAAAATACAACCTACAGGCAGCTCCTGGAATGGAATGTTCAGTGACATTTGTAATGAATGGATATTAAAGACAAATAAAAAATATATCTTGATGAACAGATTGACTTAGGTTAAAAGATAATAATATATACTACTTTCAAACATTTTGACCTAGGTTAAAATGGAATAAACTAGTCTAAAACAGTTTAACTTACAACTTGAAAAACTTAGTTTTAAAGATTATTTACAGTCCGTACTGCGCAATCTCCGCAAGCTATGTTTATGAGTCGCATACGAAGGAATGTAAATACTAGCGAAAATAGAAATTGTTGTACAAACTTACCTTTTTCTTCATTATTAACGCCAGATATCCTTGCCAAACAATAATTACGAGTTGAAGAACCTCCGCGTTATCCCAAACCGACGTTTCAGCTCATCGAGCATTCAGTAACTCAATGACACGTAATGGCGGACTCAAAATCTTCATAACAACTTCATGTACGCTATCACCAAAGTGTAACGTATCAACAAATTCAAAACAAAAATGTAAATAAACCCTGAGCTTGCGCAGTATGGACTGGAAATCATCTTTAAAGTATAGCAAAGTAAAGTCTCACTATCAAATCTATCAAAATCAACTGACAAAAATAGAGTGTAAAACGTACCTTCTGGTATAAGCTCATAATAATTCCTGTCTTCAGACGAACACTCTCTGTTAATTCAAGTGAATATCAGGTAAGTTATACTTGAAGGATTTGCAAAAGAATGGTTACATACAAGCAAGAATACAATGGATACTAGGCTTAAAATAGCAACAGTAGTAAGACCTCCCTTGAAGAAAATACATTGACTGACAATGGTGATAGATTTTTGTTGCAGTTATTTGAGTATGGAATTTCTTGAAGAAATTGCTTTTTATCAGTTAGTTAGAGTTTACTACATGTAAGTTCTTATTTGATAGATTTAGGGACCATTTCGTGCATTTATAACAGTTTTGAGCAAATACGCCGGGACAGTGTCCCTTTAATGGGCTATGCAATGTAAATGTAAGGTCATGCTATAATGAGAATACAGGAATCGGTCTTGAAATTGTACAACAACATTAAATGTTCTTGTAGAACTTTAAGACAGTTCCAGTACCAAATTTTGTTTACTCTCTTTCTTTCTTTCTTTCTTTCTTTCTAGACATAAATGGACTACAATATATAAATGTAGGGTCATGCTACAGTATACTGAGAATACTGGAATCGGTCTTGAAATTCTGCAAGAACATTAAATGTTCTTATAGAACTTTAAGCCAGTTCCAGTACCAAATTTTGTTTACTTTCTTTCCCTCATGTTTTTTATTATTCATTACTTTCGTGTACACAACCACGCCAGCCATGCTGTGTATACATGTAAATAAAGTATTGATCTGTCTGTCTGTCTGTCTGTCTGTCTGTCTGTCTGTCTGTCTGTCTGTCTGTCTGTCTGTCTGTCTGTCTGTCTGTCTGTCTGTCTGTCTATCTGTCTGTCTGACTATCCATCTGTCTGTCCATCTGTTTATCTGTCTATCCATGTTTCTACATGACTCTCAAATTCAATCATGAACATTGTTATTACAGTACAGTGGAACATCTACTTTGGGACACCTCCATTAAGGGGACACAAACTTTTGTCCCGGCAAAATTAACGCTCATATAATCTTTGTAAAGGGACACTGCCATTAAGGGGACACTTCTCCTTGTCCTGAGGGTGTCCCCTTAATGAAGGTTCCACTGTATTGAGTGCTGATCGAGTAACAGACCCGATTTGTATAAATTTAATGCACAAACAAAAAATCATTATACAATCCACAAACATTAAAATTAATGCAATAAGCAACAATTCCAACAAAACAGTGGCCATGCAAATTTAACAAACAAGTTACATGTATCACTATGCAGTAAGACATTACCCTGTGTACTTGTACCAAAACTGTGGTAAAGTGGCAACAATGTAGACACGCTTTCCATGACAATCTTTTTCTCTAGCAAACACATGAACATCCTGCCCAATAATAAAGAATGTCATTGTGATACTTAGTTACCGGTATCTAGAAATACAGGATGTCTTGGATTTGTGCTTGTACTTTAAAGTTATTAAAATGTACTTCCAAAATATCATGTCATACATGTATTTCAAGACAGTCATATTTTTTCGATTTGTTTGATTAGTTTTGTTTTGTTAGTTTGTTAGTTAGTTTTCCTTTCGCTTCTCTACTTTATACAGAAACAAAATTACTACTTTAATTTCTTTGTTCTACGCCATTATATAAATTGATAATTTTCTTCTTGTTATTTATTACTGAAACCCTACTGTTAGCTACCCTTATTATAATTTGTTTTTCGTCACCTCCCGCCTCGAATAGCCCTGCTAATTCGCGGGAGGTGAAAATCTATGTATTTTAACCAAAGAGTTAATAAAGCTTGTTGTTGTTGTTGTTGTTGTTGTTGTTGTTTATTTCCTCTGTGAACTCACTTGAGCCTAATCTTGAGATCTACTACAGTGTAGCTAGACTATCCATTCGAGATTCAACAGTGAAATAATATTGTTACATGCATATAAGAGTGAGCAAGGGTGAAGAGAAATGAATTTGGTTAGAAAAGTTGGAATGAGGTGGTGACGCTAGCCTGGAGCAGGCCAGATTGGAGAACTTTTGTTTGTGCCCGATGCGACTCTGGCATGTTACTGCAATGATCTTTCAATGACATGCGAACTCTCGGGAACTCTGCTCAATCAACGGTTTCATTTTTCGCTGCCGTCAATCATTTAGTAATCCATTCAAAAGGTCACGTCCGTGGGTTGTGATTGGTAGATTTCGATCCATTTTGTTCGTTTCTTTTTCTCACGGTCCGTTGGTTTGAGTTGTTTGTCGTCGTAATTATGATAGACGGCAGCGAAAAACGCAATCATTAGTTGGGTTCTGAACTTCAGAGTTTGCGTGTTATTGAAAGGCGCAGTAAGGATAGATGACAATGAACAGGTGAAGAAGCGAGCAATTCTAGAATGTTTGACGATAGATTAAGATACAGCGAAGTCGACCAAGTCCCAACTGTCCTTAACTACATGGTACAGGAAATCTAATCCAAAAGGCAAAATATAATACAATTGAACAGTTATAGCACATTGAAAAGCTTCTATAATGTAACAGTTTAGAGGTGCAGAAAGCCAGAAAGAAACAACTTTTCGTGGATAAAATCACAAAGCTTGTCCCTACCTACCTGCTGACAAGTCTTAAGGTAATCAAAGGCCATTTGTTGCCGTGGAAAAGTTTCAAATCTAGGCACAGGGTCATCTATCCTATTAAATTAAATTCAGTAAAAAAAATCAGTAAAATCTACCTGTAGGCCAGTTTTATTTGACTCTGGTTTCCATAGCAGGAACTCACTCACACAAAAAAAAACAGAGAGAGAGATTGAGAGTACAGTCAGGTCTACCTTACATGTCTGGTGTGTAATAATGGGTTTCTCCTGAACTCGCCGGCTGATCTTTCCAGCTTAATCTTCTTTTGCTCCCAACTTTTGTCTGTTCTACCATCAGAAAATTAACATAAGCTTAATTTGGGTCACATACAGTGATTTATATAATTTTCAATACCAGAGTACAAAATTATTAATGGTCAAGGGCATGCTATTTTACCAGAGGCAGATCTGAGTACCACCCCCCCCCCCCCCCCCCCCCATATAATTTTATATTGAAAGAATGCAATGTCTGAATTTAGGTTTAAAAATCCCCCATCCCATAGGGGTAGGGTAGTGGGGGTTGCAGGGTTGGCAAGGGAGAAGTAAATTCAACACTCTTTGAAGATTTTTTGAGAGGGTAAGTGAAACGTTTCTTTTATTTTCTATTTGGGGTGTTATGTCAGCATTTGATAAGGTTTTAGTCTTTAAATTAATACGCTCTATAAAAGTAAAGCTTGTAGTAGGTTTACTACAACTTTATAAAGTTTACCTTTTTGAAATATCCCCATAAAACTGCCTGATCTTAACATCGCTTTCTGCCATCTTGTCCGGTGAACGTCTCACGCATTAAACCATCGACATTACATCTCTTTGTCGCAATAAAAATGGCAAAAAAACTTCGCAGAAGAAATGTTCGTCCGCCATGTTTTCGATGTTTCGCGCGTAGTAAGGCTCGAAAGTGTTTGTGGGAAATATTACCATATTTAGAATCCTGTACGATTGCAAAGACTTGTGGGAGAGGAAGAAGGCGCGTGTCTCTTGCGGTTTTCTTTTGCCGGTGAAATCGACAGCATGGCGGAAATGTTACACTCGTAAAAAAAGAGCGTTTACGAAGCTTTTGGGGGGTGATTCTACTTTGATATCAGTGCAAGATGTCAAAACGAAGATTGGATGTCGATGGGAACTCTTCCAATTCGTTAAGCACCGCGAAAAGGATTCGAGAAGAGTTAAGGTAGGCAAGAGTATTTTTTTGCGAAGGACAGATTTGCAGAGGTCATGCAGCCGCCAGCAGCTGTTGAGCTTGAATTTGGGAAGAAAGTGAAAGTTTGTGCTTGAATAATTGTCTTTACTCTTTAATAGACTGTAAAGGAAATCTGTGACTCGTAGGATCATTGCTTTCTAGTATGCGTTGTACCGTGTTTCGGTACTGTACAATGCTGATTTTACGTTCGTTTCGATTCTTCAAAATACCGAATAAAAACTTGATGTGCTTAAACTTAAGTTTAATTATTAAAGCTTACCTCAAGTTTTGCTTACTTTGTAAATTTTAATGGCAATGCCTGCATATTTACAACTACATGTAGCAGTGCATGTTAAAGTTCTTAATTCCAGTTTTTCTCAAGCCCCGGCTAAACGATCAAACATTTTTCATCCAACGCCGTGTTGCCCGGGGGGGGGGGGGGGGGGGGGGGGAGGGAATGGTAACAGTAGGAATTGAACCACGCATTATGTCTGATCTTGGATGGACCGGCCAAATGACAGATAAAAATGTTTGATCGTTTAGCCAATGGCCATCTCCTTTTGATAGTTCTGTCCATGTGAGACAATCCATAACTGCATTACAGGGCTGCAAATAATTTTTTTTTTCTTGAACGGACATGTGTCCGACTAAGTCACCATTTTGGTCAGACAAAACAAAAATGAGGTCGGACATTATATTACAGTACTGCTTGATAAGCAAACCTTTAACGCGTTGTCATCACAGAGTACATGTAAACTACATGTAGTTTGCGTTTAGAATAAAACTCGTTAGCGTTTGCGTTGGAAGGCAAAAAAAATTTTCCGGACATTTGTGTCCGACCAAAGTTGGTATTTCATCGGACATTGGCAAATTTTGGTTGGCCATTGTCTGATTGCCGACTGTTATTTGCAGCCCCGGCGTTATCAAATTATCCTGCGTTATCAAATAAAAGTATGTAAATACACTTATTTCAAGTGGTATCTCTACCTGAAATCCATACTCTGATTTATACCCACTCACTAAGCTGACTTCAGCATCAATATAACTTACTACAGTTGTACATGTATATCCGGACTCACTGGGACTCGCAAAAATAGTATGGATAATGAAAAATATGAATGCAGTATTAGGGAACCACAGTTCGAACCACAGAGAAAAATCTAGATAATCGTGTAGTAAGCCAGGGAAATCAAGGTTCGGGTAATCATATATGCATGGTTTGACTGTACATTATACAGAGTGGATGCTGCATGTGCTCTGATAGCTAATAAAAATGTTTCACAAAATATAAAACTATACAAGGGTCTCAATTTTGTAATGTTTTAAATTACAGTGAAGAGCGCCTTACCGTTGCCACTCAACAAAGTTTTTAGTTAATTTTTGACAACTTTTTTACATCTTTTTGACAACTTTACAGTTTGTATAATGGCTGTTGTTTTAACGGGCAAATCAAAATGCAAGAACTATGAGAGGCGGAGATGTCAAGCTCCACGTTCGAGTTCTGACAATTGACATCTCCGCCTCCCACAGTTCTTGAAATTTGATTACCTAGTTTAAAATAATGGAAGCCATCAGAAAGTTGTTAAAAAGTAATTAAAAACTTTGTCCAGGGTCCGACATTGCGACCAAAAATTGAGTGGTGGTCAGCCCAGTCAAAATGTGCCGGCAGCCGGCGATTTTGCCGCCTACAACGAAATATCTGCCGCCTACTTCACACTAAAGTCAGGGATGTAGATAATAGCCGGGAGCCGGTAAAGTCTTTAAAATGGATAACTCTTTCTCCTGAATGTTTTTAGCCAAATATTTTGTAACTTTTCTGACCGTTTATACCTCTGTTATCATCTTACCATAAGTAACACGACTGTAAACACGCATTAGCACGCCATTTTGAACGTGTTTGCTCAAGGCTCATTGACCAGCGGTGTCTCTACGCCGTGCAGGGATCCATATTCGTTTTTCTCAAAGTCGTCAGCCGGGCAAGTATTCCAAAAAACATACTTGCCCTGGCAAAATTTTGGTTGCCCTTTCAAAAGTAGAGAATAATATTGGTAAAAAAAGGCGACAGAATGGCTACATGTTAAAAACGTTTGCGTTTTTTATTAACATCGTATAATGCATCGCGCCACAATGTACATATAGGTTAACAATGACGTTTGGCGGCCACGATCGTTATTAAGTGATTTGAAAGACGCTTTGTGGATCTCATGGACTCCAGGCGAAGCGATGTCACAGTGCAGCCGGCATCTACAAAAACATTTTTTTCTGGGCCAGTGATCTGTCTAACTGGGACGCTGACTGGCAAATTTTGCAAAACATATTGCCTCCAGCCGAAGCAGTTTGCGATGTGGCAGACGATGATAGCAATGCAGGCACAAATTTCAGCCAGGGCCTGTTTTTCTGCCATGAAGGTGGGAAGGCACGCTGTCGTTCCTCCTTTTCATATTTCGCTTGTTTTTCGCCAGCTTCACTTTCACTTTCTTTTTCTTGGCTGGAGGCAGCGATAACGCCATCCAAATATCGCCACATGTTGTTTACACGATCAGCTGTCAAGCCACGTTTTCGCGTTTGAATGCTACAGTACATCAGAGAAATAACAGCGGTTGACAACATGAAAATTGAGCCTGCGATCATGCGACTCATTAAAATACCGCATTATCAAACATGGCACCCAAAATTATGATTCGATCGCGAAAGAAAGCTGCAAATTTGTCTCTGTTTTCTGAAAGTTCCAGTTGGACGAGGAATCAATAGAAGGCAGGTACTCATATGCAAATTAAGGACTCAGATTTTACTCGTCCAAAGGACGAGTATTCAAGTTATTTTGGTCGTCCGTACGATGTTTTGGTCGTCACGGACGACCAGACGACTGCGAATATGGATCCCTGTGCCGTGTATGCGAAATAATGTACGCCAAGCTGCGTGAACGGTCAGCAGTCAATGCTCTTACAGTTAAAACATAGGAACATAAAAGACACAAAAGACTAAGTTTTTCACAGCTTTATTAACAGAAAAACATTGATTCTTGCTTACTGAGAACAGTCCAAAATGGCAATGAGTTAACCCCTGAAAATCAAGGAAAACGCATTTGCGAGAGTCTAGATTTCAAAATTTTCTGGGGGGGGGGGCCCCAGACCCCCCTTCGGCCTTTTCTGCCTACTACTCAACCCATCTTGCCTACTACTCAGAAACATTTTGACTGGGCTGGTTGGTGTGGCAATGGTAGAGCGCTCTTCACTGTAAATGGTGACACATATTTATTTTGTGGTTCATTCTAATCTAATTCATTTTCTTTCTTCCCTGCTATCAGTAATCCCAGTAATTTACGTGGGAAGATCAATCCGTTCAATGGCAAGCTGTTCTCAGACAGATATTTTGACATTCTCAAGAAGAGAATCGAGCTGCCGGTATGGGAATACAGGGAGAAGTTTATGGAGGGAATGAAGGAACATAAAGCATCTGTTCTTGTTGGAGAGACGGGGTCTGGAAAAACAACCCAGGTAACTTTATCGATCTAAAGGAACTTCACAGTCGGGGGAAACAAGCATAAGTTGTGAGTGAAATCCTGTCTCCGAGATGGGACTGAGCCCGCTATTTTCATCCCGAAGTTGCTAAGCAATATGACTTATCCTCATTGAGCTATGCTGGCGTGACAATTTTTGGAGTACTAGTGAGTGCTTGCGCTGTTTCTTGATTGGATAATAACAATCGGAAACTCTTTGACCGGCGCTTAAGGAAGAAACTCTTTAAGCGCTTCAACAAAGATTTTCCAAAACTGGTACTTGTTTCCCCGATTGTACAATATAATTTTCTTGTGTGAATGTTTCATGGGAGGGGAGGCAGGGTAGCCTCGTGGAGCAAGGTTGAGAACCAACAACAAACTCGACCCACATATGACACAGGGTCCGGGATTCGAACCCAGGCCACATTGGTGGGAGGTGAGCGCTCTCACCTCTGCGCCATCCCTGCTCCCCTATAAAATTTTACATATATGTACATGTATTTATCCATTCCTTTAAAGTGGCTTTGCAAGTGAAAAAGTTTCCTTTTGATCAATACCGAAAACTAACCAAATAATGCTTTGTAGATTCCTCAATGGTGCCTTGAAATGCGCATGGACAAGCGCAAGTGTGTTGCGTGTACACAACCCAGGAGAGTAGCAGCCATGAGTGTTGCCCAGCGTGTCGCTGATGAACTGGATGTGATGATTGGTCAGGAAGTTGGGTACACTATTCGATTTGAAGATTGTACCAGTCCTAGAACAGTGCTGAAGTAAGTAGTAAATAGGAACTGGAGATGATTACATGTACATGTATACAATATATACTGTAACATTAAAGGTGTTATGTCATGGATGGCACATCTGAAAAACTTTAACCTAATTTGTTCAAGTTTGTTGTTTGTAATCTGCCTCAATCTTCACCAAACTTGGCCATCCTTGTTTCATTTATTTTTATTAATACAAAATGTATCTCTTTGGTGTTTTTTCTACCTTAGTAAACTGTTATTAAGACTTGCATGTACATCATGTACTTTAGATCAAAGGAAAAGATGACATTGAATATGCGGAAGTGGTTAAATTATACCACAGGTAACCCAAGCGCTCTATATGAGTAATAGTAACGTAATATAAGCTAGAAGTTTTAAAACAGTTGTCAAAACAATGAATGGAAATTAAAGTTTTATTTACTTCACCCTTATCACTGTTTGTTCACTGTCTTTGTAGTTGAAATGATTTTGGAGCGATTTGGAGCGGTTTTGAGGGAGTTTTTGTTTTTCGATGTATATCTACATGTATATATATAATAGGACAAGGTTGGAATCAAGCCGAACGAACAGGCTGACAATACGATCGATTTTTTCCTACAAAAACCACTCGGAACTCATTTTAATCTACCGTATACAACAAGAGATTCCTATCCCACCTTTTCTGCCAGTCGTTACACAGTTACATCGATTCTTTAGCCATAAAGAACCACGAAAAAAGTCCATTCACAATGACTTTGTCGCCATTTATGCGTGGCACAACAAATCGTCCATGCTATGCACGGGAAGGCCTGGGAAAGAGACCCCACCGGGTAGTAGACGGGAATTTTAGCACGCGAACAAACGAGTGCTCAGGTCCACCCGGCAGCATCAACATTTACTACTTTTCTTTTCAAAGTGGACAACATGTTTGTTTTCCCGGTTCCGGATCGTGAGCAAAGTGAAATTCACCCAATCGGGAGTGGGGTGAGCACTCGTTTGTTCGCGTGCTAAAATTCCCGTCTACTACCCGGTGGGGTCTCTTTCCCAGGCCTTCCCGCGCATAGCGTGGACGATTTGTTGTGCCACGCATAAATGGCGACGAAGTCATTGTGAATGGACTTTTTTCGTGGTTCTTTATGGCTAAAGAATCGACGTAACTGTGTAACGACTGGCAAAAAAGGTGGGATAGGAATCTCTTGTTGTATACGGTAGATTAAAATGAGTTCCGAGAGGTTTTTATAGGAGAAAATCGATCGTATTGTCAGCCTGTTCGTTCGGCTTGATTCCAACCTTGTCCTATTATATATATAGATATACATCGAAAAACAAAAACTTCCTCAGAACCGCTCAAAACCGCTCCAAATCACTCCAAAACCATTTAAAACTACGGAGACAGTGAACAGACAGTGATAAGGGTGAAGAAAATAAAACTTTAATTTCCGTTCATTGTTTTGACAACTGTTTTAAAACTTCTAGCTTAATATTACGTTACTATTACTCACATAGAGCGCTTGGGTTACCTGTGATTATACCAGAGAGAAATCATTTTGAAAATGTTATAGTACATGCAACTTACTTTGAAAGCATTGTACAGTAAATGTTGAACCCAGGAGTATCAGTAGTTAGTCTAGTGTGATCGTCCAGGTGAGTGTAGTCCTGAAAAGGACTGTTGTTGGTGACTGATATTTTGACAACCCGTGCAGAAGTTGTCTTCAGAGTGCAAGTGAAATGTGTTAGTCAGTCGATGGTGTTAAGTCTCTGGTCCTATAAACTGATTGGTCAGTTTAGCCATGATGTCATTGGCTGTTAAGACTTGTGTAAAGTTCATAAACTGTGATTGGTCAGTTTTGATCCATCTATTGTTAGTCAAATCTGCGCCTGTCCTGTTTGGAGTCAAATTTTGTTTGTCTGAACGACATGAATAAGTCATTTGTAAGGTGCTGGTAACTGTTGACACCCGGTGATGTTTTGCTCTTTTTAAAAGCATTGTAAGGCAATGAGTAAGGAGTGTTTGTTTGTAGGTACATGACAGATGGTATGTTGTTACGTGAGGCTATGACAGATCCATTGCTGGACCGTTATGCTGTCATTTTGCTTGATGAAGCTCACGAGAGAACTCTCGCCACTGACATCCTCATGGGTCTGCTGAAAGAGGTACATGGACACCTTCAGTTTTACATTTACAGTCAACTCTCTCTAAGCGGACACCACTGTAAGGCAGACACCTTCTTAAAGGGACACTGTCCTGATTTTAGCATGATTTTGGGAAGCTCAGAAAACATATCTAGATCATAGGAAGTTGATCAATAATGGTTTGATTCTGTAGAATAGCACTCGACAAATGACTGGAAACCCATTAGGAAGTGAGGATGACAAACGACAGCGAGGATGGAAATGGATTGCAATATGGATTTTTGAAAAAACGTCAGGATGTCAGTTTTTCAAAGTTTCAAATTTGGCTCGGAAATCTTAGAAATTTTGCAAAAGTTTTGTTGCAGTATGGAATTTCTTGAAGAAATTGCTTTTTATCATTTAGTTAGAGTTTATTAAGTTCTTATTTCATAGATTTAGGGACCATTTTGTGCATTTATAACAGTTTTGAGCAAATACGCCGGGACAGTGTCCCTTTAAGGCAGACATGAATGGCTGGTCCCGGCCAAATTTCACTTGTTTGTCTGTAACTAAACTCGCTTTTAGGCGGACACCTCTCTAATTAAGGCGGACAGCGGACACTTTTTTGGCACTAGAAGTGCAATTTTGCACAATCAATAGATTATTAATTTTGCCGGATATTATTTTAAATTTACCTACCACAGCATAATATCAAACTGATCTAATTACAAGAAAAGGTACATGTACTGTTTATGTATAATCTGACAAATGTCTTTGTGAGTGGAGGCCGAGACAGGGACTGACGTTACAGGTTTTTATAGTGTCAAGTTATATTAACTCTTTATAAGGCAGACACCTCTCCAATTCTGACAGCTATAGAGCTGGTCCCGAGGGTGTCCGCTTTAGAGAGAGTTGACTGTATATTTTCACCACAAAGAACTACATGTACAGATAACATTATTATTCTTTGCAAAGGTCTGTCTCATTACTGCATCATTACTAATGGTATTTTGTAATCCACAGGTTGTACGTCAAAGACATGACCTTAAGATCATTATCATGAGTGCCACATTAGATGCTGGAAAGTTTCAAGAATACTTTGACAAAGCTCCGCTGATGACAATCCCTGGGCGGACACATCCTGTGGAGATATTCTACACCCCTGAACCTGAGCGGGACTACCTGGAGGCAGCCATAAGAAACAGTGGTACAGATTCATATGTGCGAGGAAGTGGAGGGTGATGTGTTGCTCTTTCTCACTGGACAAGAGGTGTGTTGAGTTGATGAAGTGCATGTGTGTTGGGTTACCTTGTGTTACCTTGTAGCCCAAGGCTAGTAATGGCTCCAGGAGTGCTCCCAAATTCACAGATTTCACCATGCAAAATATTGAGAAACAAACAGTGCCATAATATGGAAGTACTGCTCAATAGCTTTCATTTGAATGGTCACACTCTAGGGTTTTATCCACATACATAAAAGTTAGAACACCTTGTACTGTATTAAATAAAACAATACCATACATGTATAGATGTACATGTAAAAGTACTTCTCAATAACTTTCAATGAATGGTCACATAATAGGGTTTCATCCACAGACTTAGACTTAAGTTAGATCCAACTTGTATAGTATAATAAACCGATCTGCATAACAGTAGTGCTCAGTAGCTTTAATTTAAATGGTCACACATTCAGGTTTCACCCATAGACTTCCATGAGAAGAAGAAGAAGTTCCGCTATAAAAGGGATAGCACCTCCCACATTTCACACCTTTCGGGTGCGAAATGCAGATTTGTACTCTTGCAGTCGTGGCACGTTGTTGAGTCAAGTGTCCTACAAACTAAACATGCTTCAAAATATCATGAAACAAAAATATATCATTGACAAAAATAAGATATAACTTGCTAACGTTTTACAGAACATTCTTCGAAAAATGAGACAAATTTTATCAGTAACGGTCATACAAAAAGCGCAGGATGTTTGTCAGCTGTTTACGCTTTGATGGTTGATTGACAACTACAGGAAAGGTGTGAGAATTGCCAGGCCAGGCCCCTTTTATACCGGAACTTCTTGTTTAAGCCGAGACAAGTGTGTCATGATTGAGAGTCAACTGTACATGTACAGTGTCTATTATCCGTCACTAATACATGTACACTGTAGTTAGTGAGGAAGTAAATTTAATAAATTGTGTTATCTTCGCACAGGAAATTGAAGAAGCCTGCAAGAGATTGAAGAAAGAAGTCGAGAACATGGGTCCTGAAGTAGGAGAGCTGCGCTGCATTCCACTGTACTCCACTCTTCCTCCTCAGCAGCAGCAACGCATCTTTGACGTCGCTCCACCGAAGAAAGCCAACGGTGCCATTGGGCGCAAGTGTGTAGTGTCGACTAACATAGCTGAAACATCTCTCACAATCGACGGTGTTGTGTTCGTTATTGATCCTGGATTTTCTAAGCAGAAGGTTTGTTGCAGCATACATGTACAGTGTTCATGTACAGTATACAGTGTTCATGTGTTGTATTTTTTAATTCCTATCCCAAATATAAGGTATTGCTATACATGTACATGTATAACAGAAGTGTAGTGGCACACATAGCCAAAACAGTTGCTGAAGCATGAAGCAACCACAGTCAACTCTCTCCAAGCGATCACTTCTCGTAAGCAACCACCTCCTGCAAGCGACCACAACCTTCTAGTAATAGGTGACGCACAGGTCCTCGCGACTGATTATTGTTGGGGTGTGCGGGTGATAACCAGGCTTTAGAGATTGTTTGGAGTTTGCTAGTCTCCCGACATCTGCATGTATGCCTTTCCTGTTCATTATCATTCACTGTGTTTTCAATGAGCGACTGACTTTCAGCTGGATGAGTTGCTTGACACCGCTCAGAATATGACCTGTTTCACAATTAATTTCATGCAAAGAACTCCCTCTATCCCTTAGTCCACCGAGCGAGAAGTGAAATAAAGAGAGGGAAAAATTGCTGCGCAAAATCTGTGGGCGAGGCCTTTCTCGCTAGACAGTCCAAGGGAAACAGGGACTCTTCGTAGCCTAGATCAAGTGCTAATGTCTTTCCCAAAAATGCCAAGATATGGATGTATTTGTAGTACTCATATAATCCACTACATGTAGGTCCCTTGGATTATTAATAATTGATTTTAATAAAACACAGGTGTACAACCCTCGAATCCGCGTAGAGTCCTTGTTGGTCTCTGCCATCTCAAAAGCCAGTTCACAGCAGAGGGCAGGTCGTGCTGGACGTACCCGGCCTGGCAAGTGTTTTAGACTCTATACTGAGAAAGCTTATCAGAGTGAAATGCAAGACAATACATATCCTGAAATCCTGAGGTCCAATCTTGGTACTGTGGTACTGCAGCTAAAGAAGTTAGGCATTGACGACTTGGTGCATTTTGACTTCATGGATCCTCCTGGTACGTACATGTATTGCATTGTGGCAAATGATTATAAATAGACAATTTTGGTACAGTGGAACCCCGCTTTATGGACACTCATTAATACGGACACCCGCTTATTACGGACAGTTTTGTTTGTCCCGACGACACATATTTTCTCTTATATCAGCCCACTTAATACGGACACCCGGATAATACGGACACTTTTTCATGTCCCTTTGGTGTCCGTATTAACCGGGTTCCACTGTACTCTCAAAATTATTGCACTGTGAGAGATGCAGTGACCTCGTGGTTATTGCATTGGACTCCGGATTGAGCAGTCCGGGTTTGAGCACTGGGCAGAGTTACTGTGTTGTATTCTTGGGCGAAGCACTTAACTCTCAATAACAGCGAATTGTTAGGGAAACCTGACGAAATGCTGGGGGTGGGGGGGGGGGGGGGGGGGTAACCTGCTATGGACTTGCATCTTATCCAGTGAGAGTAGCAATACTCCTAGTCGGTCTGCTTCAGTTCATGCTACAGAATCTGGGATAATATCTGGCACTGTGGCCAGTTTGGCCCGAGCGTGGCGTTATAATAATATTACCTTACAGTTGCACTGGAAGTACATTTGTGCAATCTCAAACAAAACCAGTTAAGACTTGTATCTTGGCTCACAAGAAGGCAAAAATATTTTGATCTCCCTCTCACCCTGTTCATTGTTGTTTCAGAGAGCTGTCATTATTCCTCCTTCATAATAGGACAGGTTTACAGCTGTTTGCAGTGATGATTCAATTTCTGATATCATTTTATTCCAGCACCAGAGACATTGATGAGAGCTCTTGAGTTGCTGAATTACCTGGGTGCACTTGACGACAATGGTGATCTCACACAGCTGGGGTCCATGATGGCAGAGTTCCCCCTCGACCCGCAGCTTGCCAAGATGGTGATCGCCAGCTGTGATCATAACTGTTCTAATGAGATTCTTTCCATCACTGCCATGTTGTCAGGTAATGTGAAGCGTACCTGCCCAGTTATTTTGAGACCAAAAAATGAGTTTATCGTCTTTGAAGGAGTTTTGGGGTGTTGTGATGTAGGAAACAGGCATTTGGCTGTGCATTGAAATTACATCACTTTTTAGCCTAATAGGTTAAGTAAGCTTTGTGGCTTATTCTCACAAAAATTAATGCGAAAAGGGTGCATTGAAGAACAATATTAATAGCTTGTGAATTTGGAGTCTGAAAAATCTACACAAGTCCCAAAACAAGTCCTGGAAAAAATCTGGAAATGTTTCAGTATGAACCCTGATTGATGTACATTGTATGTATTCTGTTTATTCCCATTAGTTCCTCAAGTGTTCCTGAGGCCAAATGAAGCTAAGAAGGCGGCTGATGAAGCTAAGATGAAGTTTGCTCACATTGATGGAGATCACCTTACATTGCTGAATGTTTACCATGCATACAAACAAAGTGAGTCGCTTAACACTTGACTTTGTAAATATTGGTAAAGGTCAGCCATTCGACATAAACAAAGTTTGCTCCTTAGCTACATGTACATGTACCATCGGTTGTATCTAATGCCCCTTCCACACGAGCAAGTTTTCCTTGACAAGTTTTCACTTGACAATTTTTCCTTGCTCGTGTGGAAAGGGAAATTTGGCAATATTTTCCTTGACAAGTGTCCTTGTTCCCTTTCCACACGAGCAAGGAAAAATTGTCAAGTGAAAACTTATCAAGGAAAACTTGCTCGTGTGGAAGGGGCTTAAGTGTCAACAGGTCACATGAAAACAATCATGACCTAATTAATTTTGGTATCAAACATGATCGACAGTTTAGTCACTGAACATTTGAAGTTTTTCAGCTCATTACGCTAACTTTTGCACCTGTAACTGTCAACCAGAAATAATGTTGGACCTCACTTTGGTTAACAGGCATGTTTTGCAATGAGATTAATTTGTTTGAACACTACAATCTAGCCACTGTTAAGCACGGTTTCATTCAAACTTTGGTAACAAACAACTCACCAAAGTTCACGTATTTAAACATGTCATGTTAGATACCAAATTAGGTCATGTTCTTATGTGACGTGTTCACACTTACATGTACATGTAGATGCAACCAACGGTATTTATTCGCACATGACTATTTTGACTTACAAGGTTGTAATCAAATCTTTTTCTGTTCCTCCAGACCATGAGGATCTCCAGTGGTGTTACGACAACTTTATTCAGCAACGATCGCTCAAGTCGGCCGACAACGTGCGACAGCAACTCACCAGAATCATGGACAGATTCAACCTTGCACGACGCAGCACTGACTTCAACAGTCGCGATTATTATGTGAACATTAGGAAGGCGCTAGTGGCTGGATTTTTTATGCAGGTACCGTAACCACTTGCAGGCGTTAGTCAAAATGGCTTCAACTATAAATGACTTTTGACTCGCTTTTGCAAAACAAAATATTTTACAAATCTTGTTGAATGCCATTTTGTTAAAGTCTGTTCTTTTTTTTTGTTTACTTCATAACTGAATGACGTGTTGTTGAACATTCCCTTACCACAGAAACGTCCCTACTTGCTCAGTTTTCCTTTGATAGCGCAGTGTTCAGTAACACACACAATTGGCTTGGGTTGGGAGTATTGATTTGTAAAGAGCAAATTCCATAGACACAGACAGTTTTTTTCCTTAACAATGCCTTTGTGTCTTTCCTTTGTTTCCAGTCAGTGACCGTTGTTAAGGAAAAACCTGTATGAATGTTTTCCAAAATAATGGACCAAACCGGGGGAAAAGGGGCGTTATTTTTCAAATGAATAATTGAAGGCTACATGCGAAAAATCTGGTAAATCTGAGCAAAAGAGTCAACATACTGTAGGTTGGTTATGCCCTCGGCCCTTCGGTTGTTGTTGTTGTTGTTTTTTTGACGTTTTTTTTTTCTGTTTTTCCTTTCCTGTGTTAACCAACAGAACAGATTCTTTGTTAGTAGTGTCACTGTGCCATTATAAATAATCATGTTTTGTGTGAAGTTTTTGTTTGTGTTTTGTTTTACACGTATGCATTATTATGTGTGTATCAACATTACATAGTAGGTCTTTATTTGTGGTGTAAGGTACAGAAAACAGAAAAGCTCACTCATTATTTCCTGTCAAACAAACTGAGGCAAAAAGAAAAGAAAAAATGCCAAAAAAAAACTGGCAGTGAAAACCGATCTTCTTATATCTACCACCAAAGAAAATGATGAATGAAAGATGGTCCATTCCACAGCCTTTCTAGAGCAATCTTGTTTTTCCAAATGTTGAGCTTGATAGTTTACTGTACCTTAAACTAATAATGTCGGCAGTGAGGGGAACATTGTCCTTTTTTGGTTGAAATACAATAATTGCGAGAATCAATGTATGCAATCTTGTTCATCAGAGATGTTGTTACATCTAAGTCTTTTTCAAAAACTTATCGCTGCGCATTATGTTTTACTATTGGACAAAGGGATTAACAATTTTTTCAGCTACAAGATTGACAAAAACGGAACGTGTTCCCTGAACTGATCTAGTAATTTTATTTGAAGTACCTTAGATACTGATCATAAAATCTGTGAATCCCACCCTGCCCTCCTTCCACTTAAATGTTCTGATGAGTAGGTGGCTCATTTGGAGAGGTCTGGACACTACCTGACAGTCAAGGACAACCAGGTGAGATAAACAGTACTTGCTGTTGACATCAATTAATGCTGTTGACATTAATTAATTATTTTTGTAGTTACGATAATTTATTTTAAAATGTCATGATTCTAAGGGGGTGCTATACATAACATCATGCATGCATGTAAGGGAAATTTTTGCTGACGTCACAATACATCTCGTATTTAGAAAGTCACCCGATTAAAATAAACAGATACCATATCTAGAAAGAGGCTACAAACTTAAGTTATCAAATTCAAAAGGTGCAAATTTACAGATGTTTATATTGCCACCCAGCCGTTCATCAAAGGTCTGTAAATTTCACAGTTTTCAGTAGAAAACATTTCATTCAATATTCAATGTATTCCTGTTCTAAAGTGATGCTAAAGTTTGTCCAAACCCACCAGTTTCACTGATGTTTAAAATTGCTTCATGTTCTGGTTAATTTGTTGCGCCATATTGGCATTCGTAGTAATTTGTTGTTTTAGTTTAACATCAGTCATTAGAAATGCCTTTGTTTTCCATCTGATTGGTCAGCTCTGGATCGCCAACAATGAAGCAAACTGTAATTTGAAATCATTGGTCGGAATATATTCGCAAGTCTTCTACGTGGCTGTTATTATTTTGGATTGCCACGCAATGCTCTTTGCAAATATTGGCTGCGAAGGAATCTAGATACAGTACCGGTCAAATGTAAGTTGACAGTCACTCGAAACTCGATCCTCGAAACTCGAAAACTTCGAGTCTCGGGTCGAGCGCTTCGAGGATCGAGTTTCGAGTCGAGTGCTTCGAGTTTCGAGTCGAGAAAATGAAGAGCTTCGGGGAAAAGGCCGCACTTCTACCGCTTTGACATCAGGCTCTCAGCTGGAAAAGAAAGTTATTGTTGAAGTTCGCCACGCTCGCAAACAAACTTTGGCCACTTAGTTCTTCGGTGAAAATATCATTATTAATTATCCCTCTCTTCGTCAGTTCATAGCGCTTTACAAGGAAGTTTTCATTCATTGATCTATCACAAAATTCTCCGAACTCTCATTCAAAGAAATGTATGGCGATCAATAATGAGAATTGATATTTCGAGCTTGGAAACTGAAATGATTGCTTACTTTTTTTTTTCAGGTTGTACAACTGCATCCATCTACGTGCTTGGACCACAAGCCTGAGTGGGTGCTGTACAACGAGTTTGTCTTGACCACCAAGAACTACATTCGAACCTGCACGGACATCAAGGCTGACTGGTAAGTCAAGCAATCTTGTGTCATTGACTGAATAATACATCTTTCTCATTGTTTCTACCAAGCTTAAAATTAACCATCTTTGTTTTCCAAATCTCTCTTTGTTGCAGGCTGGTGAAGGTTGCAGCTCAGTACTACGACATGAGAAACTTCCCCATGTGCGAGGCCAAGCGAGTGCTGGAGAGGATCATCGAGAAATTACAGAAGAACAGATAAACTAAGCAGTTTACAGCTGTAATGCATCATTAAGCTTGTGAGAAGGAAAGAAAAAGACGTGAAGGAAAAACTTTGAAGATATCCCCCACTCCCGTAACCTTCACGTGTATGCTCTCTAGCAAGCAAAACAACAAAATACAAAGAAATGTCAGATACACACACTCACTCATTTTATTTGTTACATGTAGTTTCTTCGTCAACTAGTATTCATGTTACTTCAGAAGACTATAAAATATTTTGAACATTTGAACTTAGTTATATGGCCTAAGCTCCCACGAGTCTCCTGTAGTTCAGTGGTCGGACCGGTGTGCGGAAGGTCATTGGTTCGACTCCGATTGGGGCAACTCAGTTTTTCTTTCTTAAAGTGCAGTAGTGGGGGTAGCAACTTCGAAAGCTCTGCTTGATGTGTCACTAACTGAATAATATCTTTTCACTATAAAATACTGTTCTGCTTAAACTTGCTACAACATGTTCACACTTGTAGCCTTCTGAAAATGGTTGTTCACAGCAAGATAGCAAGAACGCCCCACATTCGGTTGCATTTTTGTGTAACTTAAAGCTGTAAAAAAAAGTCTTGACTGTGTATCACAGGGTCTTTCTACTTTGTTTACTGAGAAACGAAACCTGTTGTTATTTTTTATGTTTATTTAAATAGCGAGAGGATAAAACTTGTAACCATTATTTTGCTTTTTTCTGCTCCCATATGTTGCAAACAGTACAACCCCGTTTAACGAAAATGCGTTGGTGTTCGTTGGCGTGACACTCGTTGGGCTAGTCACGCAATCTCTCCCCTCAGGTAGGAGAAAGTATTGCGTGACGTGCCTAAAGAGCATAGATTGATAGTCGTGTTTTACTAGACCATTTTACAGTTCTGTGAAATGTAACCAAGCCTCTGTATGAAAGTGAGGTTAGAGGTGACCATGAGATGATATAGACCAGAAACTAGTTACATTATAACAGAATAATTTACATTTGAAAAGAAGGTTTGTATCACAACAAAGTCAACTCCAGCCTCACTTCTGTTCAAAGGCCTGGATTCTAAGCACATAACTGTAAAATGGACGGGTTGCTGGCCGGTTGTACAATATTTGTTTGTTATTTCCAAGGGTTTGGTATTGTTCATTATATCAGGGTTGAACTGCAGATCATTAAACAAAACATCGAAGAATGCTAGTTGACAACAGATAATATTCTGTTAATTGCGTAATAAAATTCAAGGAAAACTAGCATTGTGTTGTCTGCTTTCGTGACAATGGATCTCTTCATTTTAGAACGACAACGAAGCACAACAGGGCCATATCCAAGCTGTCTTTGCCTCTGTTTCAAAACGAGTCCTGGTTCACAACAAGACATGAATGTGGAGGTAAAACTCGTTTTCATATGAAAGGTTGTGCAGCAGGACTCGTTTTGAAACAGAGGCAACTAGGAAATGGCCTATAATAATAATATATATTATATTGGCACTGTTGTAAACAAGCTACGTCACAGGTTGCGCATCTTTAACCTCGATCCCAGTCTCTCTCTCCTTTTACTGGGATCGAGGTTGGCGCATCTTGACAATTGCTTCTCCTAACTTAACCATCTTTGATCCTTTACGGCTTTATACACTATTAACTTTAGTTTTCCAACGATTTCGAGGTCATGTAGCTCAGGCCTAAGAACTATTTTGAAGGGCCCCCATATGATTAATGGATGTAATCACAGGAGCATATAATACGACTGCTTGTGATTGTGTCACTGATTTTATTCTCATATTCTACCAACCTTATAAACATGGCGTTTCTTTATGAATTACAGTGGAATCCCGATTTCTCGAACCTCCAAAGGAAACGAAAATTGATTATCGGGGTTTTTGAGAAATCGGGGTTCCACTGTATAAAATTACAATGAAATTATTTACACTTTCCTTCTCGTCAAATGAGCTCCGTTTCTCGTCATACCATCTACCAATCTATTAGTTGTTTTCCCTTGTTTATGGTTTCTTCCCTGATCAGTGACGGTGAAGACCGCCCTACCGTTGCCATTCGACAGTTTTTGATTAACAGTTGAAACGGAAGCCATCAGAAAGTTGTCAAAAATTAATCAAAAACTTTGTTGCGTGGCAACGGTAGGGCGCTCTTCGCTGTAACATTTTGATGCAACGTTACCCATCCAACATTGTGTTAGTCTCCTACGCAGCCGTTATTTGTGTCGTCACGCAACGCTTCTCCCCACTAATGGCTGCTCAAACTGGACCACATGCCTTTGCAGATTTAAGCCAATCACAGTTGCAGTGCCATTTTCGGAACTCGTTCGCGCCAAAATACACCAATCATATATTGTGTCTTATCATAACCTTAGCGTCGGAAACGTCAAACGCACGCTAGTATGCCGCCTTTTGAATTTGACGCACACCAGACATCAAAATAAAACACGGTTTTACTGAAGAAAAATGTATGATATGAAAGAATAATGTCGAAAAAACTTCATTATAATTACAACAGACATCCTAGTTCAAGAATTGGATCGATCTAGCAAGCTTTCGGCAAACGGTAACAGTCACGTTTTTGCCGATAGGTGTCAAAGCTACTGCGGTCAAAACAAAAGGAAAGGAATGTGATCCAGGTTTGAGCAGCCGTTAGTGGGGAGAAGCGTTGCGCGACGACACAAATAACGGCTGCGTAGGAGACTAACATTGTGTAGAACCAGGAGCCCATATCTGATGGGCTCCTGGTAGAACTAATTAATTAAAATTTAACAAAAGCTTGCTTACTTGATTATTTTCGTCCCGGCTGGGACTATAAGGCAGCAATGAGAAGCTAGCCACATTTGAATCTGATTCTAGAAAAACGTACGTGTTTTGATCTAGGAGCCAACGCCCTTGTTACCTATTGAGGTGGTCCGCGGACTGCGATTAGGCTCCCGGGCAGAATTCGACTAGTTGCTAAGCAACATGACATATCCTTATACTCGCGAGTTATGATGGGATAATACTGGAAGAATTGGAAGCTCAACGAAGAATTGCTAACAAACAGCACTTATTCCCCCGAAATGTACACTGTTGACTAAAAATACATCGCTCTGTAAAGCTATACTATACACTGTAGTTCTTTGTCGTTATATCTTAGGGCTTGTCAGCCTAGTACCCAGGCGTTCCCTTCCCGCTTACTCGATTTGGCGCGAAATTTCATCCCGTTCCCAGGTCCTTACGTGTACTTCGCGCTCGCTCGAGAGAGAAAGAGAACGACTAGGGACTAGGCTGAGGGCTTGCGATGTGTCTATGTTTTCAGCGGGTGTTAATGTTCATCCTTTGCACTGTTCATAATACATTGTGCTAAAGCTTGAGCATTGGGTTGATCAGCAACTGCGTTCACGTTCCAGCCTTTGTTCTTCATTGCTTCTGCTGTAGTTTTCCCAATTGCAATAAGCTGTGACAATGAAACTTATCAGTAGAAGGGTTTCATTTCGTAAATGCCACCAATTTTCTAGTAAACACTGTTTCGGTAGAACAGCAAACGTTTGCCGGGGAACTATGTGTGGGGGGGGGGTGAACTTCCCGCTTCTTGTACCTTGTACTACCGGTTCCCGCCCCTTCTGTTGTACTTCCCGCAAATTTGAGCTTTTTCTATTGCAAAATATTACGCATTATAATATACTCACCACAGGATATTGCAATTTTTGACAATATGATTGGTTCCCTACTCGAGGCATATGAGGCAATGTGCCATTTCTACCTTGGGACAAGTGCTCGCGCACGTATGCAAAGTCATGTTTTTCAAAATAATAAACATCCCATTGTAAAGAAGTGAAAGTTGACACTGGCAAAAATTTAAAATTACGGACGTTTCGGTTGCTAACTGCAACCTTCTTCAGCGAAATGTAAATGGCGTCCTAGGTGATGTATGAATAAACATGTAAATGAGTAAAAAATATAACAATACAAATTTCTATGAGAAAAGCTTTTTAAAAACAAAGAGATAATAACAATAAATATTTTCAGGTTTTTCCAATTATTGTTATTATCTCTTTGTTTTTAGTTTTTCTCAGGAATTTCTATTGTTATATTTGTTTACTCATTTACCATTTGTGTGTGTACTGCGCTTGCGCAGTCAACACTATGCACTTATACCGTAAAATTGTAAACAAAAGAAATGTTAACAATGCTCTATTGTTAACATCAAATCGATAAACAAACCACAGACAATCGATCAAATCAATAACAAACCACGGTTTCCGAATTTTAATGGCCGGCGCTTCGATACCATACACAATAATGTAAATCAAGTCGATACAATAGCAATGAATCAAGCCTTCGATAAAATACGCAATAAATCAAGCCTTCGATACGAAATCCTCCCTTCGACGCGATCGCAATGAATAATAATAATAACTAATTTACATAGCGCTTATTCATCGCTGGGATAAGCGCTTTACAAAGTATAATGGATAAAAACTAATGAATCAAGCCTTCGATAGGATACCCAATAAATCTAGCGTTCGATGCGATCAAAATGAATCAAGCCTTTGATAAAATACGGGATAAATCTAACCTTCGATACGATCGCAATGTTTCAAGCCTTCAATAAGATACGCGATAAATCTAACCTTTGATACAATACATGCATACATACATCAATCACAATGAATGAAGCCTTCGGAAAGATGCAATGATCTAGCCTTTGATACGATACGCAATGAATCAAGCCTTCGATAAGTTACGCGATAAATCTAGCCTGCGAGCAAGCTCTCTTGGCGTTTTTGGAGGGAAAATAGAAAGAGCGGGGGAAAGAGAGCTTGCACCACAGGGTACAGAGGAGTTCAATTTGATCGTGTAAAATTTGATCGGGCCACTGTTCTCTTTGAAGTAACGTCGCCGTATTGCGTTACGTTAAATATAAAGCTTCGCTTTCCGAAGATAATTTGCGCCCAAACATTGCGGACGAATATCGATCAGGCGATCGAAAGGATATGGCAAATAGGAAAACATAAAACGGTTGAAATTGGATTCAGGATTTTATTGCACAAACAAGGATTTAGTTTACAAGGTAAAGACGTTAAGAGGCTATCCGCGTAAGAACGGATAAGGCAAATTTCGGCCCTTCGCCGATTTGCCTAATATTTTCAGTGAAAGTTAACCATTACATCCCATCAACAAATATCACATTTATTTGGATCAATTCCTTCTTTTTCATTTTTTGCGAGGCCATTTTCAACATAACCTCAAAATTATGCAAATTAGCTTTGAGGACTCTACAATTTAGCTATAAATGTCGGGCGCTACCAAAGCCCAATTTATTATCCAAACCAGCTGAATATTTTATATATTCAATTTTCATCTTTCATCAACAGTTAAAAGGTTTAATAATTGTATTTTATAACATTTTGACTGAATTATGAATTTTCTAAGATACCTTCTCTCGAACTCCGGAATTTGCGAAACGTGACATACCTATAGTTGAAAATTATTTTCTCTTATGTGGGACCTGACCTAGAGTCAAATCTGTTATAACTCAAAAGTACTAACACCAATCTAATAAATTATCGAATAAAATTTGTGGGCACTTAAAGCTGCGCGCCGTACAGAGCTCTGCGAATTTCCCAATTATTCGCCATTTTGATCGAAACCAAAGATAAGGCGGTCCGAACGATAGACCAATTTCTCAGCCGAAAACGCTTGGAGATACAATAATAACCGCTAAACGGCAGACCTATGCCTTGTAAATAAATATTATTCGTCGTTTTAGCTGTTGTTTCGGGAAAAATCTGGGTATTTTCAAAAGTAAACAAATAAATATTTCCTTGATATATGCAAATTAGCTGCATATTAAATTTCGTGTTGCGATGGGATTTCTTTATCTATTAGCTTCTATTCCACAAAACATTTTCCGTAAGAACTTTTACAACTGTTCAAATTCTTATACGAATGACATCAGTTGTTCAGTCAGGCATTTTTCCTGTCGCTGCCACGGGGGAAAAAAATTGTTTCAGCCATTATGTGAAAGTTTTTTGAAAACTCGTTTGTGAGCTATTTTCCACGAAGCGGCAACACAGTGTTTGTTTTACAATTTCACTCTTTTAAATTAAATTAAATGGAATGGTAAATCCGAGACTTGCCGAGACGCCGAGACCCCGGTTTAAAAGTCCGAGCCCGAGACTTAGCGCTCCAAAAATCCGAGCCCGAGACGCAGTGATCCAAAACTCCGAGAAAATAGAGTATACAAGAAGCTGCATTTGCGAGATTCAAAATTCGAGACTCCAAGATCGTCCTATTTCTGGCGAACCCGAGATTTCGAGACGCATTTTTTAAGCGCCGAGATTCCGAGACACGGCTTAAATTTGCCGAGATTCGTCATTTTTGATAGATCATTCGCCACCCCTAGAAATGTGCGTCAGATTGTATATTTTGTCAGAACCCTCTCAGTCTGTCCCGAGAACGTCCGTATATATTGCGCAAAATGTCTGATATTCCTACAGTTGTTCTCTGCACGAAATATTGCAGACTCCGTGTGGCTCTAGTAGGGACGAGGAGAATCCTGTTTCGCTCTCTGAGTGCAACTCGGATATTTCGGCGCATTTGGCGAGCTGCCATTTATCGAAATTCGGTGATGTTACCGAAGCCGAGCTAATCTTGGCCAGAGCGGGTATTCGCGGTTTGTCGGCGACCCAGCTTGCGAGCATGACCATCCGCCCGAGGCACAGACATTTACTTGGAAGATTCTGGCGATCGAGTCCCGAAGTCCTGCCAATACCCTGGCCATACTGGGAAGAGTACAAGTGTGGCAGGAAGACATCATAAACCTCCAAATGGCCGACGAAATAAGGATTTTTGTTTTTTGTGTCCCCAAATTAGTATGGGATTTTCCCAGGCTATAAGGCATTGACACGATAATAAAGTTTTCTATTCTATTCTATTCTATTAGCGAAAATGCTGCTGTTGGTTCACGTAAGTACCATTATCCTTGTGGTTCCAGTGATTTTTTTCGCCAGTGTCAATGTATTGTTTCATATAAGTTTTATTTTCTAATTCAAACATTTCCACCATTTCCTTCTCACAATTCTGACACGCTATCCAGTTTCCTTTACATGTATATAAAAAAAAAATTAATATCAGTCATCGATCATTTTATGTCATACCAGTCGCCACTGAAAAGTTTGTTTCGCTATTATACTGTGTTTTACGATAATTAGTTTTATAACACGACTAAGACAGTAGAGAGGAGCAATAACTAAATTCAGCCAATCAGAATGCTTTATTGCCGGTCTGATATTTTCTAAGTATCGGACCGGGTAAAGTTTCGTGCATTGTTATGGTTAACGTTTAATTTCCACAGCTATTTTGTAAGCACAAATGTGTAATATATATTTTATTAACCAAGCTTGCTCAGGGGCGTACTGGGAGAATATCGGCCGTCGGTATGGACCTCGATCGTTAATACTGTCAAGGCCTAGGACCGATCGATATTCTCCCAGTATAGATTGCAAAACAGTCTCACTTTCTTCTCTCGAGATATAGATTCGTGACGCGAGAATCGAGAGGCGAGCGCCGATAATGCACGCACGAGCCTCGCGAACCCGCAGGCGTAGGAGGGGTGGGGGGGGGGGGGGGGGGGGGGGGAGGGGACCTGCTGAAACAAATCTTGCGACATTTTGAAGTGCAATTTAAATCAAGAGATAGGAAAAAAGACCTGATCGAACAACTGATGTCATTCATACAAGAATGTGAATGCTTTAATTGAACTAGAATCAGCTGTAGAATGGTATGAAATGAACAAGTGAACATGCAAAACAAACACTGCGTTATAAATAGAAATGGCTCATAAACTAAAGGAAAGCTTTCACATAATGGCTAAAAGAAATTATTCCCCAGGTAAGAAACAATTTTTTGTCTTGAAAGATACCAGATAAAGACCTAACTGATCAACTGAAGTCATTCGTACAAGAATTTGAATTCAGGAATATGAAATGAACAACTGTGTCCGGCTAGCAAAACAAACACTGCGGGAAATCAAAATATAGTTCACAATCTGAACAAAACGCTTTCACATAGAGGCTGAAAATTTTTTTACTCCACATAAAAATCAATTCTTTCTCTTGGAAAATATTCTCAAGAGTCTCTTAAGGAAAATGTTTTGTGGAATAGATAAAGAAATCCCATCGCAACACGAAATTTAATATGCAGCTAATTTGCATATATCAATTGAAAGGAAATATTTATCGCTGTTTACTTTTGAAAATACCCCGATTTTTCCCGAAACAACAGCTAAAACGACGAATAATATTTATTTGCAAGGCATAGGTCTGCCGTTTAGCGGTTATTATTGAATCTCCAAGCGTTTTCAGCTGAGAAATTGGTCTATCGTTCGGACCGCCTTATCTTTGGTTTCGATCAAAATGGCGAATAATTGGGAAATTCGCAGAGCTCTGTACGGCGCGCAGCTTTAAGTGCCCACAAATTTTATTCGATAATTTATTAGATTGGTGTTAGTACTTTTGAGTTATAACAGATTTGACTCTAGGTCAGGTCCCACATAAGAGAAAATAATTTTCAACTATAGGTATGTCACGTTTCGCAAATTCCGGAGTTCGAGAGAAGGTATCTTAGAAAATTCATAACTCAGTCAAAATGTTATAAAATACAATGATTAAACCTTTAAACTGTTGATGAAATATGAAACTTGAATATATAAAATATTCAGCTGGTTTAGATAATAAATTGGGCTTTGGTAGCGCCCGACATTTATAGCTAAATTGCAGAGTCCTCAAAGCTAATTTGCATAATTTTGAGGTTATGTTGAAAATGGCCTCGCAAAAAATGAAAAAGAAGGAATTGATCCAAATAAATGTGATATTTGTTGATGGGATATAATGGTTAACTTTCACTGAAAATATTAGGCAAATCGGTGAAGGGCCGAAATTTGCCTTATCCGTTCTTACGCGGACAGCCTCTTAAAAGCGAGTTTTGTACGATCAAATTGAACTCCTCTGGACCCTGTGCTTGCACTTATGTCTCAGAATTTTGAATGTCGCCCCTCAAAACCCCCCGCCGTTTCCAGCTGTTTGATCGATTTTGAGCTGTCAAAATTTGGTCAATTGAAACTTCGTGGTCGTCTCAATTTTCTACGTAACGCAATGCCTTGTATTCGATCTCACACGCTCGAAAGTCGTTTCTCGAAAATTACTAAACGGATCGAATCGAAAAACATCTCTATCGAAAGGGGTTTCAAAGCGCAGGACAGCTAGAATATTTGTTCCCCGTTTGTTAGAAATTCCGCTCTGAAATTTCTGTTGCAAGATTTTGCATATTTAATTACAAAAGCCAGTGTGTAGTATTTAACCTTCGATACGATCGTAATGAATCAAGCCTTCGATAAGTTACGCCATTAATCTAGCGGATCGTTTTCTGTACTTGCCAGTAAATTTACCCTGGTTCTGTCAACACGTTTCACTACATGAACATTATTGCTTGTTTATACATTGGACCTTCGGTCCCATCGATTTGGCAACGGATCGTAGATAAAACATTTGACACATACGCCATTGACACGCGAGGTGTCACTTGCGAGTATATGCCCGCTCATTGACTCTCGCGAGAAACGAGACACGTCTCGCGAGAAACGAGACGAGACTCGCGAGAAACGAGACGAGACGGTGTTGTCTATAAGATTCCATGTGAATGCGGCAAAGTATATATCGGTGAAACAGCGATATCGATGCGTGAAAGAATAAAGGAACACGACAGAGACATGCAGCTTGCAGGTACTCAGAACTCCGCAGTTTCGGAATATGCCAAAGAGACTGGGCACCTTCCTATTCTCGGTTTTCACTGTCACGCCATAAATAAAAAAAATCAAAACCGTTGAATGAATGAAGTCAAGGAATTGACATGTCATAGATAATGAATAAATAAGGAATCAGTCCAAGTCTCAGATCTGTGCGGTATTCCGTACTCGAGTTATTTGTCAAAATGTTCCACACAAATTTATAGAGCTCAGTATGGAAACGCCATGTTGGAGTCCCTCTGATCAAGTAGTCTCCACACTTTAATTTAACATTACTTTGTTCTTTTTGGTTTTAACTTGGCTTGTGAAGTCAGTCACTATCTCAAAATAATGAATTGATACTTTTTTCTTCAAGCTTAACATAACTGATCAGTTTTGAAAAAAAAAAAATTATCAATACAGTTCAATTCACATTCCTCAAGTCTTACAACTCTGTTTCTGTAAATTACATTCTTCATATTTATCAAGATTAGATAAATAATAAATTTATCTGGCAAGTAAAATTAACACAGTTTGTTATGATGTGAATTTTATTTTTATACACCCTTCCCAGTTTCTTCCCTTCTATCCCCACCATCCTTTCCAAGCTGGCTAGTGTATTTTGAGTAAATCATATTTAGTGACAAAGACTTTACCACTTCCAAATGATAAATCAACCTAGGGAAAACCTTGCAGTACACACATGTACGCGTTGCGTACCTATTTTTATATATAGGATAATGTCCTCGCTCCTCGGCCTTCTTTCTTATCCGATTTAATGCACCTTTTCATTGTTTTAGAACAAGCAAAGCAATTAATGAGTTTGGCTAAACATCTTGTATTCCCGTTAGGATTTTGCAGCTTTCATATGTTAAATATAACTATATTCTCAAGGGTTTTGGGGTTTCCAGTCTTACCTTAGTGATATTATTAACTTTTTGAAGACTTCAGTGGATGTTGTTGGCGTGCGAATAAGGCCCAGTTCAGACGCCGTACTTCACATGAGCCGAATCGAATTCGAATTTAGGCCGACCCAAATTAATTTAGACCGGCTGAATTGATTCAGACGCCGAGCTTAATTCAGCCGAACTTAAATTAATAGGGGAAAATTGCTGTTATACTGAAAAATACATTATAATAATTCATGCATTTGTTTCGGCTCATGTGAAGTTCGGCGTCTACATACATACATACATACATACATGGTTTATTTGGTAAAGCAGGTTTATACAGTAGGCAAGACATAAGTCCTGATGTGGACCTGCACTAATTACAAATGATTAAATAAACTATGGAATAAATAAAGATATAAGATCATAAGTAAATAATTAATAATGGTACATCTATGTGTTAATGGGTCATGTGTTTAAAAATATTTAAAATCCTCGGATTTCATACATGTAGATACGGTGCAAGAACCTTTTGCATAGCTTAATGATTTCAGTATGTTCTTACATGAATTTGTTTTTAGTTTATTTTTAAAAGTAGTTAGGTTGGAGCAGCTCTTAATTTCTTGAGGGAGGAGGTTCCAGGTTAGCGCAGCTCTATGTTTGAATGTAGATCTGCCAACTTCAGTTCTTGATCTTGTAACCTCGATATTTAAGGACTTTCTAAAGTTATAAGTAGCCTCGGCCTTCACTATCAAATCATTTAGGGGTTCAATAGTAGCACCATAGTAAACATTATGTGTCAGAACTAACAGCCTCTTGACATAAAAGGAAAAAATAGGATTCCAATGTGTAGAGTTCATGATCTCGTCGCTATGGATGTCTCTAGGTAAACTATAGATTATTCTAGTAGCTCTCAGATGAATACGTTCAATATCTTCCATCAAAGCGGGAGAGCAAGAACCCCAAACTACAATACCATATAAAACACTTGGGATAATTGTTTTGTAATAAATGGTTTCTAGGATTGGTTTAGGTAAAAACTTTATCCGTTTCAGAACCGCAACTTTCTTGTTAAATGAGTTGCAAACATTCTTGGTGTGTTCTTGCCATGAAAGCTTGTTATCAATAGTTAGTCCAAGACACTTGGATGTTGATTTGTATTCAATTGTATTGTTACCATATTTCAAAGGTGGCAAAGGGCCAATAAAATCTTGATTTGATATTAAAATGGCTTCTGACTTTGACTCGTGGGCTATCAATCTGTTAGCTATACACCAGGTGTAAACCTGGTCCAATATAGATTGTAATGTCAAGATGATATTGTCAATGTTCTTGCCAATAGTGAAGATTGTAGTATCATCGGCAAACATGAACAGATCGCCACAAGTTATCGATTCTGGAAGGTCATTCACAAAAATCGAAAATAGTTTAGGCCCTAAAATTGACCCTTGGGGTACTCCATACTTCACGGTTTTGGGCTCGGATTTGTTTCCTGATATTTGAACAAACTGTCTACGGGCGGACATGTAGTCAGCAAGCCAAGAATGGAGGGTGCCTGAGATACCAACAGCTTTCAGCTTTTCCAGTAGGATGGTATGGTTTACAGTGTCAAATGCTTTTCGAAAGTCAATGAAAAGCACACCCACATTTAGTCCCTGGTCTAATGCATTTTTCCATGTTTCAGTTAAGTGGAGTAAAAGACTTTCAGTTGAGTAGTTTTTTCGAAAGCCCCACTGCTTATGACTTAACAGATCTTGCGACTCCATGTGGTTATTCAAAGTGTTACTGACAACATCTTCTAAAATCTTTCCTGGGATGCTGAGAAGAGAGATAGGTCTGTAGTTGTTTGCATCAGTAGGTGATCCTTTCTTAAACACAGGATTGACACGTGATAACTTCCAGTTTGAAGGGAAAGATGCATCGCTTACACTCTTTTTGAAGATCGGTAATAGACTGTGGATAACAGAGTCACCAATCAGGGAAAGGTCCCTGGGGGAAACATGATCAGGACCAGTTGCCTTCTTGGGATTAGCAGCTTTCATCAGTTTATTTTTTACCAGTTCCCAGTTCAGATCAATGTTGTCTCTAGTAGGAGTGATTCTAGTAATAAAGGTGTTTAGAGATGACAAGTCCAAAGGGTCTAGCTGCTTAGTGAGGTCTTCACTAATATTCACAAAGAAGTCATTAATGTACTCAGCCTTCTTTAAATCATGGGTTATAATCTCCTCATTGTGATCTGTGATTGGGCCGATGTTTTTGACTTTGTGTTTCCTTAAGACTTGGTTTGTCAATTTCCAAAATTCATTAGGGTTGGTTGATTCTTTAAATGATTGTTGCCAGTAAGCAGTTTCTGCTTTCTTCAATAGTTTCTTTACTGTATGTCTCTTCTCTTTATACAGTCTCCATTTCTCTGGGTCACCTGATGACTTTGCCTCTTTTAGGAGTTTGTATCTCTTATTCATTTCTTTTCTAATGGAGGTGTTGATCCAAGGAAGGGATTTGTCTCTGATCTTGACATCTCTTGAAGGTAAGTGATGGTGTAAAATATCATTGTATAGATAGAGCCAAGTATCTACGCTGTCATTGATGTCGTCGAATAATCCAGTTAAATGCCAGGGAGCTTGATCGAAATCACTCCTAAGTTGCTTTTTATCCAGATATTTGTAATTCTTGGTTGAGATAACTTTGGGTTTCGAATTACTTCTTGCCACTTTAAAAACAGCGAATATTAGGTGGTGGTCGGAGATGCCTAAGTCGATGGAACCAGAGGTTTGGATTTTAGATGGTTGACTTGTTATAATAAGGTCGATAAGTGATTTCGAGTTTGCAGTGATACGAGTTGGACTATTTATGATGTTTTTTAGTCCAAAGCTGCATAGGATCCTTCTTAGGCGTTTTCCACAATCAGATTCACTGTTATCTGGCTTGTGTAGCATATCAGAATTGAACGGACGGTGTAAACTGCAGGTTGCAGGTTGCAGGTTGCAGGTTGCAGGTTGCAGGTTGAAAAAAAAAATTAAAATTAAAATTAAAATTAAAAAAATAATAATAAAAATTAAAAGAATAATAATAATAATAATAAAAATTTAAAAAATATATTAAAAATTTAAAAATAATAATAATAGAAATTAAATAAAAAATGAATAAGAAATGTTCCTTTTAGTGTAAAAAAAGGAAAAAATGTTATCTTGGAAGATTTAGAACTGGACTGGACTCTTAATATGAGAATTTGCGGAATTCCAAAGTTTACCAGAAGACTTCCGAAGTTTTCCGTAGATGACTTGAAGACTTCCGAAGATGTCCGAAGATATCCGAAGATGAATCGGATATTTCCGACGATATCCGAAGATGGCCCGAAGATTTTCGACTTATTATTATTTTTATTTTTTATTTTTTAGCAGGTTGCAGGTTGAAGGTTGAATGACAAGACAAAACAAAAACAAAACAATATAAGAATACAAGGATTTTATTGAATGGAACTGAAGGGAACCCACTCGCCGCAGCGGTTTTCAGTAGGGCACTGCAATTATTAATTATAAACAATATATAATTGTTATAATTTTAAATAAAAATCAAATTAATTTATTAATTTCCCATGATATCAGGAATAATAATCACAACAAACGCAAACATTTAACTCAATTAGAACTCGAAACAAAAACATGACTGGCACCATGAAAGTGCGGTATAACGTGTGCAAGTCAAGTCGCAACTGGCTTTGATTTTATTCCTGATTTGTGGAAAACACAGGATGTTTACTATGATAAGAGCATGTTGTATGACTTTCTTCATAACTAATTAAGAGCTCAACAAACGCAAAACCAAAGTAAACAACTACTTTTGACAGTCAATAGCACTGTAACATTAACTATACTAAACAGTAACAACACTTTGAATTGACAAAAAATAATCGCTAGAGGCGTGTTTGTGCACAGCAACACACAACAGAACATACCTTGTTGTAGGCAGAACTTTAGTATGAGAATTTTAGGAACCATTTCAGGTGTTCTCGTTTCGGATCTTCTGCGGAAATCTTCGGGTCAACTTCGGAAATCTTCGGGCAATCTTCGGATATCGTCGGACATCTTCGGAAGTCTTCAAGTCATCTTCGGAAGTCTTCTGGTCAACTTTGGAATTTCGCAAATTCTCATATGAGTCCAGTCCAGTTCTGAATCTTCCAAGATAATCTATTTTTTTTATTCATTTTTTATTTAATTTTTATTATCATTTTTTTTATTTTAATTTTTTTTTCAACCTGCAACCTGCAACCTGCAACCTGCAACCTGCAACCTGCAACCTGCAACCTGCAACCTGTAACCTGCAGTTTACACCGTCCGAGAATTGAAGTCTCCCACAAGGACTATATTTTTCCTCCTTATCCAAATATCTGTGATCAAATCTCTAAAGGTTACGAAGAAGGAGGAGTCGTTTGGGGGTCGGTAGACGCAGCCAACTAGGAAGGATTGCGATCTCATAGTGATGTTTAACCATGTAGCTTCTAAATCGGGCTTGTCCCAAGAATGGACTGGGTGAACGATAAGATCTTCTTTGAAATACATCAATACACCACCGCCGCCACGGCTATCACGATCGTTCCTCACAAAATTATAACCAGGAATCCTGATCCAATCATCCGATATATTCGTGTTTAGGTGGGTCTCGGTGATGCCAAGGAGGTCAAACTTGACCATGTTCAAGAGATGTTGAACCTCTCGCAGCTTGTTCACAAGGCCATTGATGTTGAGATGACCAATTTTAAGGTTTTTATCACCAACTGACTGTCTGAGAGATGAAAATGGGTCCTCCTGGAAGCCTGCAATATTGATGTTGTTGTTCGTAGTAGCAGTAGGTATGGAGTCGTTTTGAAGGATACCGGCAGTGGCCTCAGTGGTCTGAAGGCAGCGAGGGCAAATCCAATCGAAGGAATTCATACGTTGTAAGTTTTTGTAGTCGCTCAACTTGACATGTCCACATTTAATGTGGCACCACTTGTCACATTGGTCGCAGCTCAAAGCTCTGTGGTTACGAGCGATGGTCTTCGAACAAACGGAACACTTATGAGTATTAGAACTTGGACCAGGGTTGAGAGAAACGTCGCCGCTTATAACGAGACGAGTTTGTTGGAAACTGCTGTCGGAGTTGGCATAGTAGCGCGTCTGAATCAAAGCCGGTCCACAGCCGTTATTCCCGGCTGAGCCAGGCGGGAAGAACGGCTGAGCCGATCCGAATTCATTCAGCCGTTCTGAATTGATTCAGACGCCGTACATCACATGAACTTGATTCATCGAATTCGATTCGGCTCATGTGAAGTACGGCGTCTGAACTGGGCCTAAGTCGTGTTATTCTGGAAAGCGTTTGTTCAAAATGATGGATGATGGTCTGGATGATTTGCTGTCACAGGCAGCGAACGGATACCAAAAAGAAGAAGGTGTTTTAGATGATGGACTTGACAATATTCTTTCGCATGCAGTCTCTTGACTAGACTTTCTCAAAGTCCGTTTTTCGCGTTTTGGTGATTTTGTTAGTCAGTCGGAAAACGGACTTTTCCAGCCTGCTGCGCGCCATTTTTTACCGACCAGCTTTTTGGTCGGGGGTGTGTCAGAGGTGTGGCAACACTGCTATCCAATCAGAGAGAGCTAAATTGGGTTACGTCACATTCCGGGAAACCTGATCCTTTGTTCGCTCGACGTGAATATTAAAACATGGATGTTCGAGCAGCGATTAGTTTTGGGAGCTTTTGGGTTAATCTAGCAAGCTTGGGTTTGAAGATATAAAAGACAACCAACGAAAAGTAGTGGAAGCTTACATTAATGGACGAGATGTGTTGATGATTTCGAATGATTGCGCCGACTGGTTCAGGAAAGAGTCTCACATTCCACATCGCGCCGTTCGTTCTGGATTTCTGTAAACATGGCGAAGCGCAAGTGTCGCATGTGGTTGAAACAGTCTGCCTTGTAATTTCTCCTTTAGTTTCGTTGATGAAGGATCAAGTGTCGAGCCTTCGCGAAAAAGGAGTCGTAGTAGGAAATATATAGCAACGGGTGACAGGCCGCACAATCTCTACCAGTGTGAAATATTTGAAACCTTTTATATTTTTGTTCTAACGAGTAGAATCTATATTTGATTGATACCGTTTTTCTTACGGGCGATATAAGCTTATGTTTTATTATGAGGAGGATTTTCAAGTAGATTTGAACCTTTGACTATGTTAATTCATGGATCGTCTTTTTACGATCCATGGTTAATTCTAGCAAATTTTTGGGCTCTGAAATATTCCGTGTATGAAGTTGATTTCTTGCATTTACTGTAAAGCCGGGCCCGGCAGCTGTTATGTCGTTTGAAATACCGAATATCATATGTGTCCTGTTCCAGATACTATTGTAGCTTCTACAAAGATGCTGTACGCTTGACGCGAAGGTTACATTTCTTGCATCAATTTGTGATTTGACCGAGCTTTTATAGTTCGACGTTTCTGTTTCCTCTTTTGATCGTTGTGTGATGTTCGCACCACACGATTTAAATCAACGAGAATCTCCAAATTATTCACACGCTTGAGATTTGTTGGAGCTCGAGAACAGTTTTCGCCGATTATTTGGATCAGAAATACTTTCCACACACAAGATACACGCTGATCCTTTTGAATTCGGAGACAGACGAGTAACATTTTTTGTTGGAGTTATTAAATTCATCGGTGTCCGCGATCCAGCCATTTGAGAGCTGTTTGTTTTTGTATTCAAATACAGGGAGCGGGCGGCCGTGAACAATGACGTCACGCCACTTTCGCGCCAAGAAATATGCAAATTAAATTCGAACTCATGCAGGCGGAACAAGTCGACTTCTCGCGGCGTTCGCCGCTCGTCTCGCGACTTCGTCGCTCGCTTTCGCGACTTCGTCGCTTAAAAAAGTCGACTTGTGGCAAGTCTATCTCTTGACATGTTCGAGGAACAGTCAAAAGGAGCTCGAAGATGACGCTAGAGATATAACCGACATGTTTGGCAGAGGTGGGCCGAGTTTGGCAGTGGCTTAGGAGATTTCGAACTGCAAAAGGTAATCCGTCAAAAATATCTTGTGTTTGTGTGTGTGCGAGTCAGTTTCTTATACCTGGAAGTAATGTATTTATTTAATTCATTTTTATTTCGTTTCCAGATAAGTGAGGACAAGTATTTGGTTGATCTTGCCTCGAAAAGACCAAACAAAACGCAATGTGGGCTTTTCTGTTGTATGGAACGTGGGCGCAGTGGAGAAAAGGGTATGTATAACCCTAGAAATGAAACATCTAGGGATGATCTAGGGATGAACAACTGGTAAAAGTGTCGAAAATATTGCAACGCCAGGCTTGTGAGGATACAAGAAAAGGGGAAAATTGGGCGGATTTGCCAATTCCAAATGCTTTGGGGGCAATTACTTGAAAGAGTGAAATAGAGGCACAACAAACAGTTTTACAGCGAGTTTTACCTTGACATAACACCATTCAGTTATGGCAGAAAGAATATCTGCTGTGAAGTTAACTCCCGAGGGACTGAAAAATACAGCGTACGATGGAACACCCTACAAATTAGAAAATAAAAACAAAGTTAGCGGGACTTGTATAACTATCCGAGGAGAGGATGATCTAAGAGAATGATTCCCCGAGCCCCATGATAATTTGTTGAAAACTAAAATAGTTTCGCGCCATGCTGCGAAAGTTATTTTTATTTCCTTCTGATCGAGGCTCCGACATCATGTTACTCAAACTTACCAATCAAAGGACGGTTCATGCAGAAATGTACCAAGATGTATAAAGCACGTGTAAAGACATTTCTCGTAGGACAAGCTTTAATTGCAGTTACCGGCTGATTAGTAAAGCCCCTTCCACACGAGCAAGTCTTCCTTGACAAGTTTTCCTTGACAAGTTTTCCTTGACAAGTTTTCCTTGACAAGTTTCCCTTGCTCGTGTGGAAAGGGAAATTTGGCATTTTTTTCCTTGACAAGTGTCCTTGTTCAAAAACAAGCGTGCCAGTTTTTGAACACAGTTTTTGAACAAGGACACTTGTCAAGGAAAAATTGCCAAGTTGCGAAACTTGTTCGTGTGGACGTGCAACAAGGAAAACTTGACAAGGAATCCCTGGTGCCCAACGGCCTTATCTTGTTGCTCGCGACCTGGATCCTATTAAAGACGATAATCCGCTGTACAATATTATTGTTGTTACAAAGAAAAATTGTTAAAGGAAAATTATTTATCGTCCACACGAGCAAATAAAATTTGTCAAGGAAAAACTTGTCAAGAAAAACTTGCTCGTGTGGAAGGGGCTTAAGGGACCGGGAAAATGTGTTCGTTATAACGGGGGTTCGTTATAACGGTGTTATGTTCCAAATATTTTACTGTCACTTTGGCCGGGCGGGCTGAAGAATGTCGTTCGTTATAACGGGGACTTCGTTATATCGGGGTTCCATTGAAGTGAACAATTCAACTTGTTGTCTACAAGGGCAAAATAAAAAATTAAACCTGGAAATAAATTACCTTTTCTCGTATAAAATCTTCCAAAGACGGCTTTATCTTTGAATCAGCGCATGTACTGTATACCTGAATACCGTCAAGTGCTATATCTGTAAACATCAAAGCATGAAACAAGCAGTGGTTATCAAATGGTCCATTCAAACCGACTCAACCAGTTTAGTTAAAAAAGGTTAAGTTAACCCTTTCACTCCCAAGAGTGCTAAGTTCAAAACTGAGGAAAAACTCTTGAATATCATTTTGCAAAATTGTCAAAAACAAACAGTACCACTTGAAAATACTGCTCAATAGCTTTTATTTGAATGGTCACACACTAGGGTTTCATCCACAGACGCAAAAGGTACAACCACATTTATTGACTCAAGACTAAGAGACCTGTACCAATTCTAATGACAATCGGTTCCTGTCATTATAGAGCAGTTTTCAATTGAGTGTCGAAAATAATCACGGAATTGCTTTGGTTTTGCTTTACTATGCTCTGTGATTGGTTTAAAAAACTAGTAATAATAATAACAACTTTATTAATGTGTCGAAGTCTTCTAGCGTGCCAAAAGGCCCACTAATCGGGGACACCTGTGCGTGCCACCTTCTCAACCAATCAGATGCAAAACCACAACCAATCGTGACTTGGCCACACGCGTTTTCCCGCGCTTGGCGTGCGTTCCGTGTATTTGCCTTGAGTTCTCATTGGCTCATTGTGTAGTTTACGTTTGTTGTGATTGCCCATTGTAATTGCTTTGGTTTTGGTTTTACGACACTCAATTGAAAACCACTCTACCCTAAAATGTACTGGAATAACTCTAATGGTGTAATGTACCAAAGCACGAATTTTAACCCATAAAAGATACAATGATCAGGCCCCACCCAGGTCGAGATCCTGGTACAAGCAATTCCATTGCATACTTGAAATCCACAACAGCTTCCTAAGGTTTTGCATGTGTTGTGGCTGTATAGTTTTACTTAGCACTGATTGAAGTAGAGATTCTATTTTACCTGCTTTGGCCATTGCAGTTGGTATTGTCTCTCTTTGCAAGTTACCACATGGAAACAATAGTGGATGGCTGCCTGGCTTGACAGCTGAATGGTAAAAGTAAAAACCAACAAAAAAAGAAAACAGTCAACTCTCTCTAAGACGGACACCATTGGGACCGGCACCAACTGTCCGTCTTAGAGAGGTGTCCAGCTTATAGAGAGTTTAGATGCAGTAAAATTACTGAAAATTGGCGCGTAGGGACCAACACCAGGTGTCCGTCTTATAGAGGTGTCTGTTAAGAGAGAGTTGACTGTACTACAATGTGGGAAATTCCAGAAAATATCCATACCCACCCCAAGGAAGGTCATTGAAAATTCCAAGGGGGAGAGGGGTCTCAAAAGCCAAAATTTTTAAAGGAAGGTATGAGGCTAAACTGGAATTTCCAGAGAGGTGGGGGTTCAAACCAGAAAACCTTCCATGGTGGGGGTATGGATATTTTCTGGAACAACACATTGAACAGAAGAGAGCAAACAAGGAAAAGTTCAATGAGTTATTCACAAAAAATTCTTTGACAGGAGACATTTTAAAATAAGTATTTTCCATACCTAATTGGTGATTACAACACTACTTAGACCCACCCTGAAGAATTTTCAGGAAAATATCAGAGGATTTGGACCTTAAAAGTGTAATTATTGACAATTAAATAAATGAAAGAAACCAAAACAAGGCCTACATTGAAGAATGATTGGAACCAGAGCATCTGCACTGCCCGCGTCATGTCCACAACTTTCCAGACCAAGCCTCTCACTAGCTAGAAGAAAGAAGACAAATAAATACAGTAAATTGGTACCTCTTGCTGGTGAAAATGAATTTGAGTTGCACAAAATGACATTCTGGTACCTTTTAGGGTCGATTGTAGGGGTTCCTTTCAAAGTTTCCGATGATCACCCCTGTCAATTTTATATGGGATTATCCCCAAGGAGTAAGAAGGGCAAGAGAGGAATCTACGAAACTACAACAGACTAGCTTAGAGTAATGTACCTGCTTTTGCTGTAGCTTTCCCAACCACAAATATTGTCTTTTCTTGCCACAATTTTGCAGTGTTACTTCTCCAAACTGAGGACAAGAAACTGTCATTACCAACATTACATCACAGCCGTGTGTGTAGACTGAAGAAGCTAAGGCAGGCATTTCATATAGTATGACAACGCACCCACCTTCATGTGATATGAAGTTAGTCACACACAGATCTATAGCTTCCGCTGCACGCTGGCTTGTAAGGACCATACCTACACACCACAAAATTTATTAAAATGCTATTACTGGAAAAGTTCTTTAATTAACCTTTTCACTCCCTGCAGAAGCAAGCATCATGTCAATTGTGTTTCTCACTGGCTGCGGATGAAACCCTAGTGTGTGACCATTCAAACGAAAGCTATTGAGCAGTACTTTGAATTCATGTGGTACTGTTTATTATGCTGTACAAGGTAGTTCTAACTTTTAAGTCTGTGGATGAAACCCTAGTGTGTGACCATTCCAATGAAAGCTTATGGGCGGTACTGTCATGTGGTACTGTTTGTTTTCCATATATTTTTCAATTTTGAACTTTGACACTCTTAATTATATATAAAATGACAATATATAATATATAAAAAGGTTTTCTTCTCAGTATTTGGAATCAATCCCACCAGCTTCTTACACTACTAATGCCAAGGTTCAATTTTGTTTTAAAAGTTTAATAAATAAAGTTACAATGATAACAATGGAATGACATTCAAGTCTCAAGATTTCATGATGCACTCAGAACATGCGTCACATAGTGTTAGCTAGATGGAACCAAAATTTCCAGAACTGAGAAGACATAAATTATTTGATATTTTCCTGAGAGAACATTTTCTCCAAGATGCTTATAAAATGTACTCAGTCTCCCCTCCCCCCACCAAATCCCAACAATCCTGCCATAGACAGAAGGTTTGTTTATATGTGGTACCTCCATATTTACTTGGTTCTTCAAGTTTTTGAGTCAGCTCCTTTTGATTATCAAACTTGAATGAAAGGACAGGAATGGAAAATGGTTCAAGACCATGACCTAGTAATTCCTGACAAAATGAGAGAGACGAATATCACAATTTATCTTATTTTAAGGTGAAGCTGCACTCGGGCCAAACTGGCCCACACTGCCGAAGCTTCTCCCGGTTTCCTTAGCATGAAGCCGACTAGGAGTATTGCTACTCCCCCTGGATGGGATGCTAGTCCATCGCAGGACACCTGCCAGCATTTTGTCGCCGGTATACCCATTTATACTCCTGAGAGGAGAGAGGCGCTGTGAGAGTAAAGTGTCTTGCCCAAGAACACAACACAATGACCCATTCCAGGGCTGGAGTCCAACATGCTAACCATTAGGCCAGCGCATATCCCATCTTGTTTTAAAAGTGCACTTGTTGGTTAACTGGTTAAAAAATACATTTGCATACCCAACAGTCATAACAATAAGCCTCTCTATGGGTACCTGCAGACTTTGATTTCGTCGCATATTTTTAACAAAATCGTCGTTTTTGTGTCAGAAATTTTCGGTAACATTTGACGCATAATTTTGACATTTTCTATCTGATCACAATAATTTGTAAATCGTCGCTTCAATCTGCGAGATCGTCGTTTTATAGTGGCAATCGTCGCGACTTCGATTTCGTCGAAAATACCCATACAGAGTCTCAACAGTTACAGTAACAGTAACAACAACTGTGGCTGTCACATAATATTATTGATAATGCTTCAAATTTCTTTCCAGCTTCAGATTCTTGGATGTGGGAAAATATCCCAGAGGGGTACAATATACTTAGGTATATTAGTTATGGGTAGGTGCATTTGCATTATTTGCATTTGAAATTAACGATTTGGGGACTTTTGGGGGGTTAGAAATTTTCAGGCAGAATTTTTTGGGTAGAAAGATATTGGCAATGTACAGGGCGATCATTAATCTTTCAAGCAGCCGGCTATCGGTAGTCAAATACTCCAGATAGCCTGCTATAACTGTTGTGTTTTAGTCATTTTCAAACTTTGAGTAGCCGGCTATCTTCACTGCAGTTGCCGGTCATAATTAGCCGGTTACCGGCTACTATTGACAGCCCTGTTATTGGATCGCTCCCCAATTTGAAAGAATCACTGGTTATTAATGAATAAAGGTGGACGTATGAACTATCTCACAATCTCTTGGCATTTTTTTATGTAGAGAAAGAAGGGCCTTTATTGGGGTTACGTTTTGGGGGTGTAGTTTTAGCCACAATGGGACTTTGTGGGGTCTACAAATTTGATCTCATTCGCACCTCCCCGTCACTAATATACCTGAGTACCCCCACCCCCCACCCCAGGACCCCCCACACCCCAGGGAAAATGCAACAACCTCTATCCACTGAGTTGGGAAGCAAGGGTAAGGTTGCTACATGTTGTTACATTCCCCCCAGGGGGGTACTCAGGTATATTAGTGACGGGGAGGTGCAAATGAAGCCAAATTTTTAGACCCCAAAAAGTCCCATTAGGCTAAAACTAAAAAAAGGCCAACGGCCTATGTAACATCAGGAGAGCAAGTGCGAGATATTTTTAATTTGTTTTTAATTGTATGCATACCAATGCAAGTGACGTCCTTTAGCTATCACTTGCCGGTTTATTAGTTGGTCATTTCTTAATTTATTTTTCGTCTTACCTTATGATATTCGTCTTGTGCAGGCGGTGCAGTAGGAGACCGAAATAACAGAACCATCGGCGCCATCAGCAAGCTTTTGATACACAGTAAAGCGTCCAAAAAAAAATTGTTTTATCTAACCATTTAACCCTCAGATCTCTTTCTGTGATACTCTATTGATCAGGATACGGTTCCTTCTTCCTTAGATATCTTTCAAAAGGGAAAGACACAGGGAAAATAACTGCACACTTTCGGTCACTTCGGCCGCCATATTGGTTTCTGAGATCCGCGGGAAACTGGAGTCCAGACATCGACATTATGTCACGCTAGTCACGCCAGAAGTTCATAACTTTGGAGACCCAGACGACACCCCGGCTATCAAGAATCTCCCGCTATCTCGAACTGAAACCCGTTTCCCCTGGTTTTGCTTACAGTTTTTCAGTCATTTCCTATTGTCGATCTCGAACTCGGTTATATCGAATACCTCGCTATCCAACTTCCCAACACAGTAGTATCGAGTAGTAGTTTTGATGTTGAGTGTGACCCACCAACGGCGAACTCCGAAAGAGTTGCGGCGACGTACACGCCCGGGGGTAGGGGGGTACTCAGGTATAATAGTGACGGGGAGGTGCGAAGACCTTTTTGGGATTTGTGATCTGAGGACTTATTGGTAGACCTAGTTTCACAGATTTTTGTGGTGACGCATATTTGGGTGAAAGATTTTGTAAGGACTTTTTGGAGGTTGACAAAAAGCGTAACACAGGGAACCCAGACCGTTGTGTTACGTTCTGAGCCGTTGGACTTTTTTAGGTCTGGTTTGAGCTCAGGACTTTTTGGGGTCTAACAATTTGTCCTAACCCGCACCCTCTCCATCACACACCCCACTGGGCCGGCGTAAACGTCAACTCTCTTCTCTCAGCTCATTAGCAGTAGCCACAAGTTGGTCAAAAGTTGCTTATTTTTAGGAAAGTTGCCAAGTTGCCAAGTTACCTGTTTAGACCAATCGCGCGCGAGAAAAAATTTTGATGGATTATAAACTCCAATATCGATCCAATACTCTAGTACCACATGCATGAATAAACAATCGACAATGAACGTCGCCGCATCGCGCTCACTAGACCATATTAAATCCCCGGATTAAATCGTATCAGCATAAAAATTAACATCCTACTCAGACACAGCCGCATTATGACACACGACACACACACGGCACACGATCGAGGGGTTTTCAAAGCATTTGTAAAATGGAAGATACATGTATGAAGAAGCGAAATTGACGACCCAAATTCGCCGAGCTTCGTCGAGGGCACACGCCACACACACCAGGTGAGGCCGTTTGTATATAAGCTGGATATTGTCATACTTAGAAGTAAGGGAAAACAAGTCGGTAGTTTTTTTACAAGTACCCTGCGAGCAGCGAGTCGCTTTCGATCTTCCTAGAAAAATCGAGAAGAGGAAACCGACTGAGTCGCTTAATTCCTCTTCCCGATTTTTCTAGGAAGATCGAAAGCGACTCTGCTCGCAGGGTATTTCACAAGTCGAACAAACTTGAATATCTTGAAATTAATTTCCATATAGTGTAGCTTTTACTGGAGAACCTGATCTCCGATTATTCAGAAATGTTTTAGGTGGTATGAAGCTTTCTACTTTTTACTAATAGGTGCGAGTCTTAACATTATTTGTGTTCTTGCAACAACTGAAGCAAATCAATCAGACAATCAATCAATCATATACACAAGCATATTAAAATCATGTAAAATTTAACAGCCAACTGTGCAGTCTGTGCAGCAATTTGCTCACAGCTAGCTATATATATAGCTACACCTGGGTAAACCTTGAAGTCAGAAAACAAGGTCTTTTAATAGCGCCTGCTTATGCTTATGTCGCTAGTGAAATTATAGCCTATATTTATGAGTCAACCCAGGCACTCATTGAATCTCAGACTCTCTAAGAAACTGATAAAGCGGAACATTGAGGAGGAACCTGGGTACCAGAAGTTTGTACGCAGCCGTTATTTGTGTCGTCACGCAACGCTTCTCCCCACTAACGGCTGCTCAAATCCGAACCACATTCCTTTCCCGATTTAAGCCAATCACAGTTGCAGTGCCATTTTTCGGAACTTGCTCGCGCCCAAATACACCAATCATAGATTGTGTCTTATCGTGACGTTGGCGTCGGACACGTCAAACGGACGCCAGTATGCCGCCTTTTGAGTTTGACGTACACCAGACATCAAAATAAACACGGTTTTACTGAAGAAAAATGTATGATATGAAAAAATAATGTCGAAAAAACTTAATTATAATTACAACAGACATCCTAGTTCAAGAATTGGATCGATCTAGCAGGTAACAGTCACGTTTTTGCCGATAGGTGTCAAAGTTACTGGGGTCAAAACAAAAGGAAAGGAATGTGGTTCGGATTTGAGCAGCCATAGAGGGACTGCTCGCAGTCTAAGGAGACTACCAAAGTCCAGGAGGTTCATGTTTTCTCTTTAACTCATGTGTGTTCTACATTTGGTTAATTTCTCTTCGTCACAGTGCAAATCCAGACTAATAGAAAGGAATGGATACAAAAGGATCTCCACCGAGGGCGATATAGAAAATGTCACTGGCTAGCTTTGTATCTCTTCTTTTCTTTCAATGGATGAACAATGTCTTCAAGACAGGCAGTCAGCGACCTCTAGAGGAAAACGATCTTTTACCACTTTCAGAAGAAAACTTGACCAGTTCACTTACCGAACGGCTTCAAAAAAAATGGAGAAAGAAAACACAAAGTGCGAAGAAAAAGGGAAAAGGCCGAAACTTTGGAAAAGCGTTATAAAGATGCTCTCTGTTAAAGACGGCATGATTATCGTCTTTACCGGTCTTTTGCGTACAATTTGTGGCCTTCTTCAACCACTGTTTCTCGGATATCTGATTTCCGGACTGACATCAGCGGAACCACAACAGAATTATCTTCTTTATGGTTGTGCATTAGCTATGGGAATTAACACTTTGATCCGTGGCCTCAGTATGCATCAGGCGGACTACAGATGTGAATTGCTGGGTATCAGAATTAGTAGCGCCCTGAAAGGTCTAATTTACCTCAAGGTAAGCACAAATAAAATAGAACGGCTCTGTCGTTTCACCTGACTTGGTCTTATTCCTGTCTGTAATTGGATGGAAAAGAAAAATATATTGGTTTTGTTAATCGTGCAAATTAAAGTGCTCTACTGAGGTTAGAGCCGACACAAATGACTTCTCCCGACGCATGCGTTTATTGGAATATTTCCACGATTTCCCCTCTAAGACTGATCTCAACCCTTTCCGCATCAAGAGCACTTGGACACCTACCCCTGACAGAGACACAGCTTTGGACGCTTTCATAGATGCAGTCGAACATGATATTGTCAACATTTCTCCCAGACCCGTACGTGACAACCTTACAACACGCGAACGTGACGCTATCAAACAACTTAGCAGACGAACTGACATAATCATCAAACCCGCCGACAAAGGATCCGTAGCCTGAGTATCAGGTTGTGCCGAAAAGCCCGATACTCAGGCTAAAGGATCCGGGACGGTGATCATGGACCGTGACTGGTACATCAACGAATGTTTACGACAACTTAATGATACTAAATTTTACAGACCGCTTGACGATGACATTACTAAAGACATACAAACACGCGTACGAGTCTACGTTCAACGTATGCATAAAGACAATATCGTCGACGACGATACTTAACGTTTCCCCATACACACTGACCCCAGAGCAAGACGTTTCTACATTTTACCTAAGATCCACAAACAAGGCAATCCTGGATGTCCCATTGTTTCCAGCAACTGTCACCCCAGCACAGACCGTATTTCTCAATTCGTCGACTACCATCTCAAACCTCTAGTTCATAACACGACATCTTTCATCAAAGACACTACACACTTCCTCACTAAACTTGACCAACTTGGACGTTTACCTAGTAAGGTCTAGTAACGCCATTCTTGTCACACTTGATGTTTCGTCACTCTATACTAATATTCCATTTAACGAAGGTATCGACGCCTGTCGGCATTACCTTAACACTCGCGATCGCTCTACCTCCACCATACCCACAGAGACTCTTGGCGACCTTATCAGGCTCATTCTTACCATGAACAATTTCGAACTTTAACAACTACTACCTTCAAAAACACGGCACAGCTATGGGTACACGTATGGCACCTTCATACACTAAAATCTATTTCTCGCTAAGTTTGAGACCGACGCACTCAAACATGCACCACATCAGCCACATATTGGTGGCGTTTCATCGACGACATTTTCATGATATGGACTCACACTGAAGGCGAGCTTCTTGCCTTCATCTCTTGGCTTAACAGCCTTCATCCCACTATCAAATTTACCTCGTCCCATTCATCCACATCTATCCCATTTCTTGACGTCAAGGTCCTTCTCAACAATGGTGAGATCACAGCAGATCTCTATACTAAGCCTACGGATAAACATCAGTACCTCTTACACTCTTCATGTCACCCTATACATACCAAACGAGCCATTCCATTCAGCTTCGCCCTCACCGGACTTCGTGACGCATATGTTCTTCCGACGAGACCTTCACATTACGTACTAATGAACTTATACAATACCTCAACAACCGTGGATACAATCTCTCTTTTCTCAAACACGAGATACAACGTGTTCACACCATCACACGTATTGAGCCACTCCAACCCAGTGTTACCACATCTGACCCACCCAGTCGTGTTCCTTTTGTTATCACATACAACCCTGCCCTTCGCTCTATATCATCTATCATTGATAAACATTCTCTCTTCTTCCCAACGTTGCATTAATGTCTTTAAATCTACACCTCTTGTTGCCTTTCGACGCACTGACAACCTAAACAACATATTAGTTAGATCCAAATTACGTACTGTCACACAAACCAACCATCCCAAGGGATCTTTCAGATGCGGTAACAACTGTGTTAGTTGCAACTACATCACTGACGGGCATTCCACTACCGGGGAGACCAGACCTATCACCCATTACATTGACTGCAACTCTAAAAATCTCATCTACATGGTACACTGCCGACGTTGAAATCTCAGTATATTCTTTTGTTTCTCAGTTATTTGAATTGTAACGTTTTTTACTTGTAATCTTATATTCTTTTGTCTCTTGGTATTTAAAACTGTAACGTTTTTTTCTTGGAGTTAGTTCTCTGAAGAAGTCAGGCCGTGCGTGACGAAATATTGGAAAATATATTCACATTTATCCCAACCGTACAGTCAGCCTTTCTTTGTTGTATTTTCATTATTTAAATTTGCTGATTAGATCCACCAGGATCCGGTACCTTTGTATTGTCCGTTGGCCCTTTCAGAATTTTACAAAGTGCTCTAACCAATTAATTTTACCCGCAACGTAACTCATATTCATATCATCAGGGGTAAAGGGGCTACCATACCTGACGTAAACACGAGCCAAATTTTAACTTGGTTCGTCAACTGAAACACTTGCACGACATTTTGGCTGCTTCCACGTCAGAGGGGGCCTTAAACTCAATCACGCGGTATATTGCAACCGTTTCAAAGCAAGCTAAACGTGGCATTCCTTATTTTGTTTTTTTGTTTTTCAGACCCTTGTTCTCCGCAAGCATGTGCTGTCAACGTTTTCAACAGGTCACGTGATTGATCTGGTATCAAACGATGTTCAGCGATTGGAGGTGGACGCTGTCAACTTTTTCTTCTGGGGAGCTCTTGGATTCGTTCAACTCGTGGCAGTTATGATCTTACTTTTGCTTTTTTTAGGTTGGCAGGCTCTAATGGGAGTGATTTTCCTCTGTTTTCTTATACCTTATTTCGCCAGGCTGTCCAACATTGGTGCTGCACTGCGGCTGCGCACAGCCTTGGAGTCTGACCGGCGCATCTCCATGATGAACGAGGTGATTTCTGGGATCCGCGCTATCAAGACGCATGCGTGGGAAGATGAATACCGAGAAAAGATAAAAAATAAACGAAGGTAGAAAGAAAAATATTGTAGTTAATGACAAAGCGATGAAAGTGATTTAGCAAAACAAATTGGACCTACGAAAACATTTAGTAGTAAGAAAAAAATTATAGTTTTAGCCATAAAAAAGCCAAAACACTCTCGTTTTACATAAAAGCGAAATAACAGCAAATTTTTAACAATTATTGGACGAGGTTGAGCAAAATATCGTGATTTGTCACTGGCGAGCAGATCAATTATTTGCCGAAGCCGAAGGCTCAGACAAATAATTCATCTGCGAGATGATATTTCACGATAATCACGATATTTTGCGATAACCGAGTTCAATAATCGTTTTATCATTCCATAAGTATTTAGCTTTTTAAAGCAATAAAACGCATGCAGATGACGTCATTCCCATGAATCCATTTGAAAATAATCTTTATTTTGTTTCCAGAGATGAAATCGGCATCATCCGTAAGAAGATTGCCGTACTGTCAGGTGTCGCTGGCTTGGAGTTCAGTTCATCACCAATGGCAACCCTGGTGTCAGTTGTTACTCTTGTGTTAACTGGTCAGCCCCTCACACCTGTTAATGTTTTTATGCTCCTTTGTTTTATCAATTTGGCACAATATGGCATTTGTGTTCTCTCAGCCAATGGGTTGCTGAAGACGTACGAAGCTTATGTTTCGCTCGGCCGAATAGAAAATTTTCTTTTAGAAAATTTGCCTTCGATCTCACGTGATCAGTCTAAAGAAGGCACAAGTAACACGGAGAGTAGCTCAGCAAAATTAAACAGTGGTCTTACAGACGATCACGAGAAAATGGAAGAGGTTCAGAGTGCTTATAAGGTAAAAGATCTGGACAAGCCGACGTTTTTATGTGTGTCGGGTTTGACACATAAACAACACAAGCGAGAAGATGAGTATATTTTGCAAGATATCGAATTCACCGCAGCGTCAGGAACTTTAACAGTTATCACCGGACCAGTGGGCAGTGGAAAATCTACTCTTCTATCAGCGATAGCTGGCGAGGTCTCAGATGCAAGCGGAACAGTAACCTACCAAGGGACTCTTGTTTACGTGCCACAGATAGCTTGGGTCTTCTCTGGAACTATAAGAGAAAACATTTTGTTTGGTCAACCATACGATGGACTCAAATACACCAGAATAACCGACGCATGCGCTCTAACCGAAGACATCCAGCAGTTTCCCGACCATGACGAAACGATTGTTGGAGAACGTGGTGTTGTTCTAAGTGGCGGTCAGCGGGCTAGAGTTAGCTTAGCACGTGCAGTCTACGCCGATACAGACCTTTACTTGTTGGACGATCCTCTGAGTGCTGTGGATTTCAAGGTTGGTCAACATATCTTTGAAAAATGCATCAAAGACTTACTGGGCGATAAAACTCGAGTGTTGACCTCTCATCAAGAACAGCACATGAAAGAAGCCGATGAAGTGATTGTGCTGTGCAAAGGTCGAGTGTCGAGAAAAGGAAGTTTCACTGAACTGCAAGAACAAGGTATTCTAAATGAAACTATTGACCGGCTCGATAAGAAAGTTCTGAAGGAGAGTCAATCCAATCACTTTGCTGGGGAGAATGAAGAGGAAAGTCACGTTTCTGATAGCTATGGTAGATTGGTGGTACATGCCGACGAAGGCAAAGGTCTAAACATATCACAAGAAGATCGCTCAATCGGAGCGGTGTCATCTGAGCTATACTGGAACTACTTCAGAAGTGGGATGCATTCGTTGGTGATCTTTGCAGTAATTTGTTTGTGTCTCATCACTCAAGGTAAGCCAAGTTGTCAAAGACCAACTAATTCAACCGCAACCGTGTTGGTTAATTTGCCTGAAGTATCCAAGACATTTCTCGTTTAATAATTGCGCGCGATTGGTCTAAGTACTTCAGGCAAAACTGCATGTGGAATATCCAAAGATGCACTTATGCTTGCATCGTTGCGTCGCCCGTGCAAAACGAGATAACGCAAGCACAAGTGGTTCTTTATCAAGCAGCTCTGCGTTTCTAAAGCCTGGTTTTCAACGTAGGACGCAAGAATCATGAGCATAGGCGCGATGTTGATCAAAAGGCACCACGCCTGCCTTTGTCGCGTGGTGCTTGCACTTACGCTCGTGTGAACACCCTAGTGCAAGAACGCTAACCGCCCTGTCCTAATGCTTATGTTATGCTTGATTCTTACGTATAGAACACTTTTCGTTCTTCTTCTTTCTCAGTAATGATAGTTGCTCCTGACGTGTGGCTCTCGTTTATGACAAAGAAACTCCCCGAAGATCAGAAAGACAAGGCAAATTTGACTATCTATGGCGGCCTAGTCGGTGCGTCTTTCATATTTGCCTTCATTCGAGCATATGGATTCATTTTGGTTTCTCTAAGATGTTCTGAGCGACTTCATGACAAAATGGTGTTGGCTGTTCTACAAGCACCGGTTCTGTTCTTTGATTTAAATCCCGTGGGAAGAATTCTAAATCGGTTCTCTAACGACGTAGGCTGCATGGATGAGTTGTTACCCCAAAAGTTTCTCTCGGCAATCCAGATGGTCTTGTTGGTATTTGCAACAGTTCTTGTACCAACTGTCACAAATCTTTGGCTTCTGTTTGTTGTTGTCCCGATGACTGTGTTAGTCGTGTACATTGCGAGGTACTACCTGAAGGTATCCAGAGAGCTGAAAAGGTTAGAGTCCATATGCCGTAGTCCAGTCTTCTCTCACATTTCGGAGACCCTGAATGGACTGGACACGATTCGGACAAGAGGAAGACAAAGCGATTTCGTGGATCAGTTTTACAGGTATGTAAGAGAGTGTTTTACTTTGCACATTTAATTCCGGTTGGCGCCGAGAATAGGGTCGAGGCGACACAGCGGCAAAATGAGTGCGCGTGCGCCAACCTGCTCGCTCATTTCCATACAAACATAATGGCGGCAATTCAAAATTCCCGGAATTTGTTTTCATTTCGCGTGGATAAGGCCATCACGGAACAGATAAGGTTTTTACCTTGAAAACAATTCCGAGGGAGACTCTTCTTTCACATATCTTTTTTATCAAACTAATTATCTTTTCCACAATAGTGAATTTATCGCTCGAAGTCGAGCGATCGTAAGTGAAACATGAACTCTTTGAGCTATGTTTTCGTATTTCACTTACCATCGCTCGACTCGAAATTCACTATTGTTGCAAAGATAATTAGTTTGCTAAAAAAGATATGTGAAAGAAAGATTGGCTCCCCGTTCGCCTTGAAATCAGGGGAAACATGGAGCATATTGTTCTTCAAAAAACAATGCAAAACAATGCGAATAGTAAACAACTTAATGTAATTTTTAAATAATCTAGCGGTGAAAGTACTGGACTAAGGAAGCGGAGAAAGGCCGAAAAACCCACAGAAAACTCCGCGGGTCAAGGCAAAAATACCACTTGACTTCCGGTTGCAATTGAACAAGGATCCGCAATATTGGAAGGTAAATGCTTGCCCTACCCCCTTGTCGAAGGATGCAACAAATGGATTATTCGATTTCAGACAACAACTGATGTGACTAAAAATGTATTATTTTTAAGTTACTGTAGTTTTCTCGTTGTAGATATCAAGATGTTCATAATCAGTCGTATATTATGGTGATGGAAAGTGGGAGATGGCTTGGTACACGCTTGGACCTTCTCGCTTCTGTATTGATTGCTGCAGTGGCTCTCGCGGCAGTTGTGGTGTCTCAAGATGCAGGTAGGTATATCTTGAAAACAAGACAAGTAAAACAGTTATGTGACTTTCCGGGTCTAACATCAGAAACAATGCTACACCAATATGGGTGACTTCCATTACTCACCACGCTTGTTTCAGTAGTTGTCTTTGTAATTCTTTAAAATGTATTTCATATTTGATTGAAATACCTTACTTCAGACCTTTCTTGAACCTTGGAGCGGTTACGTTTCTTTGCGAGTAGTTTCTATATTCATCTCTGATGGTGTTCAGTATTACTATACTTTCCATGAATGAGGCAGATGGATAGTAGTCCATTCTATAAAATAGATCATCTTCTGTCCGTTAGATAGCTGCCTTGAAACGGCCAATCACTTCTAGCTTCAGTAACCTTTCATTCACAATGAACTACTTTTTCATATATCATTTTTGATAGGCAAGAGAAGGTATAATTGAAAAATAAAATCGTTTTCTCATTTTTGAAACAGCTTTTGCCGGACTTGCTCTGGTTTACGTCATTCAGACTGTATGCATAACACAATTCGCAGTCAAAAAAGCCTCAGATGTCGAGAATTTCATGACGTCAGTTGAACGAGTTATGACGTACACCAAGCTGGACTCTGAGCCTGGATACAAAGTGGAACGACTTCCCCGGAACACTGGCCACGCGAAGGAACTATCACATTCCAAGATGTATCACTCACGTACTATCAGGGGGGACCTCAAGTGCTCAAGAAAATAAATCTTAACATCAAAGGAGGAGTAAAGATCGGTGTTGCAGGCCGCACAGGTGCGGGGAAGTCATCTTTTGTAGCAGCTCTTATGCGAATGCCAGACGCTGATGGAGAGATAATGGTCGATGGTGTTCAAATAAAAGAGATCAACCTTCAAGACGCTCGACGATGTATATCCGTTCTTGGCCAAAGTCCTGTACTTTTCAGTGGATCGCTGAGAAAAAATCTCGATCTTATGGCGCAGTTTCAAGATGCAGAATTGTGGCGAGCTTTAGAAGATGTGCAACTGAAACAGTTGGTAGAAAGTCTTGAGGGACAGCTGGATCACGAGTTGTTGGAACATGGTGCAAATGTCAGTGTAGGAGAACGACAGTTAATTTGTTTGGCTCGCGTGCTGTTGCAACATAACAAGATCATCATCTTAGATGAGCCCACTGCACACGTGGATCCAGACACAGAACAAACAATCTGGAACGTAGTGTGTGAGAAACTTAGGGACTCCACAGTCATCACTATAGCTCATCGTCTGAACACCATCAGAGACTGTGACATGATTTTGGTTTTGAAAAATGGTGAAGTTGATGAGTTTGACAGGTTTGATGCACTAGTGAATAAGGAAGGAAGTACCTTGGGTGAAATGGCTCGAGTTGCAAATATGTAAAAAAATGTTAGCATTCACAGGCGAAATACCAAAAAAGAAACAGTTAAAAAAAGCTGTTTTCTTATTTTTAGTGCATAGTTCGAGAAGCTAGAGGTTCAATTATTCGCTGGTACATGTATGGTAGGGCGCAATTAATCAACTGTACATGAGCTTGACGCAAGAGAGAAAGCGGTGATTTCTCAAATATGTATCGGCGACTTCAAGAGAGAAGTATTGTACTAAGACATTTGAATATCGTAGATACCTGTGCCCACACAAACAGAGGATGGTAAGCCTGTGATGCATACCAATGCAATAACCCGGTTTATTATACGACGTGACGTTTTAGAGTGCGAATACGCACAAAGACGAGAGCAAATATGAGACTGTATTCAACGGGTCTCAGTCCCCCTGACCGCGCGCTACGGAAAACTCTGTTGAAAGCCTATATTTTTGGAAAGAATTATGTCGTATAATAAACAATTTATTCTTCGGAAAGTTGTGTAATACGGCTGGGCATTTTTACTCGTCAGTGTTTATTTTTTCTCGCCTAAAGGCTCGAAAAAATAAAAACTGACTCGTAAAAATACCCAGCCGTATTACACAACTTTCCGCTGAATAACCTCTATTTATTATACATTTTGCTCACGATCTCTATTCTCATTGGCTGAGAGCAAACAGCTAATTCACGCTGGCATCGAATTGACGTGTCATAACTACAGACACTAGGATTTAAGGTGACGCAGGACCCTTGTTCTCATTATGTATGTATTTATTTAAAGAGTATGCACGAACCGTGACGACTGATGCCGACCGTACGCGAAATATTCATGAGAAGGTGTTTTTATAACGTTACTATAATCGATTCAAAAAAATTTGTTTTCGGCGTATTGATAATTAGAAAGTTATTGTTCTTAGTTTTGCGGCACGTGCAATTCAATGTCCCGAATTATCATAATTAGATTCACAACTTTTGTTGTCATACACTTTGTTGACTCGGTCAGTCTTCGGAACGGGGCAAAACCGGCAATTTTGTGTCCAAGCTTTCGTCGCGGATATATAATTTCAGGAATTGATACACGAGGAAGGTAAACTTAGTGTACTGTATTGTGATGTGACAGAAGCGGAATTGCAAAAAAGCCTTTCAAAAAGAAGATAGAACGTTTCAAATTCTAATTTTCAAAATTTTACTCCTTTGGAAGGCAATAACTTTCAACGAGTCTTGAAATTGCAAAATCTGCTTCTGTCACATCACAAAAGAGGTTATTATCTACCACTAGGTAATACAAACATTTAATTTAGAACGCTTCTCAAGTTGAAAGCTTGGACACAAAAATTGCATGTCCGCAATTCTAACTTTAGAAGCTTAACGTATCACCGTACAGCGCGATCTGCCAGAAAAACCACAATCATGATATAGTTCCATCATCCGCCAATATCCCTATTATGTTTCAGGGGAATCGACTTTCAAAATTCGGAGATTTGAAGGTTTAGAAGACAACACCCACCCCAGAAATTAAGCTGATGAATTTATTCATGGGCAAGCGTCCTGCGCCACCTTAAGGCCTGGCAAAACGAAGTAAACCTGTTTCCAGAAACATTTGTTTCCGAGAAGCAAAATATGTTTCTGCCATGTTGCAGAAACATCTCGGAAACAAAAATTGTAGCCGGAAACAATGTTTCGCGTATGGAAAAACTGGGAAACATTGGGGAAACATGCGCGTGCTACAAATGTTTCCGGAAACATGTTTCCTCGTTTTGCCAGGCCTTATGCATGTAATTACGCGTCAAACCTAGAGACAATGCATCTCGATTGACGTCATATATGCACGTGTAGCACGGGGGTCGCGTCGCTTCAATAACCCGGTTTATTATACATTTTGCTCACGATCTCTATTCTCATTGGCTGAGAGCATACAGCTAATTCACGCTGGCATCGAATTGACGCGTCATAACTAAAGACACTGGGATTTATGCACGTAATTACGAGTCAAACCTAGAGACAATGCATCTCGATTGACGTCATATATGCACGTGTAGCACGGGGGTCGCGTCGCTTCATTAGCGGCAACCAAAAATAAATAAAATACTCCACAATCCGCGAAGGAAAAAGCGACAAAACGCTGCAAAGTTTAATACGCCTGAAATGACGATTTAGCTTTTCAAATGTATAATAAAACAATTATTGGATTCGGTTTTCGCATGATAGCGAAATTATCAAGGCCTCGGTCAGTTGTGTTATCCGCCTCAGCCTTCGGCCGTCGGCAGATAACACAAACCTCGGCCTTGATAATTCTCGCTATCATGCTCAACCTCATCCAATAATTGTTTATTATTAGTTGGTCATTTCTTAATTTATTTTCACCTTACCTTGTGGTATTCGTCTTGTGCAGGCGGTGCAGTAGGAGACCGAAATAAAAGAACCATCGGCGCCATCAGCAAGCTTTTGATACACAGTAAAGCGTCCAAAAAAAATCGTTTTATCTCACCATTTAACCCTCAGATCTCTTTCTGTGATATTCTATTGATCAGGATACGGTTCCTTCTTCCTTAGCTATCTTTCAAAAGGGAAAGACACTGGGAAAATAACTGCACATTTTCGGACATTGCGGCCGCCATATTGGTTTCTGAGGTCCGAGGGAAACTGGAGCCCAGACATCTGGATCTGTCACGTTGCATAATGTCACGCCAGAAGTTCATAATTTCCCGCCACGCGGTGCAGTACTAGTTAGTGTATTGCAGAGTGTGGACATGAGCGAAACTGATAAAATTGAATTGGTGTACACCCATATATGGCGGAATGCTTCTCTTGGATCATCCTGGGTACCAGAGGGTTTTTTCTCATCGGTCGGCTATGAAACTTATTTTTATTTCCTTCTAATTGAGGCTCCGACATCACGTTACTCGAACTGATCAATCAGGTAGCGCTCTTAAAATAGCTTAGATTTCAAAAAATTATAATTGGAAGAGATCCAGGTATCCTCTCTTGGTTTGAAACATTCGAACAACCCACAGATAGAACCCAGAGCAACTCGCAAATTCGCAAAATAGTCAACCCCGGTCCCGGCAGGCCCGGGACTCCGTCTCGATAAACCCGGCGGCTGGTATATCGGAGTATAATGCCCGAGGCTGAAACTTCATAACCCTCCGATAAATGCGCATTATCGTGGTAAAAATAAACATAGCCAGTGATAATCACAGCGTTTGCTCAATTTTATTAGCACTGTGACTTGATAAAAAAGTTAGACCTGAAAATTGTTTGTTTGTTTGTTTGTTTGTTTGTTTGTTTGTTTGTTTGTTTGTTTGGTTTGCTCTCCTGGATAAAATCAGGCGACGGATGTCAAATCGGAAGGGGTATATTCTTTGTTTTCATCTGACGTCATCAAAATTCTAAAATCTAAACTGTTAATCCTTCAAAGCTATTCTTTTTTATATCTTCTAGACATGAAAATCATTTCTCTATGCAAAGTTTGCAATTGATATCGATCCAGTGATTCCTTTTGGAAATAAAGCTATTTGAAATTTGTGATGTTCCCGGATGAACGTGTTTCTGAACTGTCACAAAAACGGATATTTTTATATTATTTTTAAATTTTCAGACTTGATAATAATTTGAAGTGAAAGCTAATGATATTGACGGTAGAATTTACTCTACTTCTTGTGCAATTTCATGGCGGCCATATTTGTGCCCCTCTGAAGGACACAAACATGGCGGCGGCATACTAAATACTGTAATTTTCTGAAAATTAGTTTGGCAATAACTCGGTTATGAAAAACGCTACAAAGCTATAATTTGGACAAAACGTTTCTTTCTGCCAGTTCTGTTAATTGTCTGTTGTTGTTCATGCAAGCAAACAGTTTTTGTAGTGTTGATGAAAACCACCAATTGTCTGATACCCGTCGTCCGATTTGTACCACGTGATGCGTTTTGTCCAATGATCGAGACGCGCAACTGGGTTGTAATCACCGATAACCACCGAGAGTAAGTTGACTATGTTGGCACCTGTTCGAGTCAAAAAGTAATCAACTACGAAAAGCTTTTAACATATTATTTGCTTTATTTTCTTCATCTTAAAAGTTATTAATATGCGGGAAATATCTCCAGGCACTGATCTCTACGCCTTATAACAATAACTTATAGATACTACGGAAATACAGAAATACATAATGTTGCGGTCAGGTCTTTTGACTAAATAATAAAGTAAACTATATTGTGCTAAGCGCTTCTGACAGTCACGCTCTGTAAGTACATGCATGTCACGCGTTCGACGTGACGTCTCGGAACAATAAATAAATCTAAATAAAATCCATTCAGCCATAACTTGACTAAATGTTGGTAACTCTTATTTTTCACAGATGCCTCAGTTCCTTAAAAGATTACTTTACTTTTATATATGGCTTTTTTTTATTATTGCAGTAATTATATTTATTTCTCTTTTTTGGGTCAGTTTAACTTCCACGTCTAAACTTCCTGGCCCCGTTCATTACTTGCCATCACAACTCTTGATGCCTTGGGGTCCCCTAAAATAAAATATATATCATTAATTGTAGTGTGCTCCTCGTTGTGATCGCCTACTGAAACCCAGTTCCAATTTTTTTATGATTTTATTGTGTTTTACTCAGAAGCTTATCACCTAAGCTTCTGGTTTTACTGAATTATGGGCACTTGTACTCAGTACAGTACAGACAATTCTAAGAAAGAACTAAATGGATAAAGGACAATTAGATGAAACATATGTAATCTAAATGTCATTATCGACATTATACATACGATATTCTACTTAGTCTGAAGTGTCAGCCGCCTCCTCGCTCCAACTATAGGCTGACACTATAGGCTGACACTTCAGGCTGACACTTCAGGCTGACACTTCAGACTATATTCTACTGGGACTAGCGTCCAATCCAGGGAAATAGCAATACTCCCAGTCGCTTTAAAAATGCTACAGAAACCGGAGTTAAGTGTGTTAATGATGAACCACTTGGCTTCTCTGATCCATTGGATTTGAAAAGAGTTTAACCCTTTCCGTTTATACAATGAAATTACTGATGAATTCCTTTAATGCGATATTTTATTCTTTTGGTGTAGGACAGTCACATATGCCTCTGATATGAATCAGTATATGGAGCCGCGTATCTTGTTCTCTTTGCACACCTGAAAATGATATCGCTCACTTTCCAATGGCAATAAATATTTAGCTTAAATAGTTAAAAGTGTGACACAATGTGGTTATACCGTACCTGTCTGCTTAGCGTTGCCATGGTTCCTCACGTTGGTTTTCTTCTGTTGCTGGCATTGCTGGAATTTTGGGATTCGCTGCTTTTTCTGCAATAGCTTTTTCACGGCATCTCGAACCTAACACCAGTGATATAATGAAACATTGATAGAAACTCATCAGTCATTTGCTATGTCAATTAAGTTAATCTTAATCAGTTTTGCCTTTGTTGCTCCATTCCCTCTTTTGTAGCATCTTTCAAAAATTGTATTTTTATCTTCTTCTTTTTCTAATTCCACTGAATTAGCTTTTTTAATTTATATCGCATGACGGTGATTCCTTATTGCGATAGCCCGGTACAGCTTGTCTATCATGTGCACCAGGAGGGGAGGAGGGGTGGGGGGGGGGGGGGGGGAGGGGGGGGGGGAGGGGGGGGGGGGTGAGATAAGATACGCCATTGTGCTATTGGACGGTTGTGTAGCAGCTCTCGTAAGCTAATAATTTCATTGGCCAGTATTCAATTCGATGACAAAGATCTCAAGCTTTGTAGGGTGTGGTGTCCAAGATGGGTTTCCGAATAAACGAGTAACCGGCCAAATATTCATAAATATATAGCTCAGCTATTATCCTATTGCATGTAGAATACCTACACAACCGCTAATAGTCTGACCCTGACACAGCAATTTCGCTGGATTGACTGGAAGAAACGTCTCATTAAAGTTTGTAACAAATTTAAGTTAAATCAAGAGATGGCAACTGCACAATTGTCAGCCAATTCTGTCAAGTTTAACATTGATGATCACACGAAATATATATTCAAAAAGAGAAAATTAGTTTCCATTAGCGTTTTGCTTAGGGCCTCTACAGACTATTTAGTTATCGATCATAAAAAGTTGTCGATAACAAAAAAGCTAGTGTGGGAAGCTAAATATCGATAACTAAGGCCCTTAGTTATCGATAACTAGCTTTACACACTGGCTTTTTTGTTATCGACAACTTTTTATGATCGACAACTAAACAGTTATCGATAACAATTGGCCTAGTCTGTGGAGGCCCTACGTAGTGCAGGACTTTGCGTGACGTAGCAAGAATGACGTAACAAGAAACCAGTGCTTGATCGAACGAGTAACTAAAACGAAGCGTGCTGGCCTTGCAAAAAGAATAAAGCTCAGTAATACACTCAAGGAAACCTACAAGCCTTGTGATTTATCGATGTAACATTGTAACTTCGATGGCATTCAGTATAATCAAAATCAATTATGTAATTGGATTTATCGAGCTTCCAAAAAGGACTCAACTCACCTGGTCATCAAGCACGCAGTGAAAGATGAAGAACAGAACTCCCTGTGATGTTTAAATTATGAAAATATTTGAGTTTTAGCATCACAACCTATCAATGATTTTTAAGTTTTTAAATTGCAGTGGCCTGGGCATGTGCAAGTAGTATTAACCCGATTCTACCTGGGCTATTTTGGAGTTCGTGGAGTCCCCCCATACCCTCTGTATGTCCAAAAGTATTTAAGCTGTGATACGCAAAACTTGTATGATCTTTTATGGCGTCTAAACATTTAGAGTTTCTTTTTTTAATGTAGTAGAGATCACATGCAGAATATGATGTCACATCACAACAAAATGAAGGTTACTAATGATTATTATATCTTCTGTATATTTTATGCAACTCTCCGTCATCATATATTATGATAACACTAAGGACAGAAAGCATACTAAGGGACTGTGCAATAAAATATAATTATCAGGAGGGGGGGTTGGAAAATGGGCTTCATGTACATATTATTGCCCCCCTCTGAGAAATTTTGCACCATTTTCTAATAAATAAATAAATCATATATAAAACGTTATAAACTGTAATCGTGACACTTTACCAAGTTAGAATTCAACGATACGAAGGCATAGGCCACAGCAACGTGAAAGTCAATAAAGAATCCCAACAAAAATGTGACACCCAGCAAAGGAAGCAATGCGACAATGCTCTTCAGTTCTTTCCTGAAAGAGAGAGACAGTTGAAAATGACATCAAACCATATCAGGGCCATTGGTTGAAGAAAACGGCATTTACTTTTTGATATCCTCGGCGATTTTCTGAACTATCGAAAACTCTTAAAATCCAAGTTAATGGTTTTTAAAAGATATCACATCATTTTGGCCCGATGTGACGTAATAATTGACATGTGACAAGTGGTGTTACCATTTTTTGTAAAGGTTTCATTATCATAGCTTAATGATGCTGCTTAATGAAATGCCTTTAGAGATAAAGAGGAGACACTGTCTGCCAAGACATTCAGAAAGGGCGGTGTGAATATGGTTAAACGTGGTTACCACCTCACGTGTCGATTATAACGTCGTTTCGTTCGCTTATATTTAATGATAATGGTGATGATATTAATGATGATCAGAGGTCTATAAATATAGGTTTTCGTCTCTGGTATTGGGTCTTGTGCAATCAGATTCGAGTCTAGGCTATGTTTAGATCATTTTTCCGCGAACCCGTAGCCAATCACGTTGAACCATTTTTATTGCGCGCGATATTCAAAGCCAGCTACTTTGGCCAAAGAAAAGCGAAACTAAAGCAAAACGCGTCACAGCAAGTTACTATTTCATCGTTGAAGACATGTAATTGTTGTTAAAAATAATTTATGAATGAATGTCTTATTTGAAATGCTTGACATAGCTGTAAAAATTCGGTGAGCTCGCGCGCGCTTATTCCTAAAGCTTGCGTAATCAGCGCGCGCGCGCTCAGACAGCTCTATGGAGCCACCGTTTTGAAAACGCTCCACCTTGGACAGTGTCTTCAAACGGTACGCGGTTACACATTTTCGTCGTGTTTAACAGAAGCGTAACCGTATACAAAACGATGCGGTTACAAATGAAACCGTGTTTGAGTAAACGGGGCCTGAAGCATACGCCAGCATACCTCGGCATACTCCATTATTTCTCCTCCTGCGTGATTGGCTTCTGGTTTCGCGGGAAAATGATCTAAAAATAGCCTATACGCAAATCTGATGTCCCGTGCGCAGTGCTAGATGGAAACCTCTAGTTATAGACCTCTGGGATAATGTAATAAGTAAAAAAAACAACAGCCATCTTTTATTTGCCATATCATCTTGGATCAGTCAGAAAATTGCCAATATTACTTTGAAAAATAATTGAAGGATGTTAAAATTACCGAAATGCATCAAGTGACGTGAAAAGAAAAACACTTGAATCACCAAAATTACGCCACCGCTGGGAAGATTACGAAGCGTCTAAAAGTTTGATCACCATCCGCAAGTCCACCAAGGACTGAACATTCACAAAGGATTTTATTTCTTCTACTTTGGAATAATACTTCGTGTCATTTCTTCTATTACACTCACTGACTTACGTACTTCATAGCCTCTACGGACGTTTTGCCATATTTGGCGGATATCTTGCCATAGGAAACTCGTAGAACGATCACAAACACCACAACGTTCGCCTAGAAAATAAACAAACGGAAAAAAATCTCGAAACATTGTTATGTAACAAAATTTTGATCACGAAACCTTTATCACCCAATTGAACATGTCTTACATGCTTAGTTGTTAACACATTTTTAATTTTGCTTTAATTTTTAATTTAATGATAATAAAGATCTATTTTAAAAGATTTCTCAAAATGAAAATTACAGTACGTTTGAGTTCAGCATCATTGTAAGTTGGAGACAATAACGGCGAAAACAATTACGATCACGAATTCATGATTGTGGATACAAGACAACTGAAAATTGCCAACAGTTGAACTGATCATGATGACCGCTTCCATTGAAACTTCTCAATCCAATCCGATACAAAACGTTTAACATTTAAATTTAGATATTCAACATGAGGGTAACCGTACCAGTAGTATGGCCAAAACAGGTCCTTTGTAAGTCCACGAAGTTCCGTTAATCCAACATCTAATGAAATGAAAAGAAAGTCTGGTTTGGTAAACGTAGCTAAAGCAACTAGTAATATTAGTAACTAGGAATGTTGCCAAGACAACTAGAAGTACTGGCTATTAAGACTATTGCTAAACCTGTTGTGTTCTAGGGCAAGACACTTTATTCTCACAGTTCTTCTCTCCACCCAGAAGTATAAATCGTAACAAAAATGCTGGGGGTTACTTGTGATGAACTTACATCCCAACCAGGAGAGTCAGCAAAACTAGATCCTAGTCGCTTCATGCTATGGAAAGCGGAGTCAAGCGCTAGTCCTATAAACCACCTGTAGACAGACTTTGCCTTAACCCTCGTCTTGAATGACTAACCTGTTTCTGATGACCTCCCCTGTGAATTGCAGTGATCCACATGTGATGTTCTCCTGCAAATTTATGGTCATGTCAAAGGTATATGGCTTAATAGTTGCCACCAGGCCAACAATGACTGCTGGAATTCCTACCAATCAAAGATAATAAAAATATCACGAGTTCGTTTCTAATGATAATTATCTATGTAGTGTTCTATTGAACGCTATAGACTAATGGAGTACAGGGGTGGTGGGGGGTGGTAAGAATCTGCCCCCGCCGGCTTTAAACTTTGTATAACTTTTTTTTTTACTATTGAAACTAAATTAAAACCACCAAACTTTGTGACATTACCTGAAATTTATTTTGTAGCAATTTAGTGTGATTTTTCCCTGCTAACAGGGTCTCATTTTACGTTATTTTGAGGCGGTAAGAAAAGGAAACTCTGCTCTTACTCGAAACGATTCCTATTGAGCATGCGTTAGCGTTACAAAGCGAAGAAACAACTTTCGCACGTGATCGTATGTCGTATATCACATGTGGACAGCATGCGCTTTGTCACTGTGGGCTCAGTTGCTATTCAGCGATAGTTCCATTAGGCATGCGTACTGAATACTCATGAAAATATCAAGAAATTCAAGATTACGGTCCAAGATGGCTGCTGTTTTATTATTATTAAAATAATGACGTAACTTGAACTTCATATTACACATTTTTGGACGTAATATACGTCCTCGAAATTAGTAAGGGGGGAGGGGGGGGGGGGGTACTCTGTCCCAAAAATATCCGGTCAGAATTGGGTAAATATATCATCAACAGTATTTTGATGACAACTGTGAAAGGTTGGCTGTAATAACAGGCAGTTAATCTGCCTTACTTGTATAAGTACTCTTACCCCATCCAAGCAAGAAGTAAGTCAGATACTTCTTGTCTCCTGTGCCAAAGATTTTCACCACCTTCAAGTAAAGGTTAATTCCTTCCACTAACATCCAGGTGTAAAGAGTGGTGTGAAGATAGTATTGGATAGCTGTAACAATGCTACAAATCACCTGCGAAAGAGATTCTAGCTGCCGTTATTGGACAGTCACTGGGCTAGTTGCAAGGCTAGTGTGACATGCAAAATATTAAACAGTCTGCTTATCCTCCCCTTTGATATAGATGTATTTTGCTACGTCAAAAATCCTTAAACGAGAAGTTGCGGTATCAAAGGGGCCTGGTCTGGCCAATCTCACGCCTAGATATAAATCAGCGTAAAAACAGCTGACAAATAACATTCACTTTTCCTACGACCATTACTGATTAAATTCATTTCACTTTTGCTAAGAATCTTCTGTTAAAACATATACGATTTATATCATATTTGTGCTAACTATATATTTTGGTTTCATGAGATTTTGAAGCTTATTTAGTATACAGGATGCTTGACTCAACGACGTGCCACGACTGCAAGAGTTGCGCCAGAAAGGTGTGAAATGTATGCGTAGGAGGTACAATCCCTTTTATAGCGGAACTTCTTGTTTAAAAAGTGTACAAGTAATACCGTAAATGATCTATTAAACGCCCACACTCTACATCTAATAAACGTCTCGTATCTAATAAACGCCCCTGCAAAAATAGGACAAAACAGCTCAATCAAATCGAGAACAAAGAAACTTGTAATGCCACATTTACTCTTATCTGAGATACAAGTTGAAGTTTTGTTCCCTTTGCTTGTTTTTTTTTTTTAAATGAACTTTCTGTACCCGTCCTTAGATGCCGGTAGATGCCGGTATCACGTACGCATTCAGAAATAAAGCAAATATGTTATACCACTAGCAAACAATGTTTTGGACAGCGTGAAATTGACTTTGAGATCTAAGTTGTAATGTTTGTTTTATCTTTGATGCGAAGGTTTTGTTCTCTGTACATCTCTTAGAGAAAATGAAGTAAACGCCTCTCTCTAATAAACGCCCCGTATCCAATAAACGCCACTCGAAAATCTTCAAAATTTATTAAACGACCCGAGCGTTTAATAGTTCATTTAAGGTATTTCAAATACATTCAACTATTCTCCCGTGTTGAACGAAAGCGGACGGAAGCCATGTGGCAAACCACAAGTAACGGGATGAAGAGGGAAGTGTTTTTATTGCATGGTAGCTTGTTTGCATCAAATTGTACCACGCTACTGTATGTACTCACCTTGTGCTCATCTCTTGACTTGAATAACTTCATGTCTACAATGTACACCAGCTGTCCAAGTGCCAGTGAAAGGAGAAGGTTCTTGTGCACAAAAATTCGCTCTGACTTCTGGACCCTTTAAATTGAATTCCAAGAGATTTTTAAACAATTGTGTGAATTCACTTCATATTGTCACAAAAATCACATAACACTCGTTTGGATAGAATAAAATTGTGCATATACGTTTTGTTGAGTATTTTAATGCTCCAAATAACGATGAGTTGTTCGTGATTTGTTTTGTATCTCAGCCAATATATAAAGATAGGCGCATTATACAAATTCATACTCCCATGACCGTACACCGGGAGTAACGGGGGAGGGGGTGTTGATGGACCCATTCCGTGGGTCTTCATTATCCCTCTTGAGTTCGCTCTAAAAAATAAGATGGTTATTTTTGGTTATGACGTCATTAAACCAGCCATCTCCTCCATTTTGGATTTCACTATTTTCTCACAGGACGTCTGAAAAATAGCACAACTTGATATGAAATCATTCAAAACAATAATGGGATGCTACAATGTACTAATACTGCAATGCTGCAGTTAAGATAAATTGAATAATTGTCATTAGAACGAACAACTATATCTGAAAATTCTAAATTGGGGTAACCTGATGTCAAACGCGGTTGCCATGGCAACGCATGGCAACGTAAAACACCGTGGAAAAACGGTGTCACATCACTTCAAAATGTCCAGCTACTGAACGTTTTAGCTTTATAGAGTTATTACCAATTGCGTAGGAATGACATAGAACAAAGAGAATACTTGAACCGCTTTTCCAAGCTTCATCTTGATCAAACTTTAACTTAATTTACTTTTATTGAAACCTCTCTACAGCAGCCACCTCTCTGTTCAAGGCGCCTGACCAGTGTGGGCGCTGTAGAAAGGTAAAATTGTAACTCTTTTACACAAGATAGCTCAAAGAGCCGCATTTAATGTTTTCACATACCTTATGAACATCAATAATGCAAGGGAGAACACTTCCGCTACTATTGAGATGCTGAAAAGCACAACCTCCATGTTATCTAGAATAGCGTCGTGCTTAGTAACAGCTGGGTTTCTGTACTTGTAATCTCCCGTTTCCTAACATAAAAATAAACTTTATCTGTAATAGTATTTCATACAGTAAGTTTTAATACCAATAAACATTATGGCCACATAATGTTATTTATGCCGAGGCATGATGTCCACGTGATAATCCGTTGGTTACGTTGATACTACAATTATTGTCGTTATACGTCTTGGGACACTTAATCTTTTCGACGACAAATGGTCGTTGTCTTCACCTCCCCCTCCCCACCCGCAATGCAGTGTTCACTTTTATTCCTCCAATCTTGCGACCGTATTTCAACATTGTTTTAGGGGGTGGGACAGGGGGGTTCGAAAAATTGAATACTGACATCTCACTTCAAACAACATTGCCACTTGGTAGTATTTTGTGAAGTGTCCCAAGGACTTTTGACGAGAATTGTAGGTACATTTACACTGATGAGTAAATTATTTCCCGCCACCTCCCCTTTCGCAACCAACGGATCATCGCTGTTCTTTACTATTTTTATCCACTAATCGATAGTTGTGGCGTTGTTTGTCACCCCATGTTTGCTAAATAAGTTACGATCTCTCACTGTGTTGTTATGATGTAGCCTTGATCAATTAAACCTGCCACATCCGCGGCCAAATTTACCTAACACATTTATTTTAAAAGTTTATATTTCACGCTCTCGGTTCTGAGTTTGCGACTTTAAGCAGAGCTCACATTAGAATAGTTGGCCTCGTTTGCATATCCCTCGATATAAAAGTACAATAAGAAACGTACATGGCTAAGATATATAACGTACCTCGTCAAAAGACAACTGAAAGCAGTTGTTTGACTCCAGAAATTGTGTTTTCTCCTCAGCCTATTGTTAAAAGTAAAATACGTGGCTTTGTCAGAACTTTATTATAAGTACTGATAAAGGATCGAGAACTGAATTACAAATTTCAAAGCTTACACGTGCAACGATTAGATGTACATGGTAATTTACCCCAATAAACGTCTCCTATTTATTATATTTATTTTAACGTCCCTTCCACAATAAATAAATAAATAAATAAACAAACTGGAGATTGGCGGGCGTCTATTCGGATTTTTAATATATTTTAGATTGTAAATTAGTTCTGAAAAACCCTTTGGGATGATCTAATAAATTATTGTAGGGTAGTGTGGTACAGTGCAGTGCAATGCAGTACAGTGCAGAGCAGTGCAGTACAGTGCAGAGCAGTACAGTACAGTGCAGAGCAGTGCAGTACAGTGCAGTGCAGTAGCAGTGCAGTGCAGTGCAGTGCAGTACAGTGCAGTGCAGTGCGGTGCAGTGCTACAATTTGAAATTCTAGTAACTATCTGAGGTTCTGTGAGTTTCTTCTTATCTGTGCTGACCACATTTCAGTCATTTTACCGGATCGGGCCGGATTTGTTCAATTCGCTATTGTGAGCTTTAAGTTGGAAAAACATGGATGGACCATACAAGTAAACCGAAGAAGATGATCTTAATAGATTATCCAAAGATACAATAGTGGATTTTCTTTTAGTCATTATAACTGGCATGCTGCTACACAGTGATTATACTATATGAACTATATTTCAAGCCTGAACTCAACGAACTATTAAAGAAACATGGAATGTTGTGAGAACTTACTAAGTTGCTGTCTTTACTGGGAATCTCAACTGGAGAACGGTTGTTGTAAACAGCTGTGCTGTTGGCACTGGTAATGTTGTCTTGTGAAGTTGCTTTGTCACTTGGGTCTGTTGCGGTTTGAGGTGGAATGTTTGTGACAGTTGTGTCCTCAGTAAACAGACTCGGCGAGGTTGCTTTTGTCATCTTTGTGTTTACTTGTTTTATTCGTACACGCAAATTTGCCGTCCTCCAACTCCTAAAATTTCGATGGAGAGCGGCGATGCTGCAAGATTCACAATGATGATTATGTTATATATTTATATAAGATGATTAGACGATTAAACGATGGAACTGGAAAGTGTTATTTCTGACGAATGAGCTTGCGAAGAAGACTGAAATAAATATTTTGTCAGCACGAAACACAACATGGCCTGTAGGCGTATATAAGGTTGGGTATAGCACGTGATGGTCATCTAGGCCTCGGAACCAACCGAGTTAGTCTCGCTTAATTTTTTCTTTTTTAGTTTTTCATATTTCTTTCATCATAGGAACAACTGTCGTCTTATGTATAAAGCCTTCGTAGGATGGGCTTCTAACCTTTTTGAGTATGAGCCATGGTTCCAACTCAGATTTCCTGCCAGTTTTCTCCCACAGGGTTTTTCTGGCAGGTTTTTTCTGGCCGCCGTTCTAGTCGCATTTGTTTTGTAAGCGGCTGCTCAGCTCTGCTAGTTTAGCTTTCTTGCTGTTCTCTACCTGAATGTAGTTACTGTACACTTGTCACGCTACTTTACGGGTACAAGCTCGCATATTTATGATAATATTGTATGCTAACCTTCTGTTATACTTATTGTTGTAAACAGCTGTGCTGTTGGCACTGGTAATGTTGTCTTGTGAAGTTGCTTTGTCACTTGGGTCTGTTGCGGTTTGAGGTGGAATGTTTGTGACAGTTGTGTCCTCAGTGGTGCTAACCCTGGTGACAGTTGTGTCCTCAGTGGTGCTACCCCTGGTGACAGTTGTGTCCTCAGTGATGCTACCCCTGGTGACAGTTGTGTCCTCAGTGGTGCTACCCCTGGTGTGGGTGTCTTTTGGTTGTGGAATGCTGTTGAAAGTTTGATTTTTGGCGTTAGTGCCGTTCATTTGGGTGTAGTTGCTGCCACCTCGCGGTTGCGTCTTAGTGTCTATCATTGGTGGAGAGTTAGGAGCAGAGGTGTTGTGTGGTTTGATGTCTTCACTTATAGAGCTACCATTAATGTGTATGACAATGCTACCATTCGACGGTTGACTTTTAGCAGCCACCATCGAAGGATAACTGTTTTTTCCTCCAGTTGTGTCTTGTGTAGAGCCAGTACTCCTGCAAGCTATGGTGGTGTCTCTTTTAGTTACAGCGCTGCCGTTGCTGGACATGACGATGTTGTCACATGGCGGTTGACTTTTAGAAGCTGTTGTCGGTGGATGACTATTTCTGACAGTAGTACCTTGGGTGGTGTCAGCTTTGGTACTTGCTTTAGTACTTGCTTTGGTACTTGGAACTTGAGTTATAACCGTAGTAAACAGACTCGGCGAGGTTGCTTTCGTCATCTTTGTGTTTACTTGTACACTCAAATTTGCCGTCCTCATACTCATAAACTTTCGACGGAAAGCGCTGCAAGATTCACAATGATGATTATGTTATATATTTATATAAGATGATTAGACGATTAAACGATGGAACTGGAAAGTGTTATTTCTGACGAATGAGCTTGCGAAGAAGACTGAAATAAATATTTTGTCAGCACGAAACACAACATGGCCTGTAGGCGTATATAAGGTTGGGTATAGCACGTGATGGTCATCTAGGCCTCGGAACCAACCGAGTTAGTCTCGCTTAATTTTTTCTTTTTAGTTTTTCATATTTCTTTCATCATAGGAACAACTGTCGTCTTATGTATAAAGCCTTCGTAGGATGGGCTTCTAACCTTTTTGAGCATGAGCCATGGTTCCTACTCAGATTTCCTGCCAGTTTTCTCCCACAGGGTTTTTTCTGGCAGGTTTTTTCTGGCCGCCGTTCTAGTCGCATTTGTTTTGTAAGCGGCTGCTCAGCTCTGCTAGTTTAGCTCTTTTGCTGTTCTCTACTTGAATGCAGTTACTGTACACTTGTCACGCTACTTTACGGGTACAAGCTCGCATATTTATGATAATATTGTATGCTAACCTTAGTCTGTTATACTTATTAGTCTTATATTTCGTGCTTAATTGATACGTAGCTGGGAGGAGAGTGATTTCGGTTTTGTAACTCACTGGCACTTAGTCTGTTTGTTCCTAGTTGGGGATATCAGGAAAAACTGATCTGTAACGTCTGAGTTGTGTTTACACCCCAGCCTAACTGGCAGCCTAACTGGCAGCGTAACTGACAGCCTAACTGGCAGTCTAACTGACATTAAGCCTGCGTGCTTATTTTGGTTGTGTTGACAAAAGTTACTTTGTAAAGCATTATTGTTTAGGGAGTATCATTGTATTTAGCAGATTTCCTGTCTAGTTTTCTCCCACGGGGTTTTTCTGGCAGGTTTTTTTCTGGCCTCCGTTCTAGCCACATTTGTTTTGTGAGCGGTTGCACAGCTCTGCTAGTTTAGCATTTTTGCCGTTCTCTATTGATTTGAGTCTAGTTATTGTAAATTTTTTACACTACTGAGTTACGGGTACAACCTCGCCAATTTATTATAATGTTGTATGCATACCTAAGTCTTTTATACTTAGTCTTAGTCTTAGTCTTCGTGCTTAATTTAGAGGTTGCCGGGTGAAGAGTCATCCAGCCTAACTGGCACTTAGTTTGTTTGTTCCTAGTTGAAGATATCAGGAAAAACTGATCTGTAACGTCGGAGTTGTGAGTTTACTCTCCAGCCTAACTGGCAGCCTAACTGGCAGTCTAACTGACATTAAGCCTGCGTGCTTACTCTTTCGTTGTGTTGACGAAAGTTACTTTGTAAAGCATTATTGAGTATCATTGTATTTAGCAGGAATACGTGCATTGTTGCTGTATTTTGTATTGTACATGGTTCGGTTTGGTTCTCGCCAGGCCCTCCCAAAATAAACTTATTTGGTGTATAGCGTTGTGGAGTTATTTGTGGTGGAGTGGAGACAAAATATGAAGATTCATGTACTTACCGCTCGCGCATCGGTACAAATGCATGTACTTCCATCATAGAAGAGTGGATTACTAGAAAGGAGAAATATGACCCGGTTGTTAATTGAAAGCACGATTAAGCTAATCCAGGAATTGCGTGAATTTTGATTTCAGTTTTGCATCTTTTCATTGAGGTTTTTGGTTTATACGTTTTGTCTTTCACGTTTTGACAGCCTAGATTATCTTTTAATCCTGGGTTAGCGCTAATCGGCTTTCAAACAACCGGGCTATGGAGTACACTTTAGCAGCCTGTATCAAACCAGCAGGGCTTGAAACGTGTAAAATGTATACCTCACATCGTTAATTATTTTTAGACAGAACCACCCGCCCTGTATCTACAAAAGTATTTAAGCTAGTTGTGATCAAGGATGTATGGCGAGTAATTTAATCCAAAGATCATTTTGTAGTGGTAGCCACATGATAATTATGACGCCATATACTATTCCACGCCCTAGAATGACGTCATCAGTTGCAAAAACCTTCGATATTAAAGATTTTGAAAGAGGTAAGGAAATAATAGGCCAAATTGATTTCAGAAATTGAAAATTGTGTAAGGATATTTAAAGAAAGAAAACAAAACCTCATTTAAAAAAAAAAACTTTGATTTATTGGTAAAAACTCAAAAGTTTGTTGAGCAGCCTGTCAACATCTGGTTCCTATGGAAAGTTCATCAGTACACATGAGCTTGACACCGTAAAATGCTTCCAGGTATACAGACGAAGTTTTCCGAACGGACACTCTTATATAAGCGGACAGCTCTACTTACGGCCCCCTTGAAAAAAACCTTGTTTGAACTCTAGCTCATACAAACTCTATCTATATTGACGCATTGCCTTAAGCGGCCAGCTCCAGTTGCGGTCAATTCTTCTGTTTCCCGAGGGTGTCCGCTTACGGGAGCTTCGACTGTATTTTAGGAACAGTCACAAAACGTTTGTCATTACATTTTGAATACTTTTTTTAGTTACATAAATTTGAAAACAGCGCGAGCACTTTCTTCCCTCCCCCGCTTCTTCCGATCGTCACAAAAACGTATGCTCTCCTGCTCTCAGTTCCTCATTCTCACATTCGCTTCTCGTTTCACACTTTTCGCTTGTCGCTTCTTAATATTCATTTAATTATCGCTCTTTGTTTCTGGTTCGTTATTTCATATTACTAATTTCTTACCTAATCCCACCACCACATAAGCCAAGTATTGTTTCCTCACGGAACAGATTTTCACAAACTTGTGGCAAATGAAAACCCCTGCTACAAACATCCATGTTAGCACGGTAGTTAGAAAAGCGTTCTGAATAATTACCTCTGAGGAGAACATGGCCTAAATTAAAAAAAATTAACTGTTAGTTCACATATCTGTAAGAACGCTGTATCTGTAATACCACTCCAACACCCATCTTGCGTAAAAAAGGATTTCATGTTACTTGTGCCTGCCTTGTTTAGTATCACAGTTGCATCGTACAATCCCAGCTAGAGGTTCGAACGATCGATTGCCAACTTCACATTCACCCCACTGAAGACAGTAGTCCTATCACTTAGCTCTGCTGCTAAAATTCTATCAAACCCTGTTCAAACCCGCCATACCGCTCAGCACGAAAGAAAAAAGTCGCAGCTCCTCCATCTAACTTTCTAATAATACCTTCAAATCAACATCACTTTAAATGGAAGAAAAATAATAAAAAGTAGATCAGGATTTGCAGATTTTTTCTGCATGCATAACTCACCTTGTTGTTGACGCGCTGGACTAAACTATTCCTTCTGTATCACAACTGTTATTTTTGGGCCCAGCAATAACAGATAAGCAAAGGAGCATTCACTTTTGATGCTTAGTGAACCTGTATGATAAACATATATTAATTACCTGCCGAGAAGTCCGTACATATAGGAAAAACCTGTGCCAGAGGTCAACTTCAGTGGCACCCAAGACCAAGGCCTGTACCAGAGGTCTATAACTAGAGGTTTCCGTCTCTAGTATTGGGTCTTGTGCCATCCGATTCGCGTCTAGGCTATTTTTGGATCATTTGCCCGCGAAACCAGTAGCCAATCACGTTGAAACATTTTTAATGCGTGCGATGCGCAAAGCCAGCTACTTTGGCCAAGGAAAAGCGAAAATCGTCACAGCACGTTGCTATTTTATTGACGGTTGGAGACATTCAACTGTCGTTAAAAATAAGTTACGAATGAATGTTCGTTTTCTTTGAAATACTTCGGCCGTGTTGTTAGCTTGTTCACATTTATTGCGTGAGCTAACGTCAGCTTGTGCGCGTTTATTCCCAAAGCTTGCGCAATCAGCGCCTGCGCGCTCATAAAACTCTATGGAGCCACCGTTTTGAAAACCCTACACTTTGGACACTAGCATTTTTTTTCTTTAAAAGTGCATGGTTACACATCGTTTCCGTGTAAACGGAAGGCGTAACTTTATACAAAACGATACGTTTACAAATGAAACCGTGTTCGTGTAAACGGGGCCATTTGCCAGCATACCTCGGCATACGCTATTATTTCTCCTACGCAATATTCTTCCTGCGTCATTTTGTTTCGCGAGAAATTTAGATCTAAAAAATAGCCCGCTAGACGTGAATCTGAAGTCAATTTCACTGCGCTCGTTTATCATAATTATTAATCCGCTATATCATTAATGACAGGAAATCCAAAATTTTGGTGCTTTCAAAAATTCAAACTATTAACATTCCTGATATAAAAATGCGCTTAACTGTAACTTCCCGTATTGCGTACATATAGGTCTGAATTATTTACACTTTATCCTTTTCTGTCAAAGTCTGTCAATGTCTCCTACATTTTTGGTGCGCTGGTTTATTATTTAAAATTAAACTTTGCTCTCTATTGAAATATATAGGTCCACGGGGACTTACAAGTCAGAACGTTTAATATAGTTTGTTGGTTAAAAATTTTATTAGCATCCTGTCGACACTTATAAAGTTTAATTTCAAATATTATTTCGGACATCTCAGTGTTCACACTTTTATAAGCAATCTTGTCCGACATTAAAATAAAGTCAACCGAAAAATATTAGTCTGAGATAAAAACGTACGAAATTGGAGGATTCCAAACGTTTTATGTTTGATAGGAGCGCGCGAGTGTCTAATGCTTTTCTCCGTATAAAAAGGCCTTGGCGCAAGCATCTGCTTAAAGGGAAGATATTTTTCTACATCCTAGAAGACTTTTTATAAATATACATACTTTTTTCTGAAAAAACGTGTTTAAGTCCGATAGAAAATTTACAAACACATGGTATGGCTCGCTTTCAAGCGCACAGCTTCGATGATTACATTTGATCAGTAATATATAGATGGTCATAGATTTTTCTACATAATCAAAAGTATATTCCATGCTAGTGCGCAAATTTGTGAGCTGCTGCTGCTTGTTTTACATACGGTGCTGTATCTTGGTCGCCTATAACGTTTTTTTTTTTCGTTCCTTCTTTCATTTTTTCTCTGTTTGTTGGTATTACATTCCATAAGCATTTGACATGATATGATATACCTGTGTCGTACTTAAGAAGCACAATAACTGCGTGTGTTTTACTAAAAATATCACTAATCTTCAGACCACTCAGACTTATTTCCATGTTTGCGCACATATGAACACCACCTACCATAATCCGCTTCCTACTCGCTTGTCATTCCCAACAGTTGTGTTTGAACTCTCCTTTGCAGTCAACAAAGTAAACCAAGAGAAAGGAAAGAAGAGAGAATTGTGCAGCAAATTGCGATTTGAAGATATATGCCGCCGCATAAACAGGCGCCGAAGCAACCATCAGTACACCATCTGCTTAAAGGGAAGATATTTTTCTACATCCTAGAAGACGTTATATAAATATACTTACTTTTTTCTGCAAAAACCTGTTTTTAAGTCCGCTTGCTACTCGCTTGTCATTCCCAACAATTGTGTTTGAACTCTCCTTTTGGAGTCAACAAAATGAACTGAAGGAACTGAAGCGTAGATAATTCTGCAGCAAACTGCTATTGGAAGATATATGCAAATAAATGTGACAGGTCCAAAGAACAAGTCCTGTTTGGTTGTTTCTGGAGTATTTAGTTATTTAAATATCTATTTTTTTTTTAATTTATTACTAAGGGCCTATTTACATGGAGAGAAGTTGTCCCTGGTAGGAGGGTTACCCTCCTCCCCGAGCCATCTTTTACCGAGCATTTATATGAAAAACGTTGTCCCTGTTTACCTAGCCAAAACTTGGCCCTCTCGGGTTCGCGCCGATGCTCTATATGTCCCGACTTGTCCCTGGTAGGTGAAACAACAATAGCCAAAGTGTTTATATAGAAAAAAATTGCCCTTTCCCGTTTGCCGTTTTAACCCTATTCTGACCTGGGGGAGGGGTGGGGGGACTTTTGAGGCCCGTTTCAACTTTGGCTGTTTCTATGTTTTTTTTCAATATTGAAGTAAAAGCCGCCAAACGTTTACATTTATACCTGATAAGAACCGGCTACTGCAAGTCTTTTAAAAAGGCTTCGAAAAATTCCCTCTAAATCTACGCAATCTTGAAATCTTAATTTATTTTATAGACAAAAAAATTGAGCTAAAAGTTCAGCCGTATCTTTCTCAAATATAAAGACACTCGTGCACTAAACTTTCATTTATTTTGTATTTTGGGCTTTATTAATTATTAATGCTTTAAATATACTTTTAAAATTGTATAATTCCCGTGTAATTTGTACAGCAATATTTATAAAGTGTAATTTCAAAGATCGTTTCGGACGTCACAGTGTCCAAAATTGTATGCAAAATTTTGTGCGACATTAAAATAATATATAATAATAATATAATAATTTATTGATTTATATAGCGCAAATATCAATTTGAGAATTTTCAAATGCGCTTATTACATGTAATCTCAAATATAACGTACGAAATTGAATTGATCCAAATGTTTAATGTTTTAATGCAATATGTCATTATAGGGGCGCACGATTTTCTCGGTATAAACAGGCCCTGACGTAATCATCTACACACCGCGGGTACCATCTGAAAATATTATCCTACATCCTAGAATACTTTATATCAATATACACAATTTTCCGCAAACACCTGTTTAAGTCCGATGGAAAATTTACAAACAAATGAAATGGCTCGCTTTCAAAAACAGTTTTATATACGATGCTCAAATTTGATCAGTAATATATAGAATTCTCGTCATGATCAAAAGCATATTACGTGCTAGTGCGCGACTTTGTGAGCAGCGGTCAGCAGCTGCTGCTTGTTTTACATACGGTGGCGTCTCTTGGTCGCCTATGACGGTTCCTCCTTTCTTTCCCTCATTTTCTTTGTTGTTGGTACTACATTCCAAAAATAATATGATCTTCCTGTGCCCGTAATTTTGCGCACATTTGAAAACCACCTATAATTTTGTTATATAAATGATTAACGAGGTTATCGTGCAAGATAGCTCTCGTCGGGAATAAATAAGCTACTAAATCTAATGAATAAAAATAAAGGTACACCGGAAAACATAAAAAGGCGTAATAAGGTGAAAATGAATATTTGAAAGAAGGGAAGAAAGTCTGTATTACTATAGACTGCAAAACAGTCCTATTTTTTGCATTGGTCTGTCAAACAAATGCGCGCGGTCTTTGAACGAAAGGTCTGGAGCGAGTGTGAAAACGAAGAGTGGAACTGGGGAGAGACGCCTCACACGTCCGTGTGAGGCTCGCGCCCTTCGCACGCGAGGATCCACGCTTTCGGCGCTTCGCGCCTTGCGACCAGCAATTTAGAGAAAAAACGACTGTTTTACAGTCTAATATTACTATAAGAAGATAAAAGCTGTATGTGCTTTAAAATCCCAACACTAATGGTCTGAGACGATTTGCAAGATTTTCGGCGATAAGTCAACGTTATTCACAGACTGAATGATCTTATTACCATGTACCACATCGGTATAATTATTTCAAAGGCGGTTTACTTGACTTCTCTTGCATACAGCTGGTTTAAACCAGTCGTATATAGAGTAGTACAATTATTTGAATGTTTTTTGGCAGAAACCAGACATAGTTACATGTAGGAAACGCTTCCTTTACCCTTATACAATAGAAAGCTACATTCGTCATTTTAAACGAATATAAACAAACAGCTGTGTCATTTGTTGCACTATTCAAAAGCCTCGCCTTCTTAAAACAATCAACAGGAAGACGTCTTATTTCATAATTGAGTAGGTGTTTCCAGCATCGGAAGAGTCACTTGTTCTGGTGACTAAATGCAAAGTTTAAAAAGTGTTTTTAGGCAAAGATTGTTTAAAAAGGCAATATCTGGGTTATTAGTTTGTCTTATTATATGGCTCGCTCTATGAGCGGGCAAGATGAAGCAAATCCTGCGCTGTGATTGGCTACCCGCGAGGTCAAGATGGAGCCATCTTGTCCGCTTGGGATTGTCCGCTCTGTTCCCGCAAGAAGACTATTTTCCCGCGTCCTTCTAGTCATATAATAAATCCTTTATTGACCAAGCTTGTTCGGTCAAGATGGCGGGATATTGGCCTCGTTCTTTTTTGCGTGTTTATGGATCTCGACTTCGTCTCGGTCCATAAACACGCAAAACAAGAAATTGGCCAATATCCCGCCATCTTGACCTCACGCTTGGCCGATAACCCATATATAAACTGAAAAATAGACACAATGACTGTTTTATAGGGACTAGATGAAATGCCACCATTTAAAGGGACACTGTCCATGATTTTAGCATGATCTTGGGAAGCTCAGAAACATATCTAGATCATAGTAAGTTGAACAACAATGGTTTTATTCTGTAGAATAGCACTCGACAAATGACAGGAACCCATTAGGAAGTGAGTATGACAAACGACAGCGAGGATGGAAATGGATTGCAATATGGATTTTTGAAAAAACGTCAGGATGTCAGTTTTTCAAAGTTTCAAATTTGGCTCGGAAATCTTTGAAATTTTGCAAACATTTTGTTGCAGTATGGAATTTCTTGAAGAAATTGCTTTTTATAATTTAGTTAGAGTTTATTAAGTTCTTATTTCATAGATTTAGGGACCAGTTCATGCATTTATAACAGTTTTGAGCAAATACGCCGGGACAGTGTCCCTTTAATGCCAGGCCCCAGTTGTTCAAAGGGTGGATAAGGCTCGGGCTAAACGTCGAGCTTTTCATGAGTCGATTACAGTAAAGGTCGATCCCAATTATTTAATTTCGTCTGTGGAGTCAAGCGTCGAATTTAATTCAGTCGAACCAAATTCTGATGACCCAAATGACGTTAAGGTTACCGTAGTCCTTCGCGGGTGTCCTTCGCGAAACCAAGAGAGGATGATCTAAGAGAATACATCCCCATGCCCCATGATAGATTTTTCAATCTATTTTAAGCTTCGCGCCATGCTGTGAAAGTTATTTTAGTTCTCGTCCCCATGGTCGCGCGGCCAATGATCAGAGGATCAGATGCAGGAGCCCATTACCCATTAATGGACTCCTGTCAGATGCCATTGCGAAGATTTTTCTCGGCGTCTTGTTGACGTCCATCTACTGAAATCGTAAATCGAAATTTAAAGATGTGATCGCGTTTCTTAAATTTCATTATGTCATTACAACTGACCAATCAGGTGTCTTCCTTAAAATAGCCGCGCAGTATGACCACGCGCTAAACTGATAGATTGAAAAAGATTATCATTGGAAGAGGCCCATGTATGGGGGATGTGTTCTCTTAGATCATCCTCTCTTGTTTAAACGCAACTACCACAAACTATATACCAATTGTCTGATACCCGTCGTCCGATTTGTACCATACCTCGGCATACGCTATTATTTCTCCTACGCAATATTCTTCCTGCGTCATTTTGTTTCGCGAGAAATTTAGATCTAAAAAATAGCCCGCTAGACGTGAATCTGAAGTCAATTTCACTGCGCTCGTTTATCATAATTATTAATCCGCTATATCATTAATGACAGGAAATCCAAAATTTTGGTGCTTTCAAAAATTCAAACTATTAACATTCCTGATATAAAAATGCGCTTAACTGTAACTTCCCGTATTGCGTACATATAGGTCTGAATTATTTACACTTTATCCTTTTCTGTCAAAGTCTGTCAATGTCTCCTACATTTTTGGTGCGCTGGTTTATTATTTAAAATTAAACTTTGCTCTCTATTGAAATATATAGGTCCACGGGGACTTACAAGTCAGAACGTTTAATATAGTTTGTTGGTTAAAAATTTTATTAGCATCCTGTCGACACTTATAAAGTTTAATTTCAAATATTATTTCGGACATCTCAGTGTTCACACTTTTATAAGCAATCTTGTCCGACATTAAAATAAAGTCAACCGAAAAATATTAGTCTGAGATAAAAACGTACGAAATTGGAGGATTCCAAACGTTTTATGTTTGATAGGAGCGCGCGAGTGTCTAATGCTTTTCTCCGTATAAAAAGGCCTTGACGCAAGCATTTGCTTAAAGGGAAGATATTTTTCTACATCCTAGAAGACGTTATATAAATATACTTACTTTTTTCTGCAAAAACCTGTTTTTAAGTCCGCTTGCTACTCGCTTGTCATTCCCAACAATTGTGTTTGAACTCTCCTTTTGGAGTCAACAAAATGAACTGAAGGAACTGAAGCGTAGATAATTCTGCAGCAAACTGCTATTGGAAGATATATGCAAATAAATGTGACAGGTCCAAAGAACAAGTCCTGTTTGGTTGTTTCTGGAGTATTTAGTTATTTAAATATCTATTTTTTTTTTTAATTTATTACTAAGGGCCTATTTACATGGAGAGAAGTTGTCCCTGGTAGGAGGGTTACCCTCCTCCCCGAACCATCTTTTACCGAGCATTTATATGAAAAACGTTGTCCCTGTTTACCTAGCCAAAACTTGGCCCTCTCGGGTTCGCGCCGATGCTCTATATGTCCCGACTTGTCCCTGGTAGGTGAAACAACAATAGCCAAAGTGTTTATATAGAAAAAAATTGCCCTTTCCCGTTTGCCGTTTTAACCCTATTCTGACCTGGGGGAGGGGTGGGGGACTTTTGAGGCCCGTTTCAACTTTGGCTGTTTCTATGTTTTTTTTTCAATATTGAAGTAAAAGCCGCCAAACGTTTACATTTATACCTGATAAGAACCGGCTACTGCAAGTCTTTTAAAAAGGCTTCGAAAAATTCCCTCTAAATCTACGCAATCTTGAAATCTTAATTTATTTTATAGACAAAAAATTGAGCTAAAAGTTCAGCCGTATCTTTCTCAAATATAAAGACACTCGTGCACTAAACTTTCATTTATTTTGTATTTTGGGCTTTATTAATTATTAATGCTTTAAATATACTTTTAAAATTGTATAATTCCCGTGTAATTTGTACAGCAATATTTATAAAGTGTAATTTCAAAGATCGTTTCGGACGTCACAGTGTCCAAAATTGTATGCAAAATTTTGTGCGACATTAAAATAATATATAATAATAATATAATAATTTATTGATTTATATAGCGCAAATATCAATTTGAGAATTTTCAAATGCGCTTATTACATGTAATCTCAAATATAACGTACGAAATTGAATTGATCCAAATGTTTAATGTTTTAATGCAATATGTCATTATAGGGGCGCACGATTTTCTCGGTATAAACAGGCCCTGACGTAATCATCTACACACCGCGGGTACCATCTGAAAATATTATCCTACATCCTAGAATACTTTATATCAATATACACAATTTTCCGCAAACACCTGTTTAAGTCCGATGGAAAATTTACAAACAAATGAAATGGCTCGCTTTCAAAAACAGTTTTATATACGATGCTCAAATTTGATCAGTAATATATAGAATTCTCGTCATGATCAAAAGCATATTACGTGCTAGTGCGCGACTTTGTGAGCAGCGGTCAGCAGCTGCTGCTTGTTTTACATACGGTGGCGTCTCTTGGTCGCCTATGACGGTTCCTCCTTTCTTTCCCTCATTTTCTTTGTTGTTGGTACTACATTCCAAAAATAATATGATCTTCCTGTGCCCGTAATTTTGCGCACATTTGAAAACCACCTATAATTTTGTTATATAAATGATTAACGAGGTTATCGTGCAAGATAGCTCTCGTCGGGAATAAATAAGCTACTAAATCTAATGAATAAAAATAAAGGTACACCGGAAAACATAAAAAGGCGTAATAAGGTGAAAATGAATATTTGAAAGAAGGGAAGAAAGTCTGTATTACTATAGACTGCAAAACAGTCCTATTTTTTGCATTGGTCTGTCAAACAAATGCGCGCGGTCTTTGAACGAAAGGTCTGGAGCGAGTGTGAAAACGAAGAGTGGAACTGGGGAGAGACGCCTCACACGTCCGTGTGAGGCTCGCGCCCTTCGCACGCGAGGATCCACGCTTTCGGCGCTTCGCGCCTTGCGACCAGCAATTTAGAGAAACAACGACTGTTTTACAGTCTAATATTACTATAAGAAGATAAAAGCTGTATGTGCTTTAAAATCCCAACACTAATGGTCTGAGACGATTTGCAAGATTTTCGGCGATAAGTCAACGTTATTCACAGACTGAATGATCTTATTACCATGTACCACATCGGTATAATTATTTCAAAGGCGGTTTACTTGACTTCTCTTGCATACAGCTGGTTTAAACCAGTCGTATATAGAGTAGTACAATTATTTGAATGTTTTTTGGCAGAAACCAGACATAGTTACATGTAGGAAACGCTTCCTTTACCCTTATACAATAGAAAGCTACATTCGTCATTTTAAACGAATATAAACAAACAGCTGTGTCATTTGTTGCACTATTCAAAAGCCTCGCCTTCTTAAAACAATCAACAGGAAGACGTCTTATTTCATAATTGAGTAGGTGTTTCCAGCATCGGAAGAGTCACTTGTTCTGGTGACTAAATGCAAAGTTTAAAAAGTGTTTTTAGGCAAAGATTGTTTAAAAAGGCAATATCTGGGTTATTAGTTTGTCTTATTATATGGCTCGCTCTATGAGCGGGCAAGATGAAGCAAATCCTGCGCTGTGATTGGCTACCCGCGCGGTCAAGATGGAGCCATCTTGACCGCTCGGGATTGCCCGATCTGTTCCCGCAAGAAGACTATTTTCCCGCGTCGTTCTAGTCATATAATAAATCCTTTATCGGCCAAGCTTGTTCGGTCAAGATGGCGGGATATTGGCCTCGTTCTTTTTTGCGTGTTTATGGACCGCGACTTCGTCTCGGTCCATAAACACGCAAAACAAGAAATTGGCCAATATCCCGCCATCTTGACCTCACGCTTGGCCGATAACCTATATATAAACTGAAAAATAGACACAATGGCTGTTTATAGGGACTAGATGAAATGCCACCATTTAAAGGGACACTGTCCATGATTTTAGCATGATCTTGGGAAGCTCAGAAACATATCTAGATCATAGTAAGTTGAACAACAATGGTTTTATTCTGTAGAATAGCACTCGACAAATGACAGGAACCCATTAGGAAGTGAGTATGACAAACGACAGCGAGGATGGAAATGGATTGAAATATGGATTTTTGAAAAAACGTCAGGATGTCAGTTTTCAAAGTTTCAAATTTGGCTCGGAAATCTTTGAAATTTTGCAAACTTTTGTTGCAGTATGGAATTTCTTGAAGAAATTGCTTTTTATCATTTAGTTAGAGTTTATTAAGTTCTTATTTCATAGATTTAGGGACCATTTCATGCATTTATAACAGTTTTGAGCAAATACGCCTGGACAGTGTCCCTTTAATGCCAGGCCCCAGTTGTTCAAAGGGTGGATAAAGCTCGGGCTAAATGTCGAGCTTTTCATGAGTTGATTACAGTTAAGGTCGATCCAATTATTTAATTTCGTCTGTGGAGTCAAGCGTCGAATTTAATTCAGTCGAACCAAATTCTGATGACCCAAATGACGTTAAGGTTACCGTAGTCCTTCGCGGGTGTCCTTCGCGAAACCAAGAGAGGATGATCTAAGAGAACACATCAGGTGGCTGGACCCAATATTTTTGCATGAGCACCTTCCAACTTTGAACCTCCCATACCTAAACAGATTGATTTCAATTTCATATCCATTATAACACATGTGTTACATATAGACTGAACTACAATATGGTATGTTTTTTGGGGAGATCGGATTGAATATCACGTGATAATAACGTCACACCTATTTTAGCTCTGAGTCGAATTTTAGCCCTCAACCGCATTTTCTAGGGAAATGCTCTACAATACCTATACCTTGGGTGTTTGTCTTCCTCTGAGCGGAGTTTCACAAAAATCTATAAGACGGATTTGGAGATATTTTGGGACCTCTAAATTAAGGGTATAATTTATGTGAAAACTAAAGAATGGACTTCCCGTAGCCAAATTAGCTACTTCTGGGATATCTATTTACAAAACATACCGCTCATTATATTATCATATGTCCCTTATACTTCATGGAAAAACTAGAAGGAAGTACAGTAACGCGATTTCGCCAAAACTGAAAATATATGAATCAAGGTGAAACCTCAATGTTTACCTTTTTCACGGTTTTACAGGTACTTTCACGAAAACTACGATCATGTCAAAACTCGTCGATTGTTTTTGTTTATTATTTTTCATGACTACAACTGATCAATGCACTACACAATCCCTGAATTTCTTGTTCATTGATAACTTCTAAAGCTGTCTAAAATAAACGCAAAGTTGAGTAAATATTGAAGCGGTGTCATAGACCTTATTGCTGGTTTGCAACCATTCCCGAGAGATTTAAATGACAAAGATCCTGGCGGCCATGTTGGATGACCGGAACAATAAAGCTAATTAAAATTATTTTGTTAATGGTCATCCAACATGGTGGCGATGACGTCAGTTGCAAACCAAGAATTCATAAATGGCGGTGGATTAATTATTCTTTTATATTCATGCTAATCAGCCCCCAAGCCCCGTTGGTATGTGCAAAATTCGAAAGAATTTTTACTCTCAAACGAGGCTAGGGAGGCTGATTAGCATGACTATAAAAGAATAATTAATCCACCGCCATTGATGAATAAGGTCTATGACACCGCTTCAATATTTACTAAACTTTGCGTTTATTTTAGACAGCCTTAGAAGTTATCAATGAACAAGAAATTCGGGGATTGTGTAGTGCATTGATTAGTGGCAGTCATGAAAAAAATAAACAAAAAATATCGACGAGTTTTGACATGATCGTAGTTTTCGTGAAAGTACCTGTAAAAACGTGAAAAAGGTCAACATTGAGGTTTCACCTTGATTCATATATTTTCAGTTTTTGCGAAATCGCGTTACTGTACTTTCTTCTAGTTTTTCCATGAAGTATAAGGGTCATATGATAATAGAATGAGCGGTATTTTTTGTAAATAGATATCCCAGAAGTAGCTAATTTGGCTACGGGAAGTCCATTCTTTAGTTTTCACATAAATCATATCCTTAATTTAAATGTCCCAAAATATCTCCAAATCCGTCTTATAGATTTTTGTGAAACTCCGCTCAGAGGAAGACAAACACCCAAGGTATAGGTATCGTAGAGCATTTCCCTAGAAAATGCGGTTGAAGGCTAACATTCGACTCAGAGCTAAAACAGGTGTGACGTCATTATCACGTGATATTCAATCCGATCTCCCCAAAAAACATACCATATTGTAGTTCAGTCTATATGTAACACATGTGTTATAATGGATATGAAATTGAAATCAATCTGTTTAGGTATGGGAGGTTCAAAGTTGGAAGGTGCTCATGCAAAAATATTGGGTCCAGCCACCTTGCCATGCTGTGAAAGTTATTTTAGTTCTCGTCCCCATGGTCGCGCGGCCAATGATCAGAGGATCAGATGTCATTGCGAAGATTTTTCTCGGCGTCTTGTTGACGTCCATCTACTGAAATCGTAAATCGAAATTTAAAGATGTGATCGCGTTTCTTAAATTTCATTATGTCACTACAACTGACCAATCAGATGTCTTCCTTAAAATAGCCGCGCAGTATGACCACGCGCTAAACTGATAGATTGAAAAAGATTATCATTGGAAGAGGCCCATGTATGGGGGATGTGTTCTCTTAGATCATCCTCTCTTGTTTAAACGCAACTACCACAAACTATATACCAATTGTCTGATACCCGTCGTCCGATTTGTACCACGTGATGCGTTTTGTCCAATGATCGAGACGCGTAACTGGGTTGTAACCCGGGGGGGGGGGGGTACTCAAAAAAGTTTTATACGGGGAGGCTCCGCCCAGAGGTCCAACCCCTTACCCTTTCATATACCATTTTTCACAGAAAAGGTACCCCTTTCATATACCTTCTATAGAAATTATGAAAATGGTACCCTTTTCACATACCTACAGTAGAAGCACTGCATCCCTTTTCTATATCCTTTTAATGAACTTAATGAACAATATATATCACCAGAAATCATCAAGCATTACGGCAGAGATATTAAAGGAATTCATCAGTAATTTCATTGTACAAACGGAAAGGGTTAAACTCTTTTCAAATCCAGTGGATCAGAGGAGCCAAGTGGCTCATCATTAATCGCTTAACTCCGGTTTCTGTAGCATCAGTTTTAAAAGAGACTGGGAGTATTGCTATTTCCCCCAGGGATGGGATGCTAGTCCTGTATGTATATTAAAATAAACAATGAAATAATAAAAATTGGAACTGGATTTCAGTAGGCGATTTACAACGAGGAGCACACTACAATTAATGATATATATTTTATTTTAGGGGACCCTAAGGCATCAAGAGTTGTGATGGCAAGCAATGAACGGGGCCAGGAAGTTTAGACGTGGAAGTTAATCACCAACTGACCAAAACAAGAGAAATAAATATAATTACTGCAATAAAAAAATGCCATATATAAAAGTAAGGTAATCTTTAAAGGAACTGAGGCATCTGTGAAAAATAAGAGTTACCAACATTTAGTCACGTTATGCCAAAATGGATTTTCCGCTGAGTGGTTTATTTAAATTCATTTATTGTTCCGTGACGTCACGTCACGTCGAACGCGTGACATGCATGTACAGTCAAAAGACCTGACCGCAACATTATGTATTTCTGTATTTTCGTAGTATCTATAAGTGATTGTTATAACGCGTAGAGATCAGTGCCTGGATATATTTCCCGTATATTAATAACTTTTAAGATGAAGAAAATAAAGGCAAATAGTATGTTAAAAGCTTTTCGTAGTTGATTACTTTTTGACTCGACATACATGCGGTGCCGTAGCAAGGGGAGAGGGCCCGTGCCCCCCCCCCCCCCCCCCCAGTTTTTAACCCCAAAAGTAAAAACAGACATGTATAAAATGTTGAAAATAAAATTTATCTCCCAGAGGTTTGAAACAATAACAAGATGTCAATAATTCCCGAAGGAATCATTCCTGATAAACTACAATTTATCCATTTAATTTCCCCAAATCATATTTGTACTTCTTTCTTTTTTTACCGTACGTTGGGTGATGCACAAAAATAACAGCCAAAAAATTAAAACAAACGAGAAATTGTGACATGGTGGAGGTCGCCAATTTGTTTATGGGGGACAACCAGCGGTGCAAGCGCTTATTTGGGAAGTTTTCAAAAAACGACCTGCCGATTAAGTCTATGTTTGCCTCTAAGGCAACTCAGACAGTTTTCTTAACTACGAACTTACTATGATGGCTCTGAGTCTCTGACTGGTGAAACATTTGCTGGTTTCAAGATACAGAGACAGTCGGTTTTTTATTTTGTAATTGACGTTGCAAGTGTTATACTTTTTTCAATGTGCATTGGTTTGCTGAGACATTGTAGGAAGAAATTAGCGATACGCGTAAATCACAAATAGCTCTTGGAGAATGCTGGAAATAGCATTTCCGAGCCTCTAGATTTCAAAATTTCCTGGGGGGGGGCATGCCCCCATACCCCCTGGCGGCACGCGCCTTAGGCGCTCGCTTCAGGCCCCCCCCCCCCCTCCCCCACTTATTTTACCCTTGCTACGGCACTGCATACGGGTAGTCGGAGGTTATAGGTGATTACGACCCAGTTGCGCGCTCTCGATCATTGGACAAAACGCATCACGTGGTACAAATCGGACGACGGGTATCAGACAAAATATACCCCTTCCGATTTGACATCCGTAGCCTGATTTTATTATCCTGGAGAGCAAAACAAACAAACAATTTTCAGGTCTAACTTTTTTATCAAGTCACAGTACTAATAAAATTGAACAAAACAATCAACCTGCATTTGTTTAAGCCACCCGCAATGACGCCGTGATTATCACTGGCTATGTTTATTTTTACCACGATAATGCGCGTTGTAGAAATTAATTGGAGGGTTATAAAGTTTCAGCCTCGGGCATTATCCTCCGATATACCAGCCGCCGGAAGGGGTTTATTTACGAAATATATACCGACGCGACTGAGGCGGAGTCCCGGGACGTCCGGGGGTTGACTACTTTGCGAATTTGCGATAGGTTGTTCGAATGCTTCAAACCAAGGGAGGATACCTGGATCTCTTCCAATTATAATTTTTTGAAATCTATTTTAACTTTCAGTTCATATATAGCTGAGCTATTTTAAGAGCGCTACCTGATTGGTCAGTTCGAATAACGTGATGCCGGAGCCTCGGTCAGAAGGAAATAAAAATAAGTTTCATAGCCGACTGATGAGAAAAAACCCTCTGTTACCCAGGATGATCTAAGAGAAGCATTCCGGCATATATGGGTGTGTTCCAATGCTATTTTTTTAAATCTATTTCAAAAACTAGTTTTCTGGTGGTTTATAAACTGTACATCAGGCCGAGTTTTAAATAAACATCACCTGGCGTTTAATCGAGGTCCCGGCTTATTAGTAACTAATTATCATCGATCAATAGGTGTACTGATTTCCACGGCATACCAATTCAATTTTATCAGTTTCGCTCATGTCCACACTCTGCAACACACTAACTACCGCGTGGCGGGAAATTATGAACTTCTGGCGTGACATTATGCAACGTGACAGATCCAGATGTCTGGGCTCCAGTTTCCCTCGGATCTCAGAAACCAATATGGCGGTCGAAGTGACCGAAAATGTGCAGTTATTTTCCCTGTGTCTTTCCCTTTTAAAAGGTATCTAAGGAAGAAGGAACCGTATCCTGATCAATAGAATATCGGACGGTTTACTGTGTATCAAAAGCTTGCTGATGGCGCCGATGGTTCTTTTATTTCGGTCTCCTACTGCACCGCCTGCACAAGACGAATACCATAAGGTAAGGCGAAACATAAATTAAGAAATGACCAACTAATAATAAACAATTATTGGATGAGGTTGAGCATGATAGCGAGAATTATCAAGGCCGAGGTTTGTGTTATCTGCCGAAGTCGAAGGTTGAGGCTGATAACACAAACCGAGGCCTTGATAATTTCGCTATCACGCGAAAACCGAATCCAATAATTGTTTTATTATACATTTTTATTATACATTTTATTATACATTCGTCATTTCGGGCGTATTAAACTTTGCAGCGTTTTGTCGCTTTTTACTTCGCGGATTGTGGAGTATTTTAATTTATTTTTGGTTGCCGCTAATGAGGCGACGCGTGCTACACATGCATGACGTCAATCGAAATGCATTGTCTCTTGGTTTGACGCGTAATTACGTGCATAAATCCCAGTGTCTTTAGTTATGACGCGTCAATTCGATGCCAGCGTGAATTAGCTGTATGCTCTCAGTCAATGAGAATAGAGATAGTGAGAAAAATGTATAATAAACCGGGTTATTGCATTGGTATGCATCACAGGCTTACCATCTTCTGTTTGTGTGGTCACAGGTATCTACGATATTCAAATTTCTTAGTACAATATAATTGTTATTGTGAACATTAATCTTCCTAAAATCGGCATTTAGGACTGTCTATATTTAATTAAATAAAGTCAAAAACCGCATCAAAGCAAAGTTAAACAACGTCCAAAATTTTAAGGTGATTTGAAGCGTGCGAGAGCAGTTTTCGGACTTCAAAGTTTTTTATCTCTGGCCCGTCGCTTCGATCGCTTCGATCGAGTTCAGCAGAAGAAACAAGAAAGGGAACCTCTGGGACCAGGGTGCGCACGCAACTCCAGAAGATGATTCTAAGGGCGCATTTGAAAGCTTTCACTTATTAATTATGTCACCACTCGCTACCCCAAATTCCCATACAAGGGTGCGCACGCACGCAACTCAAGAAGCTGATTCTAAGGGTGCATCAGCATTGTCCTGTGGGACAGAGCTCTGCCAATAGACCAATTTCGATATATTAATATTCTAACTTGGCTCCGAGGCTTAGGGGAATAAAACAAAAGAAATCCACAATAAATCACATCGAGGTTGAGGGATGAATAAATCATTTCTTTTGTTTTATTCCCCTAAGCCTCGGAGCCAAGTTAGAATATTAATATATCGAAATTGGTCTATTATTTACTGACAAAACATTAACAAAAACGTCAACAAAAACTGTCGACAACTTTGTCTCCAACAACAACAACAACTTTATTTTTCCATTTATAATACAGGCTGCGAAATTTCTGAACGGTGATTTGTTCGAACGAGCTGTATTTATCTCAAATACTGAAATACTTACATGTAGAAATTACAGTTTCCAAATATGGCAAGTGTAACAATTGACTCTAAAAAAAACAAGATGGCGGGCATTTCTATCGTTTAGCGAGTGGGCATTTTCAACGTGTACAAAGTCTACAAATATACGAATATTGAAAGCAAAACACTTGTGTGGTTAAGTGAGCTGAAAAAGCACTCCATTGCTTAACGACATCTGAATCAGCTACGATCGTCGTATAGTCAGCTACTCGGGTAGGATATAGATATTTGCCTTGTATTATAAACAAATAATAGCATGAGTTGTACGTATTATTTGGAATAATACAAGCGGCTCGTAATATTTTGGACAATTTTGAAATATTACTCGCGGTGTTATTTCCAAATACTACTATAACTCGTGCTATTACCTATACTAATTACATAAAAGAATTTAAAGAAAAAATAAATTGAAATATTTATGGGTACTGGCTCCCTGAAATAACTATAAACCTAAAAATGCCAGGGAGCCAGATTACATATACTAAATTAAATTACTAGGCCGGAGAGGTTAAAAAAGTACACACAGACATACACACACAAACGCACACAAAATATTCTACCTACTTATAGCATAATAACATAATAGTACACACAATAGTCAAAAACTTTGATACAAACAAGTACTTAGTGGTTTGTAGAGGGAGAAAAACTTGAAATTCAACTGTTATACCGCAATGGACTGCACATGAACCTAAACCACTATACCTATTGATTGACGAGAATCAGTTCAAATAGACGCCGGGGCCTCGATTTAACGCCGGTTTTGTGTAACATTTGTGAAAATTTTTACGAGGGTTTCTACGGCTTTTCGCGTTCTGCCAAATATACACTCGTGTTACGAAATGCTTTGGGAAGTAATATTTCAAAAACTCGTGTTTCACTGGGTTTCCAACATTTCCAAACACGAAAGAAAACAGATGAAAGCACGCGGCCGCTGGCCGAGTGCTTTTATTGTTTTCTCGAACCCAATGAAACACGAAGCACGAGCTTTTGCTTAGGGAAACACTTTTCCTAATTCTTTAATCCACATTACTTCTCTCTTGAAGTCGCCGATACATATTTGAGAAATGACCGCTTGCTCTCTTGCGCAAGCTCGTGTACAGTTGATTAATTCCGCCCTACCATACATGTACCAGCACATAATTGAACCTCAAGCTTCTCGAACTATGCACTAAAAATAAGAAAACAGCTTTTTCTAACTGTTTCTTTTTTGGTATTTCGCCTGTGAATGCTAACAATTTTTTACATATTTGCAACTCGAGCCATTTCACCCAAGGTACTTCCTTCCTTATTCACTAGTGCATCAAACCTGTCAAACTCATCAACTTCGCCATTTTTCAAAACCAAAATCATGTCACAGTCTCTGATGGTGTTCAGACGATGAGCTATAGTGATGACCGTGGAGTCCCTCAGTTTCTCGCGCACTACGTTCCAGATTGTTTGTTCTGTGTGTGGATCCACGTGTGCGGTGGGCTCATCTAAGATGATGATCTTGTTTTTCTGCAACAGCACGCGAGCCAAACAAATTAACTGTCGTTCTCCTACACTGACATTTGCACCATGTTCCAACAACTCGTGATCCAGCTGCCCCTCAAGACTTTCTACCAACTGTTTCAGTTGCACATCTTCTAAAGCTCGCCACAATTCTGCATCTTGAAACTGCGCCATAAGATCGAGATTTTTTCTCAGCGATCCACTGAAAAGTACAGGACTTTGGCCAAGAACGGATATACATCGTCGAGCTTCTTGAAGGTTGATCTCTTTTATTCGAATATCATCAACCATTATCTCTCCATCAGCGTCTGGCATTCGCATAAGAGCTGCCACAAAAGATGACTTCCCCGCACCCGTGCGGCCTGCACCACCGATCTTTACTCCTCCTTTGATGTTAAGATTTATTTTCTTGAGTACTTGAGGTCCCCCCGGATAGTACGTGAGTGATACATCTTGGAATGTGATAGTTCCTTCGCGTGGCCAGTGTTCCGGGGGAAGTCCTTTCACTTTGTATCCAGGTTCAGAGTCCAGCTTGGTGTACGTCATAACTCGTTCAACTGACGTCATGAAATTCTCGACATCCGAGGCTTTTTTGACTGCGAATTGTGTTATGCATACAGTCTGAATGATGTAAACCAGAGCAAGTCCGGCAAAAGCTGTTTCAAAAATGAGAGAACGATTTTGTTTTTAAATTGTACTTTCTCTTGCCTATTTAAAATGATTTATAAAAAAGTAGTTCGTTTTGAATGAAAGGTTACTGAAGTAATTGGCCGTTTCAAGGCAAGCTATCGAACGGATAGAAGATTATCTATTTTATAGACTGCCGGGACGACTATCCATCTGCCTCATTCAAGGAAAGTATAGTAATACTGAACACCATAACAGATGAGTATAGAAACTACTCGCAAAGAAACGTAACCGCTCCAAGAATCAAGAAAGGTCTGACTTGGAAGTACCGTATTGCAATTCCTCATCGGTATGAAATACATTTTAAAGAATTACAAAGACCACCAAACAAGCGAGGTGAATAATGACAGACACTCATATTTGTGTAGCATTGTTTCTGACGTTCGACTCGGAAAGTCACATAACTGTTTTACTTGTCTTGTTTTTCAAGATACACCTACCTGCATCTTGAGACGCCACTACTGCCGCGAGAGCCACTGTAGAAATTAATACGGAAGCGAGAAGGTCCAAGCGTGTACCAAGCCATCTCCCACTTGCCATCACCATAATATACGACTGATTATGAATATCTTGATTTCTACAACGAGAAAACTACAGTTTTTAAATTTACCAAAATACTTATAAGTGCCGGGTAAATTTTTAGTTACATCAGTTGTTTTCTGAAATCGAATAATCCATTTGTGCATCCTTCAAAAAGGGGGTAGGGCAAGTTTCGGATGCGGATGCGGTTCAATTGTCAAATAGTTGCCTTGAGCCGCGACGTTTTCTGTGGGTTTTCCAGCCTTTCTCCGCTTTCCTTAGTCCAGTACTTTCACCGCTAGATTATTTAAAAATTACATTAAGTTGTTTACTATTCGCATGATTGGTTTAAGTCGAGCATGCGTATGCAAGGTTGCCTCGACCCTATTCTCGGCGCCAACCGGAAGTAAATGTACAAAGTAAAACACTCTCTTACATACCTGTAAAACTGATCCACGAAATCGCTTTGTCTTCCTCTTGTCCGAATCGTGTCCAGTCCATTCAGGGTCTCCGAAATGTGAGAGAAGACTGGACTACGGCATATGGACTCTAACCTTTTCAGCTCTCTCGACACCTTCAGGTAGTACCTCGCAATGTACACGACTAACACAGTCATCGGAACAACAACAAAAAGAAGCCAAAGATTTGTGACGGTTGGTACAAGAACTGTTGTAAATACCAACAAGACCATCTGGATTGCCGAGAGAAATTTGGGGGGTAACAACTCATCCATGCAGCCTACGTCGTTGGAGAACCGATTCAGAATTCTTCCCACGGGATTTAAATCAAAGAACAGAACCGGTGCTTGTAGAACAGCCACCACCATTTTGTCATGAAGTCGCTCAGAACATCTTAGAGAAACCAAAAGGAATCCATAAGCTCGAATGAAGGCAAATATGAAAGACGCACCGACTAGGCCGCCATAGATAGTTAAATTTCTCTTGTCCTTCTGATCTTCGGGAAGTTTCTTTGTCATAAACGAGAGCCACACGTCAGGAGCAACTATCATTACTGAGAAAGAAGAAAAAAGTGTTATATACGTAAGAATCAAGAATAACATAAGCATTAGGGCAGGGCGGTTAGCGTTCTTGCACTAGGGTGTGCATACGAGCGTAAGTGCAAGCACCACGTGACAAAGGCAGGCGTAGTGACTTTTGATCAACATTGCACTTATGCTCATGATACTTGCGACGTACGTGAAAAACCAGGCTTTAGAAACGCAGAGCTGCTTGATAAAGGACCACTTGTGTTTGCGTTATCTCGTTTTGCACGGGCGACGCAGCGATGCAAACATAAGTGCATCTTTGGATATTCCACATGCAGTTTTGCCTGAAGTACTTAGACCCGCAATCGTGTGAAATTATTAAAACATAAATTTCTTGGATACTTCAGGCAAATTAACCAACACGGTTGCGGTTGAATTATTTGGTCTTTGACAACTTGGCTTACCTTGAGTGATGAGACACAAACAAATTACTGCAGAGATCGCCAACGAATGCATCCCACTTCTGAAGTAGTTCCAGTATAGCTTAGATGACACCGCTCCGATTGAGCGATCTTCTTGTGATATGTTTAGACCTTTGCCTTCGTCGGCATGTACCACCATTCTACCACAGCTATCAGAAACGTGACTTTCCTCTTCATTCTCCCCAGCAAAGTGATTGGATTGACTCTCCTTCAGAACTTTCTTATCGAGCCGGTCAATAGTTTCATTTAGAATACCTTGTTCTTGCAGTTCAGTGAAACTTCCTTTTCTCGACACTCGACCTTTGCACAGCACAATCACTTCATCGGCTTCTTTCATGTGCTGTTCTTGATGAGAAGTCAACACTCGAGTTTTATCGCCCAGTAAGTCTTTGATGCATTTTTCAAAGATATGTTGACCAACCTTGAAATCCACAGCACTCAGAGGATCGTCCAACAAGTAAAGGTCAGCATCGGCGTAGACTGCACGTGCTAGGCTAACTCTAGCCCGCTGACCGCCACTTAGAACCACACCGCGTTCTCCAACAATCGTTTGATCACGGTCGGGAAACTGCTGGATGTCTTCGGTTAGAGCGCATGCGTCGGTTATTCTTGTGTATTTGAGTTCATCGTACGGTTGACCAAACAAAATGTTTTCTCTTATAGTTCCAGAGAAGACCCAAGCTATCTGTGGCACGTAAACAAGAGTCCCTTGGTAGGTTACATTTCCGCTTGCATCTGAGACCTCGCCAGCGATCGCTGATAGAAGAGTAGATTTTCCACTTCCCACTGGTCCGGTGATAACTGTTAAAGCTCCCGACGCTGTGGTGAATTCTATATCTTGCAAAATATACTCATCTTCTCGCTTGTTTTGCTTATGTGTCAAACCCGACACACATAAAGTCGTCGGCTTGTCCAGATTTTTACCTTATAAGCACTCTGAACCTCTTCCATTTCCTCGTGATCGTCTGTCAGACCACTGTTTAGTTTTGCTGAGCTACTCTCTGTGTTACTTGGTCCTTCTTTTGACTGATCACGTGAGATCGAAGGCAAATTTTCTAAAAGAAAATTTTCTATTCGGCCTAGCGAAACATAAGCTTCGTACGTCTTCAGCAACCCATTGGCTAAGTGAACACAAATGCCATATTGTGCCAAATTGATAAAGCAGAGGAGCATAAAAACATTAACAGGTGTGAGGGGCTGACCAGTTAACACAAGAGTAACAACTGACACCATGGTCGCAATTGGTGATGAACTGAACTCCAAACCAGCGACACCTGACAGTACGGCACTCTTCTTACGGATGATTCCGATTTCATCTCTGGAAACAAAATAAAGATTATTAACCGGGAAAGGTCTGAGGCCGAGCCCGGGTCATAATTCGCTTGAAGTTTTTTTTTTAACCGGGCAAGGCCTGAGGCCTTCAGACCCCCACTCACCCAACCCCTAGAACACGTGAAGTTTATAAGCGTATTGAGTTTACTTGAAGGGAGTTTGTATATAAGCTTATAGAGCCATTTTGTTATCCGTCAGTGTGTAACTAGCATTCTGATGGTTAACAAAGACGCGTATGCGAGTTTGATAAAGTACTATGCTTCGGTTCATTTCTTTTACAATTTCAAGGAATTGGATTTTCCACCCCTTACCCCACTCGGCTAACCCCAACTGGAACACCTAAATATAAATTCTCCTATCTTAAAAACAGACGAATTTCTTTTAGCAAGTGCGGAGAATTTAAATCCTGAGCTTAGCAATAAAATACTTTAGAAACGTATCTTTATAATATTTCAAGCAGGAAACTTAACCAAGGAAGAAGAACTTCCATTTCAAAGACGTGTAAGTGAGTTTAAACCTCAAAACTGCGATTGCGATACATACATTTTAAACAGACTTTTCGCACTGTTTAACAATGGAGCAAAGAAGAAGCTATTTGACCTTTGCGTCCGATGCTGTTTACGTGCTAAAGATAGTGTATTGACCTTTGCGTGCTATATAGGATAACACGCAAGCATCAGATATTCACGTTACTCGCGTGAATATGAAATTTTAAGTTAGGTATGGTTAGTTCGTTAGTTTTGTCACCGACATTTTAAAGAAACGTATGAAAATAAAAATAAAATAAAGCAGGACAAATTTATTTGCCCGGTTTTAGCTTTTTAAAGCTTCTTGTTTTCAAATGGATTCATGGGAATGACGTCATCTACATGCGTTTTATTGCTTTAAAAAGCTAAATACTTAACCTTATTCTGTCTGGGCTTTTTTCTCAATTATGAGCCTGGGGGTTGGGTGCAGAAGTGCCCCACTTATGAATCTCCATTCAAAAGTATTCACGCTATAAAAATAAAACTTATATACAGTGGAACCCGGTTAATACGGACACCAAGGGGACACGCAAAATTGTCCGTATTAAGCGGGCTCTCAGAATAAACGTCACGGACACAAGTAACAGGCAAAGGACGTCAAAGAGGAAAAAGGCTACAAGCAATGACTGCAGTAAAATTAAAAGGCCAAGGAAATGAAACTTTTGTGTTAGCACAGTGAGCAGAGGTCTACAAGGGTCAAACACCGGAAGAAAGACAGTTGTCAAACATGTCACGCTTTTATGCTACTGTATTAGTAATAAAATCGCATTAACCTGTAGAAAGCTTTCATTTTTCTAACAGGGTACAATTAGAAATGAAAATATACAGTGACCAATTAAAATATTCAGTGCACAGATAGCCAGTGTCCGTATAGCGAGGTTAACTTTGTATGTGAGCGTGTCACTTGGGTCACAAAAAGTGTCCTTTGTCTTTATTAACCGGTGTCATGAGCTTTTCGTCGGGACAAATAAAACATTAAGTGGGGGTGTCCATAAAGCTGGGTTCCACTGTAGTATGTAAAGCATTAAAAAATGTTTCGTGAAAGTCACGTGCCAATTATGACGCATATTACTTCAAAATGACGTCATACATCTAAAAATACCGTAAACTGCTGCTTATAAGCCCTGGGCTTATACAACTTCGTAAGGGGTTTTGGATGAGCTTATAAACGGGGGGGGGCTTATAAGCGGAATAAAAAAAATGTTTCGAAATAAGCTACAGCAGTGTTGATCGAAATACGTTTTTCATTTACTGGTTGTTAATTAAGCTTTAAAACGTCATAATAAATCGAATTCATTTCAATATTTGGAACAAAAACTTGAGGGGGGCTTATAATCGGATGTATTTTTTTGTTTACAGGTAGATGGGCCTATAACCGCGGGGGCTTATAAGCAGCAGTTTACGGTATCCGCCAAACAACCAACCAACCAACCAATAAATTACAAATGTAACATTTTAAACAAAATCATAATTGGTGTAAAGCGAGTGGAGTCCAAATAAAGCATAGCTTGTAATATGGAACCCACAAATAATACAAAATTTATAAATGACTAGACATATTTCGTACAAGACAAATTCGTACAACGTATGCTTTTAAAACAAGATAAAACTTTTAACAAAACGTGGAAGTGAAATCAATTACAATCATCAATGATTAAATTCTAAACAATTCAAAACGATTGGAAGAATGGAATTGTAATAAAGAGCCGTACAGTAAATAAAAATTGAGGCTATCGGAAAACTGTTCGCTTCTCAGAACAGATAATGTCCGCGGACAAATATCCGAGCATATTTTTGAAGCCAAATGGAGGCTATTGTAGTTATTATCCTTCAAACATTTTTTCACAAGGCCGCTCTCATCGGTTTGCCGTGGAAGATCTCGGCCAAGCTGTTAAACATAAAAATAATTATGTTGGCCTCCAAAAATGTTTCTAGTCTGTTCAAAACAATCAGTTCTATTAAACTTAGCAATTTATTTGAGACGAGAACTGAACTTGCGAACGTAAAACGTAAACTTTGAAAACTGGGGAATATCACTTGGGGAATATCACCCGGATATTCCCCAGTTTTGGCTGCGCCACGTGACGTGTTTAGACCAATCGCGCGCGATAAAAATATTTGATGGATTATAAATAAACAATAGCCTTCATTTGGCGAGGAAATATGTTCGGATATTTGTCCGCGGACATTATCTGTTCCGAGAAGCGAACAGTTTTCCGAGAGCGAAGCTCGAGGAAAACTGTGAGCTTCAAGGAACAGATAATGTCCAAGGACAAATATCCGAGCATATTTTTGAAGCCAAATGGAGGCTATTGTAGTTATTATCCTTCAAATATTTTTTCACAAGGCCGCTCTGTTTGCCGTGGAAGATCTCGGTCGGCCAAGCTGTTAAAAACATCAAAATAATTCTGTTGGCGTTCAAAAATATTTCTAGTCTGTTCAAATCAATCAGTTTTATTTAATTTAGCAATTTATTTGAGACGAAAACTGAACCTGGGAACGTGAAACGCAAATTTTCAAAACTGGGGAATATCACTTGGGGAATATCACCCGGATATTCCCCAGTTTTGGCTGCGTCACGTGACGTGTTTAGACCAATCGCGAGCGAGAAAAATATTTGATGGATTATAACACCCGGATATTCCCCAGTTTTGGCTGCGTCACGTGACGTGTTTAGACCAATCGCGCGCGAGAAACATTTTTGATGGATTATAACGTAGGATATCAGGTCCGAATTTGGGTACGGTAATGTGATTAATCGTCCTAAAATCGGTATTTAGGACTGTCTATATTTAATAAAACAAGAATTTTCGAAGAAAATATAACCGGGCTTTTTTTATCAAGCAAGCAAGCCGTTTTACCTGCTTTCTTGCTTGAAATCTATCAGATTAGTCACGGCAGTCACGCTGAAGTCTGATGTTTGCGTATAGTGCCTACTGTCAATTTTCTTGCCTCTGAGCAGTCTTTGAAGATCATTCCTCAATATAAAGCCAAAGTTGAATAAGAGGAAAAAACACGACAACATAGGTACGAATCGGTGTTGAACCATCAATCGCAGACGTTCCGCGTTGCACCATCATCATTCGCAGCTATTCTAGTCACAGTTCGACAAATTGCGTGAGTCAAAATGTGATATTGTAACGTAATGGTTGTTATTTATAAATCTTCTGCATACAAGGAAGTGAATTGCTGCACCAACACGAAAAAGTAATGTATTTCACACTAAATAAACAGCAGAGTATTCATGTTCAAATCAAAAGTAATAGCTTGATATGAAATTTGACCTAACGGCGACCCTGGTTTATCACAGACGTTGACTCATGTGATCCCATGACGTAATCGTCCTTATTTATAAATCTGCATTTCTCAGCAAGTTTCTGTTTTTCTCAGAAAATATACGGAAAAGATATGTATTTCACACAAAATGACAATTATTTAACAGGACAATATTCATAAAATATCATTTGGGCAAAGGATGACCCTGGCGAAATCTAACGTAGCCTTGATAAAAAAATTGATCTAATGGCGCTTCCAGTGTATGTGATGTACGTACGCACCTCACAGACAATCTCTTCAAGTCACGATTCGACGTGACCCTATGACGTAATCGTCCAAATATAAATCTGCACGTCTCAGCAAGTTTCTGTTTACATAAATCGGCGAGTCTGGGCAAGTTTCTGTTTTCCTTTTCGGAAAAGAAATGTATTTCACACAAAACAAACAGGACAATATTATGACCCTGGCGAAATGTAACGTAGCCTTGATAAAAAATTTGATCTAATGGCGCTTCTAGTGTATGTGATGTACGTACGCACCTCACAGACAATCTCTTCAAGTCACGATTCGACGTGACCCTATGACGTAATCGTCCAAATATAAATCTGCACGTCTCAGCAAGTTTCTGTTTACATAAATCTGCGAGTCTGGGCAAGTTTCTGTTTTCCTTTACGGAAAAGAAATGTATTTCACACAAAACAAACAGGACAATATTATGACCCTGGCGAAATGTAACGTAGCCTTGATTAAAAAAAATTGATCTAATGGCGCTCCTAGTGTGTCCACCTAGTAGTGAGTACAATGATTTAATATTTTAACGAGTCAAACTCACCGACGTTGCGAAATCTGTACGCCGCTCCGATGTGTTTACGCGGTCCTAAATTAATATCTATTTGGACCAGTCCAACTTTCACATAGGCTCGATTTCCGCCGCTCTCTCGAGTCCGGGCTTCGTTCTTCCCCGAGAAAATCTTTCACAAGGCGAATACATTCATATATATTCATACTCACCCCTAGCTCTCCTCCTAGCACTTTGGCGGAGTAGAGGTATAAGAGATCGACGACAACAAACAAAAAAACAGAAGCTATTTTATTAACCGGGCTGGGCCCCAGGCCCACGCCCGGTTAATAAATTCAAAATACTTCAAAATACTTTGATGCGGTTTACGGCGATTTGAGGCGTGCGAGAGCAGTTTTAAGACTTCAAAGTTTTCGACTCACTTCTTGAATATTAATATTACAACAAGGCATGCAACTTCGAGCAGTTTTGGACCGACAAATTCCGTACTTCCTCTCGAATTTTGCTCTAAAAAAGTTTTTCTTCGATTCATTTTCTAACAGCTCCCGGATCTCTACAATCTCTACAATCTGGCCAAATTTGAGTACGAAAGGTTCGCGGATTGATCTTGTAAAACCAGCTGGAATATCGAATGAGTTTGAAATTCGCTTTTTTTTACTATGATCTGTACCATCAGCTGGGACAATTATGCACAGTTTTTTTAAAAATTCAATACGGCGTCGAAATTACCACCTATGCCCTCCCCAGTGCGAGAAACGTGTACCACAACAAACACTTCACTGTGGTACCCAGTTGAACTGGGTACCACAGTAAGTGTTTGTCGTGATACACGTTTATCGCGCTGGGGAGGGCGTAGGTAGTAATTTCGACGCCGTATTGAGTAAATAATTGATCTGCTCGCCAGTGACAAATCACGATATTTTGCTCAACCTCGTCCAATAATTGTTACAAATTTGCTGTTATTTCGCTTTTATGTAAAACGAGAGTGTTTTGGCTTTTTTATGGCTAAAACTATAATTTTTTTCTTACTACTAAATGTTTTCGTAGGTCCAATTTGTTTTGCTAAATCACTTTGATCGCTTTGTCATTAACTACAATATTTTTCTTCCTACCTTCGTTTATTTTTGATCTTTTGTCGGTATTCATCTTCCCACGCATGCGTCTTGATAGCACGGATCCCAGAAACCACCTCGTTCATCATGGAGATGCGCCGGTCGGACTCCGCGGCTGTGCGCAGCCGCAGTGCAGCACCAATGTTGGACAGCCTGGCGAAATAAGGTATAAGAAAACAGAGGAAAATCACTCCCATTAGAGGCTGCCAACCTAAAAAAAGCAAAAGTAAGATCATAACTGCCACGAGTTGAACGAATCCAAGAGCTCCCCAGAAGAAAAAGTTGACAGCGTCCACCTCCAATCGCTGAACATCGTTTGATACCAGATCAATCACGTGACCTGTTGAAAACTTTGACAGCACATGCTTGCTGAGAACAAGGGTCTGAAAAGAAAAAAAGAAAAAAAAGAGAAAAAAATAAGGAATGCCACGTTTAGTTTGCTTTGAAACGGTTGCAATATAACGCGTGATTGAGTTAAGGGCCCCTCTGACGTGGAAGCAGCGAAAATGTCGTGCAAGTCGGTGTTTCAGTTGACGAACCGGTACCAAGTTAAAATTTGGCTTGTGTTTACGTCAGTTATGGTAGCCCCTTTACACTTGATGATATGGATAACGTTTAAAGGCTGAGCTATGTTGCGGTTAAAATTAATTGGTTTTAGAATTTTTTTTCTTTTCTATCCAATCAGAAACAAGACCAAGTCATGTGACTTCCCTTGAGCGTGTTTTCCTCCAAGGTGAAAAGACAATACAAGGAGTAGAACAAGGAATACAAGAGTATTCTAGAGTAAGGAGTAGAACAAGGAGTTCACAGTACCGTTCTATTTTATTTGTGCTCACCTTGAGATAAATTAGACCTTTCAGGGCGCTACTAATTCTGATACCCAGCAATTCACATCTGTAGTCCGTCTGATGCATACTGAGGCCACTGATCAAAGTGATAATTCCCATAGCTAATGCATAACCATAGAGAAGATAATTATGTTGTGGTTCCGCTGATGTCAGTCCGGAAATCAGATATCCGAGAAACAGTGGTTGAAGAAGGCCACAAATTGTATACAAAGCACCGGTAAAGACGATAATCATGCCGTCTTTAACAGAGAGCATCTTTATAACGCTTTTCCAAAGTTTCGGCCTTTTCCCTTTTCCCTTGCACTTTGTGTTTTCTTTCCTCCATTTTGTTTGAAGCCGTTCGGTAAGTGAACTGGTCAAGTTTTCTTCTGAAAGTGGCAGAAGATCATTTTCCTCGAGAGGTCGCTCACTGCCTGTCTTGAAGACACTGTTCATCCATTGAAAGAAAATAAGAGACACAAGGCTAACATTTTCTATATCGCTCTCGGTGGAAATCCTTTGGTATCCATTCCTTGCCATGATTCAAGATTTGCACTCTGATGAAGAGAAATCAGTAAACAAATGCAGAACACACATGAGTTAAAGAGAAAACATGACCCTCCTCAGGTTTCCGCTTTATCAGTTTCTTAGAGAGTCTGAGATTCAATCAGTGTCTAGAGTAGTATTAGAGGTATGCTAGACTCCTTTTTCAGGTCTAGGTAAGGTCTAGGTAAATCATTAATATGTATAAGTGGATAGGTATAGGCGAAGTAGTAGTAGGTGCATATTTTCGGCCCCTTTCAGGTCTTGGTAAGGTCTAGGTAATGACGTCACAAAAGCTTCATAAGTGGGCGGGTCAGTCTACTAAACACATCCCTGGGTCGGCATAGGCGGCCTAGGCAAGTGTCTTCCTGCATACGTAATAAAGTGACTAGGTAAAAAGAGGCTTCAAAACACGCCCCCTTCTCAAGTAAATTTTGATATTTTAGTGGAACTAGGACTTCAAAACACGCCCACTTTGTTTTGAAATAAAAGCCCGCGTCCCGGCGTAAAGCATTTCATTTCGCATTTGAATTTTGCGCCGAGAAAAATACTTTTGAAGAGTTTTGTTTTTCGAAACGTTGATCACATTTAGAATTTTCTGAAGATGGCTGATAGCAAGGTAATGAATATTGAAGCTGCTTTGTACAATACGTCTTTGTTTTTCCGAATTTGCTCTGAAATCTTACAGACCTTATTGTTCTTTGAAATTTCCAAGGTTTAAAATACCCTAGTCAGGAAGAAAGCAATTCTCAGAACTCGCATTGAAATAAATGTATGCCAACCAGTAAAGAGAAGTTATACCTTAGGTTACCGCTTGTTAAGGAACAGTAAAACCACCAACGAAAGCAGAAGTTGAACAGCTGCCATGAGCGATGATCTTAACTTTATTCTGAAACAAGCAAAGTTTTATTTTCAATCGTTTCCATGTAATGTTGTTTGCAACTGAAGGCCTAAATGCCCCTTTGGAATTGGTTAGAGTGAAGATCGAAGCAATGAATTTGTTTGGCTGGTTTTTCTCAAATAAAGACTGTATTAAGCGTGCATTGTGCGATCTCTTAACTAATATATTCTGTACTTTATATGTGCTCTCAAAACCCACAGAGGTAATGTTGTTTGGCGGAGCATTTTTCATTTTGGTTTCCCGGGGCAAAATTACTTGATCCTGATTGGACGAGCGGAAAAATTACTTGCCCCTACACTGCGCAAAATCAAAAATATCCTGGCGTATTCTAGTCTGGAATACGTGATCATGACTCCATAGTATCCTAGAGTATTCAGCGCGCGCACAATACGTGACGTACACCTGGAATATTCGTATCGAATATGGTCGAATACGCCACGTTCATGATCTTCCGTAGATTTTCTTGAAAGTATACCACACATCTGTCGTGCTCCTAGAGTATGAGGGTGAATACTTTGGAAGAAGAATTATATGAAGAAAACAACTGTTCGGGTGCGTAGCCTTTCTCCCAAAAGTAAAGTTTGCGCCATAAACAGGAGTACCCAACGAGAAAATTTTCAAAATCGATTTGTCATTGCCCGAAACGATTACTGGACATCCAATAAGGGATTAAAGGTTAATAATTAACAACCGTGGGAAAATAATATCCGCTCTTCAGAGCCAGCTAGCAGTAAATACCTAATTCTAGTTTCCAGCCAGTATCCGTTATAAAGATGCTTTTTCCCAGCCAGCGCCACTTTTGTAAAGCAGCCGGGTTTTCCCAGCAAATTTTACTGTAGTATCTTTGCCAGCATCTACTGTATCTACTGTTTGGATTCACGCTAGCTTTCCTTTTTCCTTTAATTTGGAGCCACAAACGTTTAGACTAACTGGATGGTAAACATTCTGACCTAACTAACGAGTCACTCTCCTAGCTTACGATTCTTATCCCGGCGTACGCTGTCAGAAATAATAATGGACTTTCGCGCCTGGCCAAAATATATTCGGCTTGTTTGATAGTTGGTAGCGCTCCACAAATGAAAATTTGGTTTGCCATCTCGGTTGTCTACTTAAAATTGTTGGCGTTGTCAATCGTTATCTTATCCAAAAGGCATATGTATTCCTGAAAAGTAAACTGGATTACTCCAGCACCTGGCTACTCAGGGTAATTCATATTGGAGGTCAGTATCGGCGTGAATTCCAGGGTGCCGGCGGTCTAAAAGGATAGAGGCGCGGCGTATGCAGGTTTATTCGCGAGTATTGAACGAGTTTTGACCATCTTATAATTAAATAAACTATAACGCCCTGTGTCATGAGAGGATTTACCGTTTTCAATAATTTCTATGTGTATCCGTGTTCAGTGTTTTAAAACCTTTTTAAAAGCCAACGGTAGGTTCCTTTTTAAATGCAGCAAAACTAGAAGTTTCATTTATTTGTTATTCAATATGGACATTGTACTTTGAACATTGCCGCGTCCTTTGTACACTAGTACAGCTGCACTTTTGAACATGGCCGTCCTTTTATTCTAAAAATCAGTATTTGAGTCAGCTGTCCTTTTGAGCCTTACGCTCGCAGTGAAATTTCTTTGTTAGGTATTTCTTCCTACGGTAGTTTTCCAGCTGAACATATATTTTTAAAACTGTTCTATTCAAGGGGAGTTAACCCTTGCTGTCAGTCACTTTTCTGCAACAGAGCAATTTTGGAAGTAAGCAGAATTTAAGTAGTAATCGCTAACTTCAAACAGAGTATTTTCCGTTCTTATTGTATTTCTACGCGTGGTAGAGTTTGCCAAGTCATAAGATTGTAACAACCAACGCTTACACGAACCATATATAAGGAAGTAACTTGTAAAGCTTTATTTAAATACATCGCGAGTTACGAGTGAGCTCTGAATAAACTACTGTTGGACCCAAATCCAGTCTGTTCCTTGACGTCCGAAAGAAGTTTCCAGTGAAGTAGATCGCCGGTACCGAGAAATAGTGACGAGTTCCTGTCTGTCTTTCCGCAATCCAAGCGAGTTGTCCGAGTTGTGTTTATTTATCACCTATCGTCACAGTGCGTGGAGAAGTGAGGAACTTCTTGGATCTTCAAGGACGTTATCAAGGCCAAGCAGACGAAGAAAAACAGAACAAAAATCCAACAGTGGTTTGTCCGTACGGCAAATGTAATTCCTTGGGCGACGAACAAAAGCACTCGCCCAAGTAAAACCTATCATCACAGCGTACTCACAAAGAAACATCCAGGAGACGATTCAGCGTCCGCACAGAAAAGATACAGAACCCTAGCCATTGGAGTAATCAACGAGAGAACGACCAAAGAGTCCCGCTTCACCAGTACCTAACAAACCTCACAAACCATAGAATTAATTTGAGATCATTGGATGATCAATACACAACAGTTACTCCGCTGGGTACGTGAAAACCGCACACGAGAAAGCTACGTCTACCATACACTGAAGAGGGTCTGGATGGGGGGGGGGGTCCAAATGTCAGTTGTCAGTTAAAATTTAGGCCATTTCTCAGTTGTCAGTTAAATTTTGGGTCATTTGTCAGTTGTCAGTTAAACGGCTATTAATAATTAATTAAGAACCTTAATAACCGTTTTTGGTCCATTTTAGACCCCCTCAGTTAAGTTTGAACGTAACGGAAGTAATTATTTATTGAATCGGGAAGGCTTTCCTTATGAATAAATAAAACATTATTCAAAACGAAGACCCCATCAATTTCGTGTTTCTCGGCTGGGCGTCTTACAAAGCCTTTAAGCGACGGTCTTAGGTTTCAGGTCTTAGGTTTCAGGTCTTAGGTCTTAGCTCTTCGTTAAAGCATCACAAATTAAGGAGGTGCCACACTGTACAGGGCGAAAGCCTGACACGCCGAAAACCAAACTTGACCTCTTAAAATTTGAACACAATCGAATGAAGACACAGTCGAAGGCTCCATTCTACTTGAAAATCCTCCTCATAATACAACATGTTGCCCGTTAGAAACATACTTGAAGAAGAGTAGGTCAGAATTAAGACCGAATTTAATAGAGAACGGCAAATGTACCAATGTCACGAACCGTAGAAGTGGCGTTTGGTCTGTCAACGCTCCACATATGATATCGCGTGGTCTAAAGTAACCAATCGGCTGGTCTGAAATAGGGGTTAGATTTTGACCATTTTGATCTGAAATAGGGTATGTTTTGTGCACGCTTGCCAGGAATTTGGTTTTGCTTTTAGACGAAATTATTTTTTGCCATTACTTATCGGGGGAATTTGAAGCCCTTAAGCTTCTCAAATATTTACGCAAACATAACCCACTCCTGGGTAGTAAAGCCATGTATTAGGTTTGAAAAAAAAAAGGTATTTATTTTTGGGTCAGGCCTGAACTAGGGTATGGAAAATCTCATATTTTGGTCTGAAATAGGGTAAGGGTTTCAAGAAGCAGGCCGCACATCCCCACCAAAAATGTCAGGGAGTACTCCCCTCCCCCCGGGTATTTGAGCCAGGCATTCAAAAAATAAATAACCCGTGACAATTATAAAAATGCAAAATTAAAAAGCAACCATACCGTTTAATTCGCTGGCTTTTTCGTCAACGAGCAGACTTGGCAGCTCTAGTTGCCACTGTGCATCTGTTGTGATGGCGAAATTTTCTGTTTTTCCTCCTGGTTTCGTGAACATTCCATTCGGCTTCGTGCCGCTCGAAACGGTGAGGGTAAAAGGCGGAATGAGTTTGCGGAATGGCATGTGGCATGACTTGCGGAATGGCATAATTATGCGGAATCAGTGCGGAATAAATGACTTAAAGAAATACATTAACTACAAATAACCGCTTTACGTAATGCTGCGGGCTCAAACCATACGATATTGTTCAAGATGGCGGCTGTTTGGTGACAAGAAGCGTATAGGTTCGCCACTTTTGTGTTCGTGGTAGCCATATTTTTCGGTCAAAACAAAGAAAAATTATCCTTTAAGTGATATGCTGTATTGTGGAGGTAAATTATTTTAGTTATCAGGTTGTATTTTCACGAGGAAGAAGTGTTCTGTGTCGATTCTGTGCAAGAAATGAAAGTCACGAATTATAAAATGATTTGAGTGATAAGCATAAATCCATGATAGATCCAGATGAACAGATCGATGGGTTATATTTTGCCAGTTATATGGGTGCTATGATTTCTTGGAAAACGGCAGCTCTCAGAAGATATCAATAAATTAAAATTGGATTTGATGATAAGACTGTGTGACTGTGCTCACACGCGGTGAGACTTCACAAAAATAACCCAACTTCGAGCACTAAATTCGCCAAGAAGATAAGTCGCGCTTAGAGACACCTTCTATCTAGTGGATTCATGCACATTCGAAGAGCAACTTGCCGACATTTTCGGCAAATTCCACCACGCAGTTTCATACATAAACGCCATTTTCTGTGTAAAACTTTGCAGCAATAAAAAAATAAAAAAGTGATGGATTTCTTCCTAAAAATACAACCTGATAACTAAAATAATTTACCTCCAGAATACAGAATATCACTTGAAGGATAATTTTTCTTTGTGTTGACCGAAAAATATGGCTACGACGAACACAAAAGTGGCGTTGTAAATGGGTTAAGTTTAACCTATACGCTTGTAACGCTTCTTGTCACCGAACATCCGACATCTTGAAAACGTGACAAGATCGTATGTTTGAGCCCGCAGCATTACGTAAAGCGGTTATTTGCAGTAAATGTATTTCTTTAAGTAATTTATTCCGCATAATTATGCCATTCCGCAAGTCATGCCACATGCCATTCCACAAAATCATTCCGCCTTTTACCCTCACCGCGCTCGAAAGCCGTATCGGAATCGAGACGATAAAATCCCACGATTGCTTTTAATACTAACGCCGCGAGCAGACATCTTTCCTTCGACCGCGTGGCCACCATAAATTGAGGATCATGTAACAGATATGTGATGTTGTCACGTTGAAATTGCAAATGATTCATATTAATACTTATTAACGACATAAGAAATTCAAGTCTGCTGTTAGTCTCCTTCCTTGCTGATTCGTGGTCGTAAAATACATAAATGATAACCGAAAAATATTATTTTTAAAGGGTTTAAAGAATATTAGGATCTTCCAAGCCTGTTGTCAGTTGTCAGTTAACCTTGTTCCAAATGTCAGTTGTCGGTTAAATTTTAGGCTATTTGTCAGTTGTCAGTTAAAATTTTAGCCATTTGTCAGTTGTCAGTAAACCCCATCCAGACCCTCACTGAAGTAACAGGCTGAGATGGAAAATAAAATCAAGAAAGACGCGCGCATGGAATCGAACTCCCTCAATGAAAAAGTACTCTGAGAGATTACCGGACAGTCAAATTTTACATAACAGGATTTGTGACATTGATTATTGAGGAGAAGAAGAGAGATACATTAAAAGAAAAACACAGGAACAACAGCCGATTTGGATCAGAAGACCACATCTTAGTTCTTGGCCGGCAAAGAAAAAAAAACCTTAGCGATAAAATGTAAGTCAAGAAGGACAGAAAGAGTAACAAGATTGAATATCACATTGGTAATTACTTAACAATAGTAACCTTGAATCTAATTTGAATATTGAACATGTTGGTAGTGTTGTCCGCTCAACTACAACTGAGGTAGAGAATTGAATTTGAATTTCAACTAAAACACAATTTCTGTGACATTATTTCAAAAGTTTTCCGTCGTCCAGCTACAGTAGATAGCCACACGCGTTCCGTCATAACGCCCCGTCAGTACATAAAAGTTAATCGAGGGCCTTGCGATTGCCCATCTTTCAGAAGAGTCCAAAGTTTTCCCGTGTCAAGAATATAGTGTTAAGGTAAATCGAAGATTTAAGTCGCTTCAAGTAAGTTTGAAAAGTATGATACTTGTCGATCGTTTGATTTCGAAAGAAATTCATGTAACTTTTATTCAGTTATTCCATTGTGTAGTTTTATCTTTGTTTATCCCAGACCAGAATATCCGAAATTTGATGTTTAATAACACAGCTGAGGACAGCTGTAACTAAGGTGGAAGGAATATCATGAGAGGATTTACCGTTTTCAATAATTTCTATGTTTATCCGTGTTCAGTGTTTTAAAACCTTTTTAAAAGCCAACAGTAGGTTCCTTTTTAAATGCAGCAAAACTAGAAGTTTAATTTATTTGTTATTCAATATGGACATTGTACTTTGAACATTGCCGCGTCCTTTGTACACTAGTACAGCTGCACTTTTGAACATGGCCGTCCTTTTATTCTAAAAATCAGTATTTGAGTCAGCTGTCCTTTTGAGCCTTACGCTCGCAGTGAAATTTCTTTGTTAGGTATTTCTTCCTACGGTAGTTTTCCAGCTGAACATATATCTTTAAAACTGTTCTATTCAAGGGGAGTTAACCCTTGCTGTCAGTCACTTTTCTGCAACAAAGCAATTTCGGAAGTAAGCAGAATTTTTAAGTAGTAATCGCTAACTTCAAACAGAGTATATTTTCCGTTCTTATTGTATTTCTACGCGTGGTAGAGTTTGCCAAGTCATAAGATTGTAACAACCAGCGCTTACACGAATCATAGATAAGGAAGTAACTTGTAAAGCTTTATTTAGTTACATTACAGCTACCAGTGAGCTCTGAATAAACTACTGTTGGACCCAAATCCAGTCTGTTCCTTGACGTCCGTAAGAAGTTTCCAGTGAAGTAGAACCCGAGTGCCAAGAACTCGTGACGAGGCTCTGATCCCGCAGGTCAAGCAGTGCTTCCATTTGAGTCTAATTTCCCCAAAGTTCAGTTTCCTTTCAGCTTAAGTCCAAAGTGTCCGTTGACCCGAAAAACCTATCGTCACACCTGTCGGTGCAAATGTTTGGTTCAACTGACCATCAATTAAAAGTCAGAGAAAGACCAGAAAGGGTATTTAGATGAAATTAATGTAACGAACGTTAAAACAACACATGAAGGTAAACCTTCGATCGAAAGGCTTCAAATTTGTGTCAGTACCCTGGGTTGTTCTTGTTCGTAAAAGGAGCGACGTAAGGCGAAATTAAAGCGCCTTGCTTTAACATACTTTAAAATTGACGAGTACATTTTTACATGGTTTGGTGCGGATCTTCAGTGGCTGGTTTTAGCGCGAGGCGGAAACTGACTAGCAAATTTGTTCACATAACATAACGGAACATAACTTCATTGCATTGCATTACATTACGGGATCAATGTAGATTAGATCAAAGTAAAAAAAAAGTTCTTACCAGTTGTATCTGCAACAGGAAAACCTTGAGCTTGGAACGCCGGCTCACTGCTACAACGTAGCTATCAGCTAAAATTGAATATACACATAACAAAATGAGGTAAATGTGTAGCTCTTTTCCAAAAGGTCCTCTTGACAGCAAAATAATGTGGATAGACTACTTACCAAGATATATTCCGTTAAAGCAGATCCAAATCCAAAGAACTTAAAAAACGTAACCGAAGTAACAGAAACACTGGGACACTCCGCCAGTGCGAGTGGTCGAAACAGTGTGGCTAGCTAGTTCGCGGTCTAACCTTGACACAACAAAAAGAACTGATCTGTTTTAGCTCGATATAAAAAATGACACCAGAACAAAAGATGCCATACAATCATTGTTTAATAGTAATAATCATTAACATACAGATTTATTCCTTGCCTCCTACGCAGTCGCAGCAGTTGTTTGGGTCGTCACGCAACGCTTCTAATCAAAAATGCGCTCGCCGACCTCGTTCCCAGGGTCTCTCATCTTCGAACTAGGTTGTGCGCTCGCCAGCCTAATAGCCGGCGAAGAAATTGCCAGCGTACGTACATTGCAAAAAGCAGCAGGAAGAAAGCAAGCCTTCATTTTTTTTCCAGCCAGGATCGACATTCTAGCAAAAAATCGCAGCAAGTAAAACATTTATGATAGATTTAGTAATTTCCCAGCCAGGGAAAGACTTTCCCACTGAAGTTCCCAGCTAGCAGAATTTCAGCTTGAAGAGCGGATAATTTGCGGAGCGGCTCCGTCAAGTACTCCTGCCATAAATTCAAACTACGAACGACCCGCGTGCGTATAAGTGTGACGCCAAACGCCATGGAATTCTAGAGTATTCAGGGCGTACACAACTGACGTTAGGCCTGGAAAATTTGTATATTACGCTTGTTTACGTATCGCGTAAAGGTATTCTATACGCAGCTTTACGCTTGTTTACGTGTTGCGTAAAGTATTCTATACGCATCTTTACGCTTGTTTACGTATCGCGTAAAGGTATTCTATACGCATCTTTACGCTTGTTTACGTGTCGCGTAAAGGTATTCTATACGCATCTTTACGCTTGTTTACGTGTCGCGTAAAGGTATTCTATACGCATCTTTACGCTTGTTTACGTGTCGCGTAAAGGTATTCTATACGCATCTTTACGCTTGTTTACGTGTCGCGTAAAGGTATTCTATACGCATTTTTACGCTTGTTTACGCTTCGCGTAATGTGTATCCGTAAAGAAGAGTAAAGATGCGTATAGTTTATCTGTACATATCTTATCGAGAGAATCCGTTTAGACTACGCAGAAATTCCCTTCTTTTTAAGTAGACTCTAAGTGAGCGGGTTCGCATCGCGCAGAGTTCGCATCGCGCAGAGTTCGCATCGCGCAGAGTTCGCATCGCGCGCGGGCAAATCACTCCTCGGAGACTGGGCTCTGCTAGTCGCCGCTATTGACGGTCAGCGGTTGAGCGCATGAACCCGCCTGGCGTCCATTTTGAAAGGTGACAAATTTCCTGCGGACGCAACGACCAACTTTGTGTCTTTTCTTGGCGATTCTTCCTGTTCTTGATGAGCTAGTTAATCGAAAACTCATCTTGATCTGATCTGGGCAGGAGGATGAAATGTGTAATCGACATTCCTGCATCTAAAACCTTCACTTCGATTCATTTCACGCGTGATGAAGTGACAACAATTGCTCTAAACCGGTGAGTTCTAAAGATTTATTTTGACCTGGCTTGTTCCGGTCACGCCAAAACGCAGACCGTGCGGACTGCAGACTGCAGACTGCAGACTGCAGACCGTGCAGACCACGCAGACCGTGCAGACTGTGCAGACTGAGTACTTTTTTTTCACCTTGATCTCAATCTAAGTTTCATTTTTCTTTTTTTTTTACAAACAGCCGTAGACGAGTAAGGAATCTGTTTCTAGAATAAATTCTCCAAACCACTGATCAGTTTCCCGGTAAACGATGCCCTATTCTAGACCGAAACTCTCTGATTTCTATATCTTATCTCGCAAATTACGCTAACGACAAGGCTGTGTTAACAATCGAAATGCGGCGAATAATATTACTTACAAGTTATTGCGGTCCTGAGCCAAAACTCGAAAACACTGCACTTCAAACATGGCTAAACTGCTCACAGAGCATGAATTACGCGTCAGCGTTACCATATATGTAACAATCATGAAGCTTACACGCTCCCAAGCAAGGCAAGTACCTCGCAAAGTTGAGTTCACCAAAACTCACACACGTGTTTGTATCAAGCTATGTAAACACAGATGTAAACACTGGCAGGCGTGTTTTATATTTCTTGAATACAATAACCCACAAATTGAAGCCTTGAGTCTTGTCTTTCCCGCCCAAATTAATTATAATATTTATTTTGGCTCCCCGCAGAGGCGGGTAAAGTTTTGAGTTTTGCACATGTTTAACCACGACCTGACGTTTTGGCTCCGTGTAGCTGTTCACCTGGTGGATATTACGTTGCTCAGTGAAGTAACTCTAAAGTGTAGTCGGCCGTGTAATTAACTCGATAGATTTGAAATTGATACATGGGTTCGAACTTTCGTTTGTTGTTCGTGTGTAAGTTTTAACTGGCTCACTCTGATGTATAAAATATATAAACGAACTCTATTTTGATTTGTTCGAGATAAAATTGAGAACAAGGTGAAAAAAAAGTACTTAGTCTGCACAGTCTGCACAGTCTGCGTGGTCTGCACGGTCTGCAGTCTGCAGTCTGCAGTCCGCACGGTCTGCGTTTTGGCGTGACCGGGCTTGTTCTATGTTCTATGTTGTAGATCAATCAGAGAATACTCCTTTTTGAAGAGAAAACGAAAGTAACTCTTGCTTATATACGTGGTATTAGATTTTAAAGGCTTAAGAGTGTAAGTAAATATGCAAGCTTATTAATAAGCTATTAAGTTTATGTATTCTTAAGATCTCTTAAGGCTTTGTATGGGAATGCAACACTTTAATTTAAGATAGTATAAATTTAAAAGTTTTGTGAGAAATTGACCTATCCTGATGATGCTTTTTTTGTTGTTTGCCCGCATCTCGGGCCGGATTGAAGTGATTTTGGCGAGCTATCATTGTTGGATGTTTCCACCACTAAGATTTTGAGGGAGTCTTGACAAAGAGTGAACCACGTGAGTTATTCTGGTTAGCCTAAATAGCACTCTAGTTAGCCTAGATACATGTAGCATTCAGGTTAGCGTAAGTTAGCTTACAGTGTAGGTAGCTTGTGGGTTAGCCTTTGTATTGGGGTTAAGGATTTCTGGCTCACATGGCTCACTTACATGTACTGACTCATTTTGAGGCCAAACAATGATCTCCAGAATCCCATTGCTTAAAGCCAAAAAACAATTATCTTGCAGCCACAATTCCTCCATAGAATAAAAGAGGAATTGTTAAATTTTCATGTAACTGTAAGCTCATTCACTAAAATGCAATTCCAGCAACGTGTCTGCTAAAAAACATTCATTCTAAGTCAGCTTCGCTTCAGAAATTATAAATGCCCTTGTCCAAACTGCCATGAACATATGTGTATGCGCCTGGGGGTAACCAGCAGCCAGTTACCAACAAGCAAGCATCTCTGTGAAGCCGATTTGGAATGAATGCTTCGTAGCAAACACGTTATGGCTGGAATTACCAAGCAAGTGAGCTTGCATGAAAATTTAATGAAGGACCTGCATGTATGGCTGCAGCATTATTTCAGTGGATTTTTTCGCTTTGAGTGGCAGACACTCTGGAAATCACTGTTTGGCCTCTTACATGTACATGTACATGTAGTAGTGGAAATCTCAAACAATGATAGCTTGCTGAAATCACTTCAAATCGACCTGAGGAGCATACAAACAACAAAGAATACAACACAGCAACATAAGTCAACTTCATTCACAAAACATTTTAATTTATACCAGCTAAAATAAACCGTCTCATGCCCATACAAAACCTTATACATGTAAATCAACTCTTTGCAACACAATACTGCTTATAAGCAAGAGTCGCAATAATTGTGTTCTCTAATCGTGAGCTTCGGCCACCTGTGGGTAATAGCAAGAACACAATAGAACACAGTCACAAAAAGCTTGCAGCAGTTAAATGCAAACAACGTTCAAATTATGTAAGTTTGATTGGGATCAGCTATTTACCGAGTTACGAGTTAAGTTAAGTTTGAGTTTACTGTTTTCATGATTATTTTTTATAAAAAAGTGTTAAATATTACAGCAAGGAGCCCAAAAGTGTGACCACTTTTAATTAATTCACATTCTTTTGTGTAGATTGTCTAATCAGAAGCCGAGGATTAAGCTGGCTTCCACAAAACAACTTTTAATTAAATACAATCCCGAGTGTTTCCACAGCAGTTTCACAATCTTTTGCGATCTTGCAGTCTGTGAAGATGATTTCTTGTTGCTTTTCCATGGATGCCTGTTTTTGAGGAGCTTACATATCAACCTTTGAATTTTTGGCACTGAAACTACTGTACATACATGTATATGCTACACTAATTTCACAACTCCAACATCTACTCAACAGCTAAAATTATAATAATTTTATGTTGATCGCCCGGGTACAATATATTAAACCTTATTGTACATGTAAGTATAAACACCATAATTCCTACAGCCAGCATACATGTAAATGCATTTTTGCTTGCTTTATATACATGTACTTGTAAATATCATGAGATTATTGTGTATATTTTTTTACTGTCACACTTCCCGTCTGCCGGTATATCTAGCCAGACTTTTCCTGCTTGCTTGCATCGAACTGCAACAGAAGTCTTGTTGAATTTTGACCACCATAATTTTCACGAGAATAAAGAGGGGGCAATTGTTTTCCCAGAAATCAAGCAACATATACTAGTCACAGCGGTATTAAACCCATGGCTAGCCATTACAAAAGGTTTGAATCATTATTGTGTGGTTCCAGAAAATATCCCTACCTCACCCACGGATGGTTTTTTGGTTTGAACCCCTCCTCCCCCCAGGAATTTCCCGTTTGGCTTCATACTTTCCTTGAACAATTTTTCCTTTTGAGACCCCCCTCCCCCTCAGAATTTCCAATGACCTTCCTTGGGTTGGGTATGGATATTTTCTGGAACTGCACATTATATATCTCAATTCAACACACTAAAAAGTTGGTGTCTTCGCAATCCAAAAGCCCGACAGTAAAAAAATATACACAATCTCATTTAGGCATTTACATGTATGCTGGCCGTAGGAATGACGGTGTTTACACTTACATGTGCAGTACGGTTTACCACGGATTTCAATGCTACGCGACCTTAGAAATCAAAATTCACTTGGCAATAAACTTCCGTCAATCATGCGTACCTTATATGGCTTTTCTCCTGCTGTGCGACAAAATCATGCACGCACGATTGTAATGTATTGCAATCCATTTCCATCCTCACTGTCATTTGTCATCCTCACTTCCTAATAGGTTCCAGTCATTTGTCGAGTGCTATTCTACAGAATCAAACCATTATTGTTCAACTTCCTATGATCAAAATCATGTGTCCCTTTAACTTCGAAGGTCGCGTAGCAATGAAATCAGTGGTAATACATTGTACCTGGCCGATCGACATAAAATTATTATAATTTTAGCTGTTGAGCAGATGTCGGAGTTGTGAAATTAGTGTAGTCTAGTTTCAGTGCCAAAAATTCAAAGGTTGACATTTACATGTAAATGTAAGCAAGCGCCTCGAAAACAGGCATCCATGGAAAACCAACAAGAAGTCGTCTTCACAGCAAGATCATTGCGAAAGAGTGTGAATGTATAATAAAAAGTTGTTTTGTGGAAGCTATCCTCGGCTTCTGATTGGACAATCTGCATTAAAGAATGTGAATTAATTAAAAGTGGTCATACTTTTGGGTTCCTTGCTGTAATTTAACCCTTTTTTGATAAAAAAAAATGTACAGAAAACGATAACTCAAACTTAACTCAATCTTAACCCTATTCAGACCGGGGGGGGGGGGGAGGAATCTGCCCCCAGCGATTCTGACCGTTAATGACTTAAGAGAATGGTATGGGAAGTAACTCCCCCCCTCCCCCTCCTGGGTGAAACTTGTAAATACACAACACATGTGCACTAAAAATGTGTGGCCCACCTATGAAATTTTGATAATTACAAAATTATTTGTTTATTTGTTTAGATATTTGTACAAATGTAGCAGTGCATGTAGTACGTTTAGCTTTTATATACAGTATATTATTTAATAATATACTGTATATAAAAGCTAAATGTACTACATGCACTGCTACATTTGTACAAATATCTAAACAAATAAACAAAACTATCCACGGTTGGATCCTACAGTACATACACATGTGTGGATCTGGGTTGCTTTCAGGAATAAATTTGGAGTCCATGGGGCATTATGACTGAAAATATATATGGATCTGGGCATGACCAGCATCAAAATGTGGTATTCAATCATGTAGTTATCCCAGTATTAGTGAAACAAGGAATAAGAGGTTTTGTTTCTACACAAGAAAATCAAAAATGTTATTCTCAACCTGCCAAACCTGGTCAATTCACCTTCCGTTGGTTCAAATCTCCCTTCTCATCACCATCTAGTTCCCAGAAGATGACTCCCGCTTTGGTTGTTGAACTGTCAGTCACCAGTTGTCATTTTCAACACTACCCTCACCTACATGTACATCTGTAGATAATCACACCAGGCAAACTACTGAGAGCCCTGGGTTCAAAACAATTTACCATTGCTGTACTGTATTTCTTTTGACATAACATGTATTGCCTTGTAGCACTAATTTAGTGCTTTTTACTTCAATTGTTTTTTGCTAAAAATTGTTTTTTGTCTTTTTCTTTTATAGACATGCTGAAGCGAAAGAAAGAGCACAATGATTATTTAGGAAGTGCATTGACAACAATGATATATAATGCTGGAGACATGTGATCAATATAATAAATAATTATTTAATAAATTTAATAAAAAAAATAAAAAATAATGTGAACACTTTGATGTCTAATAAAAGTTGTTATATTTATTAGCAAATGTTGAACATTGCTGAACATGTGAAGTGTTTAAGAGAATGCGTTAATAATACCCTCAATACCTCGCGTGCGCGTTAATATTCGGTGACGAACACGTATCGTGCTTCGCATTAGTCTCGTGTTCCACGCGCATATTGCTGAACACGTGAAGTGTTCAAGGATATCCCAGCTATAATACGCAACGGATTTTATATTACCTGTAAGCCATGTTCTTGACGATACAAAACACGCTTGCTGTCGAAATTGTGAGACGATCAGTTTTGGTTCTTGGTGTGCGATTCCGAATATTAGAGAATACTTGACGTATCCGCTGATATTCGGAGACGAACACGTCAGAAGTTGCGAAGTGTGTCTCGTGTTCCAGTCGTATACTCTAGAAATATCGGGAGTATTCGAAAATGTACGAGTCCAAAACCATCGTTAAATTTCGAGGGAAGCCTAATGCTCCAAAAAGTAGCCCGTGTGGTTTGCCGAATACTTCGAGTCATTCAAGAATATTCTATTTGAAAACGGAAAAACAGGCCGGATTCTAATAGGATATTCTAGGTGTACTTCGCGTCAGGCGGCATCGAATACGTCGGAATATTTCGGTATACGCGGCGTGTGCCGATCCGTATTCTGGAGAATTCGGGCCCGAATATTTGGCTTTTGGCACAGTGCTAATTGGCTGAGCGCGCTACAATTAGTTCTTTACGGCGGGATTTTGACACACAGCGCTCGCTTGTACGCCGTTTCGGAGTTTGACTTCAGTTTCCTGAGTTATTTAATGAAAAAGGAATGGAAACCAGGTGATAGCCTGAAACGAAATTCCGAAAGCTGATTCTCAGTGTTTTACTCGAAACAACAGAATATATTACTTCAGTTGAAAACTAGAAAACTTGCATCAGCTAGGCACTTGGCGAGTTTGCGACGAAATTCATTCATGGCGGCCAACTGAAGACCTGTTAATACGGCTTCATCGCATGTAACCCAAAGAGTTTGTTCAAAGAAAGAAGAAGGTCAAATCAAACAGGAGAAGTTACTCTACAAGTTTGGACTCGTCGTTTTCTGTTTTATCGATGTAGAATTATACATGTCAAACAGCTCGCACTGAGCAGAAAGCTTCAAAACATGCAAACCGGTGAATACAATTTACGTTTACTTGGCTTGGGTGTAAGCTTTTTTTTTTCATGACTTACATTTTTCTCTTAAGATTTACCAGAGGTCTATAACTAGAAGTGTCCATCTCTGGTATTGGGTCTTGTCCTATCAGATTCACGTTTAGGCTATTTTTAGACCATTTTGCCGCGAACCAGTATCCAATCACATTGAACCATTTTTAATGCGCGCGCTACGCAAAGGCAGAAACTTTGGCCAAGAAAAGCGAAAAAATAAAAAGCGAAAAGCGTCACAGCAGAATGGCATATTTTTTTATTAAATACTTCACTAAATTTAGGTTAGACTTCGGTATTACTTTTTGTAAAACTTTAAATCGACTCAGTGATTTTTAAGTTCAATCTAAATGAAGCATGATTTGTATGAAAACGGCGGCAAAAAGCGGCGCGGTGTTCACTTTTAGCAAGTTGTCCGAATAATCTTCGCTCAATCTCTCCAAAGTTTCGTATATTCTGGAAAATTGTGCACATGGTTTAGCAGATCCGAAATAATTATATATGGAGCTGAACACTATATTCATTTTACAAGTTGGACGGACAGCTGAACGGAGCCCGAAGGTTTCACTTGTTTATGGCGGGCAAATCTTGCGCGACTACAGAATTATTTAAACGGCTTAATTGTGTTGAAACGAACTGGGCTTAAAATCAAGTTGACTGATGTAAAAGAACAAAGGAAACCCTCAATATGAGAGAGTAATCTTGGAAGAAAATTTCACTGTGAAGTGATCTTTTAGTTGTACCGTCACGAACGCTTGACGAACTAACGTTCATATCCGATATTTATTGTGCTGATTTTTTAAAATCAGCACAAAAAAAACTTATATATAATTAGTTCAGCTGGAATTGACAAGCCTCTTCGAAATACAATGTAACAATACTGAATAGGCTAAGCTAAAACTTGTGTTGTAAACAGGTTTTCATTCTTTGGCCGAATTAATTGTGTCTGCGGTTTTCGCCGGGATCTTCTCATAAGCCAAATTGTTTCAGACTGCCTTTTCGTGCTCGTTCAGTCGCATTTGTCGTACATTTACAGGCATTTGCCATTAAATATTTCGTTCCAAACTTCCTGCATTATTTAGTAGAATTAATTTTTGTTTTATTTAGACGGACCAAGGTTTTTTACTTAATAATTGTAGCCATCGCTTTCAAATTTCACTGTCTCGACGGACAAACCGCCTTGAACGAGCTACAGGGGAACCCAACGAACATTTTTTTGTAAAATGCATTATTTTACCCAGATAAATGAAAATAAATGATATAAAAGCATTTCCAGGTGTTCTTCTGCGTTGCTGGGGAAAATATATCTGTTCCTCTTTGCCAACATGACACACGGGGAAATTCCCAGCCAGCTGGATAAAAATTGTCTGTTTCCCAGCCAACAATAATAATAATATTAAAATAATTATAATAAGTAACCAAAAGGGGCATGGGAACTAATTAAACATCGATGGAAAACCTTTCGAATATTGTTTTGTATAATGTACTGCCGTCTCAAACAGTTTGAATATTCGGGAAATTTTATATTCCCTTTAATCAGGAAATAATGACCGTGTAATCATTACTATTTCCCAGCCTAAAAAATAGACCGAAATATTTTGCCAGCCAGCAAGAATTCGGCTGGGGAACAGATAAAGTGAGGAACAGATTCGTTGGGTGCCCCTGGAGCTAGCGCGTTCACTGGCCATATTTGTCGGGCATGGTGCGTGATTGGCTGCTGGTTTCGCGGGAAAATAGTCTAAAAATAGCCTAAACAGGTTTTGGAGACCCTCCAATATCCCCCTCCGTGAGATCGCAGTGAAACAATAGGTTAGTAAACGTTACCCTTCGTCGAACGCAATAAGACATTTTTGAATAATAATTGTTTCATTAAAACAGGCAAACCCATATATTTATCGCATGATTTCTGCTAGTCGTGTCTATTTTTTCAAGTAAGACATGGAAAAAAATCAAAGACGTTTATCTAACTGGGCGGCAAATTATAGCACAAGTTAAAATACATTTGCGACAGGCAAATCGACGCGACGATTTTACAAAGTCCTGCACAAACTGAGAATTGCGTAAACAAAGTCACGCACTAAAGACTGGTTTATATGTCGGGAAAATCCCAGACCATCGTGTTTTCATAAGTCGGGAATGTCTGGGACGTTCGGGAAATAACAAAATCTTCAATCCGACATATCAAAACTGGGTTATAGAGAAAGGAATTCCGTAGATTTACGCGTTTTTATCATATCACCCAAGAAATATTTCCATTCTCCAGTGCTTTCTGGAGAGTTTCAAGTGTTCTCAACTTAACAAACCAGATTGGAGCTGTTGAAGTTTTAATATAAGTTTACCCGTTGCAAGATCGATCTGCTGTGAAATCAAAACAATGAAAGAATAAAGAACAAATATTTCCGTTCATTTCGATTTTGTAGGTAGTTTCGTATGCACTTACCAGGAGTACCCAACGAGAAAATTTTCAAAATCGATTTGTCATTGCCCGATACGATTACTGGACATCCAATAAGGGATTTACGGTTAATAATTAACAACCGTGGGAAAATAATATCCGCTCTTCAGAGCCAGCTAGCAGTAAACTACCTAATTCTAGTTTCCAGCCAGTATCCGTTATAAAGATGCTTTTTCCCAGCCAGCGCCACTTTTGTAAAGCAGGTTTTCCCAGCAAATTTTACGGTAGTATCTTTGCCAGCATCTACTGTATCTACTGTTTGGATTCATGCTAGCTTTCCTTTTTCCTTTAATTTGGAGCCACAAACGTTCAGACTAACTGGATGGTAAACATTCTGATCTAACTAGCGAGTCACTCTCCTAGCTTACGATTCTTATCCCGGCGTACGCTGTCAGAAATAATAATGGACTTTCGCGCCTGGCCAAAATATATTCGGCTTGTTTGATAGTTGGTAGCGCTCCACAAATGAAAATTTGGTTTGCCATCTCGGTTGCCTACTTAAAATTGTTGGCATTGTCAATCGTTATCTTATCCAAAAGACATATGTATTCCTGAAAAGTAAACTGGATTACTCCAGCACCTGGCTACTCAGGGTAATTCATATTGGAGGTCAGTATCGGCGTGAATTCCAGGGTGCCGGCGGTCTAAAAGGATAGAGGCGCGGCGTATGCAGGTTTATTCGCGAGAATTGAACGAGTTTTGACCATCTTATAATTAAATAAACTATAACGCCCTGTGTCATGAGAGGACTTACCGTTTTCAATAATTTCTATGTTTATCCGTGTTCAGTGTTTTAAAACCTTTTTAAAAGCCAACAGTAGGTTCCTTTTTAAATGCAGCAAAACTAGAAGTTTCATTTATTTGTTATTCAATATGGAAATTGTACTTTGAACATTGCCGCGTCCTTTGTACAACAGTACAGCTGCACTTTTGAACATGGCCGTCCTTTTATTCTAAAAATCAGTATTTGAGTCAGCTGTCCTTTTGAGCCTTACGCTCGCAGTGAAATTTCTTTGTTAGGTATTTCTTCCTACGGTAGTTTTCCAGCTGAACATATATTTTTAAAACTGTTCTATTCAAGGGGAGTTAACCCTTGCTGTCAGTCACTTTTCTGCAACAGAGCAATTTCAGAAGTAAGCAGAATTTAAGTAGTAATCGCTAACTTCAAACAGAGTATTTTCCGTTCTTATTGTATTTCTACGCGTGGTAGAGTTTGCCAAGTCATAAGATTGTAACAACCAATGCTTACACGAACCATATATAAGGAAGTAACTTGTAAAGCTTTATTTAAATACATCGCGAGTTACGAGTGAGCTCTGAATAAACTACTGTTGGACCCAAATCCAGTCTGTTCCTTGACGTCCGAAAGAAGTTTCCAGTGAAGTAGATCGCCGGTACCGAGAAATAGTGACGAGTTCCTGTCTGTCTTTCCGCAATCCAAGCGAGTTGTCCGAGTTGTGTTTATTTATCTCCTATCGTCACAGTGCGTGGAGAAGTGAGGAACTTCTTGGATCTTCAAGGACGTTATCAAGGCCAAGCAGACGAAGAAAAACAAAACAAAAATCCAAAAACAGTGGTTTGTCCGTACGGCAAATGTAATTCCTTGGGCGACGAACAAAAGCACTCGCCCAAGTAAAACCTATCATCACAGCGTACTCACAAAGAAACATCCAGGAGACGATTCAGCGTCCGCACAGAAAAGATACAGAACCCTAGCCATTGGAGTAATCAACGAGAGAACGACCAAAGAGTCCCGCTTCACCAGTACCTAACAAACCTCACAAACCATAGAATTAATTTGAGATCATTGGATGATCAATACACAACAGTTACTCCGCTGGGTACGTGAAAACCGCGCACGAGAAAGCTACGTCTACCATACACTGAAGTAACAGGCTGAGATGGAAAATAAAATCAAGAAAGACGCGCGCATGGAATCGAACTCCCTCAATGAAAAAGTACTCTGAGAGATTACCGGACAGTCAAATTTTACATAACAGGATTTGTGACATTGATTATTGAGGAGAAGAAGAGAGATACTAGGACTTGTCATTAAAAGAAAAACACAGGAACAACAGCCGATTTGGATCAGAAGACCACATCTTAGTTCTTGGCCGGCAAAGAAAAAAAAACCTTAGCGATAAAACGTAAGTCAAGAAGGACAGAAAGAGTAACAAGATTGAATATCACATTGGTAATTACTTAACAATAGTAACCTTGAATCTAATTTGAATATTGAACATGTTGGTAGTGTTGTCCGCTCAACTACAACTGAGGTAGAGAATTGAATTTGAATTTCAACTAAAACACAATTTCTGTGACATTATTTCAAAGGTTTTCCGTCGTCCAGCTACAGTAGATAGCCGCACGCGTTCCGTCATAACGCCCCGTCAGTACATAAAAGTTAATCGAGGGCCTTGCGATTGCCCATCTTTCAGAAGAGTCCAAAGTTTTCCCGTGTCAAGAATATAGTGTTAAGGTAAATCGAAGATTTAAGTCGCTTCAAGTAAGTTTGAAAAGTATGATACTTGTCGATCGTTTGATTTCGAAAGAAATTCATGTAACTTTTATTCAGTTATTCCATTGTGTAGTTTTATCCCAGACCAGAATATCAGAAATTTGATGTTTAATAACACAGCTGAGGACAGCTGTAACTAAGGTGGAAGGAATATCATGAGAGGATTTACCGTTTTCAATAATTTCTATGTTTATCCGTGTTCAGTGTTTTAAAACCTTTTTAAAAGCCAACAGTAGGTTCCTTTTTAAATGCAACAAAACTAGAAGTTTAATTTATTTGTTATTCAATATGGACATTGTACTTTGAACATTGCCGCGTCCTTTGTACACTAGTACAGCTGCACTTTTGAACATGGCCGTCCTTTTATTCTAAAAATCAGTATTTGAGTCAGCTGTCCTTTTGAGCCTTACGCTCGCAGTGAAATTTCTTTGTTAGGTATTTCTTCCTACGGTAGTTTTCCAGCTGAACATATATCTTTAAAACTGTTCTATTCAAGGGGAGTTAACCCTTGCTGTCAGTCACTTTTCTGCAACAAAGCAATTTCGGAAGTAAGCAGAATTTTTAAGTAGTAATCGCTAACTTCAAACAGAGTATATTTTCCGTTCTTATTGTATTTCTACGCGTGGTAGAGTTTGCCAAGTCATAAGATTGTAACAACCAGCGCTTACACGAATCATAGATAAGGAAGTAACTTGTAAAGCTTTATTTAGTTACATTACAGCTACCAGTGAGCTCTGAATAAACTACTGTTGGACCCAAATCCAGTCTGTTCCTAGCCTGCGTAGCAAGCGTTCCTGTACGAAAGAAGAGCTTTTTCCGCGATCGAAGAGCTTTTTCTGCATTTTGGCCGCGCGAAAATTGGGGCGAGAGCAAAAAAGTCGCTCGGGTGGGTGGGGGAGGGGGTGGGGGTTGGCGCTGAGGGAACGCTTGCAAGCGAACCCCATGATTCTCAAAAACGCCCACCGATTTTTCACGGTTGATTTCATTCGTTGATTGACAGCTTGTCAACAAATTAGCCAATAACAGATTACGGATGTAAAATTACACCCTTCAAAATAAAATGTCTGGAAAAATGCTCCAGGTCGGGAAGTCCGCGATGTCCGCGATGTCGGAGCCGCGACAGTTGGAACTCTAAGCGATATCGATCGCTGCAGAGTTTGTCGGTGTCATTTCAAAGTAAAATTTGGAACTGCATCTCAGCCAGGAAAACCTGGTTATATTTCAGTTCAGAAAATATTTTCAAACCATCGAAAAGAAAAGGAGAAATCCTTGCCGATACTGAAGTTGTGTTGACTGTGTTTAAAAACACAAAATAATCCTTGCGCTCGCAAAATTAGAAATTTAAATTTGGGGACACTACGAACTCGCACATAGTTCGATAGGTAGCCAGGCTGCTGCTTGCAAAACTCCACCGAAGCAGAGCATCATCATAACGTCTCCAAGCGGCTGCTCGAAACGCCACCGGCCGGGCAGCAGTCTTTGTCGCAAAACTGTTCGTGTCTATTCTCCGTCTCACAAAAAGCTTCTTGGAAGACGTTTCAGTACAATTTGCAACCACAGAACAGTCACAGCAAATGGACGATTAACCAACTGATGGGACACTTCTAAAGTAGTGTAGATGATTCTACCGGCACAGTGACAACAAGAATTCCTCACGAGGAGGAAATATTGGCAAGCGGCCGCAAATTGCAACAAAAAACGTGACTAAAAGTGTTTCTAAAACCCATTCAAATGGCGCTGAACTTCTGCAGACAGACATACTGTAAACGAGACCAGGTTTCATGTTATCTACTTTATTAAAATATTGACAGGCTACTATCAATAGTATAAATTCACAGAGCAATTCACAGGGCAAACCATATTTAGTTTTAAATACAATGTTAAACAGCGGCGAACAAGCTTACCTCAGCCCCGTCCAGGTTTACACGGTATGACGGCTTTCGTCTACAATATACGCAGCCAAATTTTCGTTAAATAAGGAATCTTGAATTGATAAAACGCTTATCCATGGCGGCTTCCAACTGACGCGTAAACAATGTTGAATTTCCCTTGGTGTATTATCGTCCAAACAGTCCAGTTTTTCATTTAAATCGCACGCCGTCATCCCCATAGAATTAACCTCTACTACTTGATGATCACGGATGATGCTTTGTAATGGAGAAATAACAATTATACTCGCGAAGCCCGTTCCACCTTGCCTTTTACTTCGCACTCCGCACATTAAAACAAACAACTGAAAAATTAGACTCTTGCCGAATCCTGTTGGCAATACGGCCATTATATCTTTACCGTTAAACAGATGACGCAGTGCCCTTTCTTGTTCGGTTTTCAGAGTAAAAGCGAGCCCCGCTGCGCTCAGCTCTGAAAGAACTTCGCTCAAGCACGATTCGAAATCTACGACATCCGACATTTTGATCTTCAAGTCACGCTCGAACCTTTTTGCGCGAACATTTGACATTTGTGTCAAACTTGTCAATCAACGTGACCACGCCGCACCAATCAGAAGCCCCGTTCGCCCACGAACGGGTTTTTGAGAATCATGGAGTTCGCTTGCAAGCGTTCCCTCAGCGCCAACCCCTTCCCTACCCCCTCACCCCCTCCGTCTTTTTTGCTCTCGCCCCAATTTTCGCGCGGCCAAAATGCAGAAAAAGCTCTTCGATCGCGGAAAAAGCTCTTCGTTCGTACAGGAACGCTTGCTACGCAGGCTAGTCTGTTCCTTGACGTCCGTAAGAAGTTTCCAGTGAAGTAGATCCCGAGTGCCAAGAACTCGTGACGAGGCTCTGATCCCGCAGGTCAAGCAGTGCTTCCATTTGAGTCTAATTTCCTCAAAGTTCAGTTTCCTTTCAGCTAAAGTCCAAAGTGTTCGTTGACCCGAAAAACCTATCGTCACACCTGTCGGTGCAAATTTTTGGGTCAACTGACCATCAATTAAGTGTCAGAGAAAGACCAGAAAGGGTATTTAGATGAAATTAATGTAACGAACGGTAAAACAACACATGAAGGTAAACCTTCGATCGAAAGGCTTCAAATTTGTGTCAGTACCCTGGGTTGTTCTTGTTCGTAAAAGGAGCGACGTAAGGCGAAATTAAAGCGCCTTGCCTTAACATAGTTTAAAATTGACGAGTACATTTTTACATGGTTTGGTGCGGATCTTCAGTGGCTGGTTTTAGCGCGAGGCGGAAACTGACTAGCAAATTTGTTCACATAACATAACGGAACATAACTACATTGCATTGCATTACATTACGGGATCAATGTAGATTAGATCAAAGTAAAAAAAAAGTTCTTACCAGTTGTATCTGCAACAGGAAAACCTTGAGCTTGGAACGCCGGCTCACTGCTACAACGTAGCTATCAGCTAAAATTGAATATACACATAACAAAATGAGGTAAATGTGTAGTTCTTTTCCAAAAGGTCCTCTTGACAGCAAAATAATGTGGATAGACTACTTACCAAGATATATTCCGTTAAAGCAGATCCAAATCCAAAGAACTTAAAAAACGTAACCGAAGTAACAGAAACACTGGGACACTCCGCCAGTGCGAGTGGTCGAAACAGTGTGGCTAGCTAGTTCGCGGTCTAACCTTGACACAACAAAAAGAACTGATCTGTTTTAGCTCGATATAAAAAATGACACCAGAACAAAAGATGTCATACAATCATTGTTTAATGGTAATAATCATTAACATACAGATTTATTCCTTGCCTCCTACGCAGTCGCAGCAGTTGTTTGGGTCGTCACGCAACGCTTCTAATCAAAAATGCGCTCGCCGACCTCGTTCCCAGGGTCTCTCATCTTCGAACGAGGTTGTGCGCTCGCCAGCCTAATAGCCGGCGAAGAAATTGCCAGCGTACGTACATTGCAAAAAGCAGCAGGAAGAAAGCAAGCCTTCATTTTTTTTCCAGCCAGGATCGACATTCTAGCAAAAAATCGCAGCAAGTAAAACATTTATGATAGATTTAGTAATTTCCCAGCCAGGGAAAGACTTTCCCACTGAAGTTCCCAGCTAGCAGAATTTCAGCTTGAAGAGCGGATAATTTGCGGAGCGGCTCCGTCAGGTACTCCTGAGACGAAGCATAAACTCAAGCGAAGATCACTTCACAGTAAAATTATCTCCGAAGATCACTCTTTTTCTCTCCATCCATGTAGATATTGACTATTTCCTTTGCTCTTTACTTCATTGAACTTGATTTAAACTGCATGGCGCAGTTTCGATCGTCTCAACACATTCTGCGGTCGTGCACGATTTGCTCGCCGTATAAACAACCCCTTCAGCTGATCAGTTCAACTTGTAAAATGAATATAATGTTCAGTTCCACAATTATTTCGGATCTTCCCATTTTAAGCTAAACCATTTGCACAATTTTCCAGAATATACGAAACTTTAGAAGAAACAGCGAATATTAATCCGAAGAAAATTCTGTCTTTCTTTCTTTTCATTCAACTGAACACCGCGCCAGTCGCCCTGAGACGTTTTGCCGCCGTTTATCCTCTCTTTATTTATCCTCTCATATCCAACAAGGGCGAATGGACTAATTGTTAAATATATCATAAATTTCAGGTTTATAGGTGCAAGAAACCACTTGGAATATTGGAAGAATTCTCAAAGAGTTATCTCGCGTGGTTTGTAGTACCATAAACCATAGAAATGCGTGCACGGTTTTGTGTAACATTCGCGAAAATTTCACGAGGGTTTCTACGGCTTTTCGCGTTCTACCAAATATACAACTCGAGTTACGAAATGCTTTGGGAAGTAGTATTTCAAAAACTCGTGCTTCGTGTTTCACTGGGTTTCCAAACACGAGAAAACAGATGAAAGCACGCGGCCGCAGGCCGGATGCTTTTATTGTTTTCTCGTGTTTGGAAACCCAATGAAACACGAGGCACGAGCTTTTCCTTTGGGAAACACTTTTCCTAATTCTTAAATCCACATTACTTCTTTCTTGAAGTCGCCGCTTGCTCTCTTGCGGCAAGCTCGTGTACAGTTGATTAATTCCGCCCTACCATACATGTACCAGCAAATAATTCAACCTCTAGCCTCTCGAACTACAGTGTATGCACTAAAAATAAGAAAACAGCTTTTTCTAACTGTTTCTTTTTTGGTATTTCGCCTGTGAATGCTAACAATTTTTTACATATTTGCAACTCGAGCCATTTCACCCAAGCTACTTCCTTCCTTATTCACTAGTGCATCAAACCTGTCAAACTCATCAACTTCGCCATTTTTCAAAACCAAAATCATGTCAGAGTCTCTGATGGTGTTCAGACGATGAGCTATAGTAATGACTGTGGAGTCCCTCAGTTTCTCACGCACTACGTTCCAGATTGTTTGTTCTGTGTCTGGATCCACGTGTGCAGTGGGCTCATCTAAGATGATGATCTTGTTTTTCTGCAACAGCACGCGAGCCAAACAAATTAACTGTCGCTCTCCTACACTGACATTTGCACCATGTTCCAACAACTCGTGATCCAGCTGTCCCTCAAGACTTTCTACCAACTGTTTCAGTTGCACATCTTCTAAAGCTCGCCACAATTCTGCATCTTGAAACTGCGCCATAAGATCGAGATTTTTTCTCAGCGATCCACTGAAAAGTACAGGACTTTGGCCAAGAATGGATATACATCGTCGGGCGTCTTGAAGGTTGATCTCTTTTATTCGAATATCATCGACCATTATCTCTCCATCAGCGTCTGGCATTCGCATAAGAGCTGCCACAAAAGATGACTTCCCCGCACCCGTGCGGCCTGCAACACCGATCTTTACTCCTCCTTTGATGTTAAGATTTATTTTCTTGAGCACTTGAGGTCCCCCCGGATAGTACGTGAGTGATACATCTTGGAATGTTATAGTTCCTTCGCGTGGCCAGTGTTCCGGGAGAATTCGTTCCACTTTGTATCCAGGCTCAGAGTCCAGCTTGGTGTACGTCATAACTCGTTCAACTGACGTCATGAAATTCTCGACATCCGAGGCTGTTCTGACTGCGAATTGTGTTATGCATACAGTCTGAATGACGTAAACCAGAGCAAGTCCGGCAAAAGCTGTTTCAAAAATAAGAAAACGATTTTGTTTTTCAATTATACTTTCTCTTGCCTATCTAGTACAGTTCATTTTGCGTGAAAGGTAACTGAAGTGATTTCCGTTTCAAGGTAGCCCGGCAAAATTCAAAGGAATTAAGCATGAATTACGTACTCGAAACGTTCAGTTTCTATTGGGTTAGTTGCTTGAACACATGTAAACACCTACTTGTATGTTGTCAGATTTTGTGCACGGTTAAAGGCCAAAACAGCGAACAAAAAGATATAACAAACAACTTTGTCGAGCTTCACAACCATTTCGCTCTATTACACCCGCTTTCAGTGTTACGTGTTTGGTGGCTATCTTTCGACATGCCATCTTTCGACATGCTATGTAAACAGCTGAAAGACCGTTAAAACGATCAAACTTGTGATTTTTCTGGTTATTTGACAGAAGAAACGACAAACAAACTAAAGCTACTGACCTTAAATGTCTGAAGAAGAGTTTTGACCTTGCACTGGATAATTAAAATGATTTAGCCGTACTCGATCGGCCGCTCGTCCGTGACATCAATATTAGAATTTGTTCGCAAGGCGTAAACATGCAAAGCAGTCAACTTATCGTTCACGGAATAATTTCTAGATATTTCCCTCCTTAGTCTAATGATAAATATATCCATTATGATTAACAGCACGAAAATTCAAGTTCCACCGTAAAATAAATCTGTAGTGCTACAGTTGTACTTAGGCCTGGTTACATAGCATGTCGAAAGATTGCATGTCGAAAGATAGCCGCTAAAAGCCCGCTATGCACGTATTACACCGAAAGCGGGTGTAAATATGATCTAACAGACAGAAATTTATCTATTTTAAAGAAAGGACGACTATCCATCTGCCTCATTCAAATCATGGAAAGTATAGTAATACTGAACACCATCGCAGATGAATATAGAAACTACTCGCAAATAAACGTAACCGCTCCGAGGTTCAAAAAGGTCTGAATTGGAAACACAGTGATTCCAATTCTTGTATGAAATACATTTTAAAGAATTACAGAGACCACCAAACAAACATCACTGTTTTACTTGTCTTGTTTTCAAGATATACCTACCTGCATCTTGAGACACCACAACTGCCGCGAGAGCCACTGCAGCAATCAATACAGAAGCGAGAAGGTCCAACCGTGTACCAAGCCATCTCCCACTTGCCATCACCATAATATACGACTGATTATGAATATCTTGATATCTACAACGTGAAAACTACAGTTAACCAATCAGATTGTTCCCACACGCGAGAATCTCTATGCCGCACACCAAATGAAGAAAACTGCCGAGACACAGCACCTCAAAAATATATTCACCAACTGAATTTCTAGAGGCTGGTACGCATTAGCCAATCGTTTTTGATTGGTTTAAGTGGAGCATGCTTTTACAAGGTTTCTTCGACCCTATTCTCAGCGCCAACCGGAAGTAAAAAAGCGAGAAGGGCGGCCGAGGGACTGGACCACTTCCGCCTCTTTTTTGTTTGCTATTATTATTATTAAACAAACATTTCGGGAAACGTTTACCTGGGAGAAGAGAGTCCGGTTTCATAAAACTGTTTTGGTACTTGGATATTATTCAAGAAATAATCAATGGTGTGCGTGTACAAACACGAGAGAAAAATTGCGAGAATTTGAAAGTTAATGAAATCTAGCCAAACGCGAGGGTGAGTTTACAAGATAAAAAAACAAGACAAAAAAAATGCGGCTGTCTTTTACTGATTTCTTTAATAAAATAAAGCCAACAAAATGCAACGATACGTCATAACCATGTTTCATCGCCTCGTACGTGCAAAACGACAACACAAGCAATCAAAGCACAAAGCACGCGTTATGTGATCAAAATTTTATAATTCAGGATATGATGGTGCCACTTTACACTTTTTGACCCTTACTCCGCGGCGCTCTATCAACCTTCTTAACTCCCTTCATTTGCAAAGTAAAACACTCTCTTACATACCTGTATAACTGATCCACGAAATCCCTTTGTCTTCCTCTTGTCCGAATCGTGTCCAGTCCATTCAGGGTCTCCGAGATGTGAGAGAAGACTGGACTACGGCATATGGACTCTAACCTTTTCACCTCTCTGGACACCTTCAGGTAGTACCTCGCAATGTACACGACTAACACAGTCATCGGGACAACAAGAAAAAGAAGCCAAAGATTTGTGACAATTGGTACAAGAACTGTTGCAAATACCAACAATACCACCTGGATTGCCATGAGGAACGTTCTGGGTAACACCTCGTCCAGGCAGCCTACGTCGCTAGAGAACCGATTCAGAATTCTTCCCACTGGATTTAAATCAAAGAACAGAACCGGTGCTTGTAGAACAGCCAACACCATTTTGTCATGAAGTCGCTCAGAACATCTTAGAGAAACCAAAAGGAATCCATATGCTCGAATGAAGGCAAATATGAAAGACGCACCGACCAGACCACCATAGAGAGTTAAATTTGTCTTGTCTTTCTGATCGTCAGGGAGTTTCTTTGTCATAAACGAGAGCCACACGTCAGGAGCAACTATCATTACTGAGAAAAAAGAAGAACGAAAAGTGTTCTACACGTAAGAAGCAAGCATAAGAATAAGCATTAGGGCAGGGCGGTTAGCGTTCTTTCGCCATGCACTAGGGTGTTTAAACGTGCCATAAGTGCAAGCACCACGTGACAAACGCAGGCGTAGTGCATTTTGATCAACATTGCGCTTATGCTCATGATACTTGCGTCGTACGTAAAAACCAGGCTTTAGAAAACCGCCAAGCTGCGATGCAAGCATAACTGGTCATAAATGCATCATAGAATATTCCATGCAGTTTTACTTGAAGTATTTAGACCAATCGCGCGCGATTATTATAAGATAAATGTCTGAGACACCAAGCAAATTTCAACCGCAACTTAAAAGTTGTGTTGGAGGTGAATTAGTTGGTCCTCGCAAAGAAGTTACGCGCCGCGCCGCATGACACTATATCTAAAGATTGAGAACTTGGCTTACCTTGAGTGATGAGACACAAACAAATTACTGCAAAGATCACCAACGAATGCATCCCACTTCTGAAGTAGTTCCAGTATAGCTTAGATGACACCGCTCCGATTGAGCGATCTTCTTGTGATATGTTTAGACTTTTGCCTTCATTAGCAAATGCCACCATTCTACCACAGTTATCAGAAACGTCACCTTCCTCTTCATTCTCCCCAGCAAAGGTGTTATTGGATTGACTGTTCTTCAGAACTTTCTTAAAGGGCCACACATTTAGAACACCTTGTTCTTGCAGTTCAGTGAAACGTCCTTTTTCCAACACGCGACCTTTGCGCAGCACAATCACTTCATCGGCTTCTTTCATGTGCTGTTCTTGATGAGAAGTCAACACTCGAGTTTTATCGCCCAGTAAGTCTTTGATGCATTTTTCAAAGATATGTTGACCAACCTTGAAATCCACAGCACTCAGAGGATCGTCCAACAAGTAAAGGTCTGCATCGGCGTAGACTGCACGTGCTAAGCTAACTCTAGCCCGCTGACCGCCACTTAGAAAAACACCGCGTTCTCCAACAATCGTTTCGTCACGGTCGGGGAACTGCTGGATATCTTCGGTTAGAGCGCATGCGTCGGTTATTCTGGTGTATTTGAGTCCATCGTATGGTTGACCAAACAAAATGTTTTCTCTTATAGTTCCAGAGAAGACCCAAGCTATCTGTGGCACGTAAACAAGAGTCCCTTGGTAGGTTATAGTTCCGCTTGTGTCTGAGACCTCTCCAGCGATCGCTGATAGAAGAGTAGATTTTCCACTGCCCACTGGTCCGGTGATAACTGTTAAAGTTCCTGATGCTGCGGTAAATTCGATATCGTGCAAAATATACTCATCTTCTCGCTTGTGTTGTTTATGTATCAAACCCGACACACATAAAGTTGTCGGGTTGTCCAGATCTTTTACCTTATAAGCACTCTGAACCTCTTCCATTTTCTCGTGATGATCTGCAAGACCACTGTTTAATTTTGCTGAGCTACTCTCCGTGTTACTTGTGCCTTCTTTAGACTGATCACGTGAGATCGAAGGCAAAGTTTCTAAAAGAAGTAAATTTTCTATTCGGCCGAGCGAAACAAAAGCTTCGTACGTCTTCAACAACCCATTGGCTAAGTAAAGACAAATGAAATTTTGTGCCAAATTTATAAAACAGAGGAGCATAAAAACATTAACAGGTGTGAGGGCTGACCAGTGAACACAAGAGTAACAACTGACACCAGGGTCGCCATTGGTGATGAACTGAACTCCAAGCCAGCGACACCTGACAGTACGGCAATCTTCTTTCGGATGATGCCCAATTCATCTCTGGAAACGAAATAAAGATTATTTTCAAACGGGTTCACGGGAATGACATCATCTACATGTTTTTTATTGCTTTAAATAGCTAAATACTTAACCCTATTCTGTCTGGGCTCTTTTGTCTATCGTGAGCCTGGGGGTGGAGGCAAAAAGTGCCCCACCTATGTATCTCCATCGAAAAGTATTCACGCTATAAAAATAAAACTTATATGCAGTGGAACCCGTTTATACGGACACCAAACAAGGGGACACGCAAAATTGTCCGTATTATCCAGGTGCCCGTATTAAGCGGGCTCTCAGAATAGACATCACAGACACATGTGAAAAGCAAAGGACGTCAAAGAGGAAAAAGGCTACAAGCAATGACTGCAGTAAAATTAAAAGGTCAGGGAAGTGAAACTTTTGTGTTAGCACAGTTAGCAGAGGTCCACAAGGGTCAAACACCGGAACAAAGACAGTTGTCAAACATGTCACGCTTTTATGCTACTGCATTTTAGTAATAAAATCGCATTAACCTGTAGAAAGCTTTCATTATCTAACAGGGTACAATTTAGTAGATAATCGTGAGAAATGAAAATATACAGTGCACAGATCGCCAGTTTCCGTAAAGCGAGTTAACTTTGTATGTGAGCGTGTCACTCGGGTCACAGAAAAGTGTCCGTTGTCCGTATTAACCGGTGTCATGAGCTCTTCGTCGGGACAATTAAAACTGTTTGTAATAAGCGGGTGTCCATTAAGGTAGTACAATTGGGTGAGTCGTAAAATATAAAGTTGCCTTCGTTTACATACAGCTGGTAGATAAAACATTATTATGATCAATTCCAAAAGATAAGAGTCCACCGTTTGCGGGTTTTGGAGAAAGCGGAGATTGAATTTCGTTGTCTGTGGCGCCATTTTAAGACGCCATCTTGGATTTGCAGACGTAAGTATCGAACTGTTGGAAGCTAAGGACATGCGCTCTGGTATTTTGTTCACGGGAGTCTCGCACAACATTCCAGATTATTTTTCGTGTGTGCTCATGTTGATCTAGTCTCCTACGCAGCCGTTATTTGTGTCGTCACGCAACGCTTCTGCGTTGCGTGACGACACAAATAACGGCTGCGTAGGAGACTAATGTTGATCAGGCTGGTAAGTACAAGGCTCAAGATGGCGGATCAATTTGCAGAGAAATCGCGATGAAAAACTGGCTGAATTCGTCGAATTCGGCGTCTTTTTTACTTACATGTGATAAAATTTAAGAAATTGCCACTAGGAAAAACTCAATGCTGACGAAATTTGGCACAGCTTTTGTCCACATGTTAAGTAATCTTCCTGCATTTAGCCGCAAAAAAACATTCAATTTGAATAAAATTAAGGGAGTCATGTCCTTGATTTTAATGCCTGTTAATAATTAACACAGAATGTGCTGTTTCACTGCGGCTAACTCATATCTCATGTATTTTCTTCATAACTGTTTATAAAACAAAATTATGACTACTAATTAAAACATAAACCTAAAAATTAGAAAAAAACTGATTTTTACACCGCTTGTGAGGTAATCAATTTCACACATTCCCGTTACGAAAATGAAAATGTCGATTTCAGAATCTGTTTCTCTGATAACAATGACTTAACAACTTCTTCTATGGAATTTGAAATGGATTTGAAACAGTTCTCAAAAAGGGTCCTTTTTCGGAGCATTTTAGCCAGTTGTACTACCTTAAGTCGGTGTCCATAAAGCGGGGTTCCACTCTAGTAAGTAAAGCATTCAAAAATGTTTCGTGACAGTAACGTGCCAATTATGACGTATATTACTTCAAAATGACGTCATACATCTAAAAAATCCGCCATCTTGGAACCGCCATTTTGGATTTCAAGATTTTTCAGAAATGTCGGAAAATCTCCAAGTTTGATTTTAAAAATCGGAAAAAAAGATAAGGATGCAAAAACTGTAGAGATTTTGGAAGTAACTGTTCTTACATGTAAAAATGGAAAATCTCATTACAATCGAAAATTTAGCTGAAAGAACAGCAAATTAGAGTAAATAATAGACTTAAAGTTGAATAAAAAGAACTAATCCAGCGTCGTACAATATGTTAACATTTCTTTAATGAATACACACTTAATTCAACGAAAATATTCATTTTATGATTTCTATTTTCGTAATTTCGTCAGCTTCTTTCCAAGATTTCCACAGATTTTTCATTGACATTTGACATTCAGTAACAAAACAAATCCGCTGTTATTTCGCTTTTAAGTAAAACGAGAGTGTTCTGGCTTTTTTATGGCTAAAACTTAAGAATTTATTTCTTACTACTAAATGTTTTCGTAGGTCCAATTTGTTTTGCTAAATCACTTTGATCGCTTTGTCATTAACTACAATATTTTTCTTCCTACCTTCGTTATTTTTGATCTTTTGTCGGTATTCATCTTCCCACGCATGCGTCTTGATAGCACGGATCCCAGAAACCACCTCGTTCATCATGGAGATGCGCCGGTCGGACTCCGCGGCTGTGCGCAGCCGCAGTGCAGCGCCAATGTTGGACAGCCCGGCGAAATAAGGTATAAGAAAACAGAAGAAAATAACCCCCATTAGAGCCTGCCAGCCCAAAAAAAGCAAAAGTAAGATCATAACTGCCACGAGTTGAACGAATGCAAGAGCTCCGGAGAAGAAAAAGTTGACAGCGTCCACCTCCAATCGCTGAACATCGTTTGATACCAGATCAATCACGTGACCTGTTGAAAACTTTGACAGCACATGCTTGCTGAGAACAAGGGTCTGAAAACAAAAATAAGGAATGCCACGTTTAGCTTGCTTTGAAACGGTTGCAATCGATAACGCGTGATTGAGTTAAGGGCCCCTCTGACGTGGAAGCAGCGAAAATGTCGTGCAAGCTGTTTTCAGTTGACGAACCGGTACCAAGTTAAAATTTGGCTCATGTTTACGTCAGGTATGGTAGCCCCTTTACACCTGATGGTATGGATAACGTTTAAAGGTTGAGCTATGTTGCGGTTAAAGTTAATTGGTTTTAGAATTTTTTCTTTTCTATCCAATCAGGAACAAGACCAATTCATGTGACTTCCCTAGAGCGCGTTTTCCAGCGTATGGAGCTGGTTGGTCCTTTTATTTTATCTCCCTCCAAGGTGAAGCGACACGGAGTTAACAGTACCGTTCTATATTATTCAATGTGCTTACCTTGAGGTAAATTAGACCTTTCAGGGCACTACTTATCCTGATAGCCAGCAATTCACATCTATAGCAAAACTGATGCATACTGAGGGTTCCAATCAAAGCGTTAATTCCCATGGCTAATGCACAACCGTAGAGAAGATAATGTTGTTGTGGTTCCGCTGATGCCAGTGCGGAAATCAGATATCCGAGAAACAGTGGTTGAAGAAGGCCACAAATTGTATAAAAAGCACCGGTAAAGACGATAATCATGCCGTCTTTAACAGAGAGCATCTTTATAACGCTTTTCCAAAGTTTGGGCCTTTTCCCTTTTCCCTTGCACTTTGTGTTTTCTTTCCTCCATTTTGTTTGAAGCCGTTCGGTAAGTGAACTGGTCAAGTTTTCTTCTGAAAGTGGCAGAAGATCATTTTCCTCGAGAGGTCGCTCACTGCCTGTCTTGAAGACACTGTTCATCCATTGAAAGAAAATAAGAGACACAAGGCTAACATTTTCTATATCGCTCTCGGTGGAAATCCTTTGGTATCCATTCCTTGCCATGATTCAAGATTTGCACTCTGATGAAGAGAAATCAGTAAACAAATGCAGAACACAAATCAGTTAAAGATAAAACATGACCCTCCTCAGGTTTCCGCTTTATCAGTTTCTTAGAGAGTCTGAGATTCAATCAGTGTCTAGAGTAGTATTAGAGGTATGCTAGACTCCTTTTTCAGGTCTAGGTAAGGTCTAGGTAAATCATTAATATGTATAAGTGGATAGGTATAGGCGAAGTAGTAGTAGGTGCATATTTTCGGCCCCTTTCAGGTCTTGGTAAGGTCTAGGTAATGACGTCACAAAAGCTTCATAAGTGGGCGGGTCAGTCTACTAAACACATCCCTGGGTCGGCATAGGCGGCCTAGGCAAGTGTCTTCCTGCATACGTAATAAAGTGACTAGGTAAAGGGAGGCTTCAAAACACGCCCCCTTCTCAAGTAAATTTTGATATTTTAGTGGAGCTAGGACTTCAAAACACGCCCACTTTGTTTTGAAATAAAAGCCCGCGTCCCGGCGTAAAGCATTTCATTTCGCATTTGAATTTTGCGCCGAGAAAAATACTTTTGAAGAGTTTTGTTTTTCGAAACGTTGATCACATTTAGAATTTTCTGAAGATGGCTGATAGCAAGGTAATGAATATTGAAGCTGCTTTGTACAATACGTCTTTGTTTTTCCGAATTTGCTCTGAAATCTTACAGACCTTATTGTTCTTTGAAATTTCCAAGGTTTAAAATACCCTAGTCAGGAAGAAAGCAATTCTCAGAACTCGCATTGAAATAAATGTATGCCAACCAGTAAAGAGAAGTTATACCTTAGGTTACCGCTTGTTAAGGAACAGTAAAACCACCAACGAAAGCAGAAGTTGAACAGCTGCCATGAGCGATGATCTTAACTTTATTCTGAAACAAGCAAAGTTTTATTTTCAATCGTTTCCATGTAATGTTGTTTGCAACTGAAGGCCTAAATGCCCCTTTGGAATTGGTTAGAGTCAAGATCGAAGCAATTAATTTGTTTGGCTGGTTTTTCTCAAATAAAGACTGTATTAAGCGTGCATTGTGCGATCTCTTAACTAATATATTCTGTACTTTATATGTGCTCTCAAAACCCACAGAGGTAATGTTGTTTGGCGGATGCATTTTTCATTTTGGTTTCCCGGGGCAAAATTACTTGATCCTGATTGGACGAGCGGAAAATTACTTGCCCCTAATTGGCTGAGCACGCTACAATTAGTTCTTTATGGCGGGATTTTGACACACAGCGCTCGCTTGTACGCCGTTTCGGAGTTTGACTTCAGTTTCCTGAGTTATTTAATGAAAAAGGAATGGAAACCAGGTGATAGCCTGAAACGAAATTCCGAAAGCTGATTCTCAGTGTTTTACTCGAAACAACAGAATATATTACTTCAGTTGAAAACTAGAAAACTTGCATCAGCTAGGCACTTGGCGAGTTTGCGATGAAATTCATTCATGGCGGCCAACTGAAGACCTGTTAACACGGCTTCATCGCATGTAACCCAAAGAGTTTGTTCAAAGAAAGAAGAAGGTCAAATCAAACAGGAGAAGTTACTCTACAAGTTTGGACTCGTCGTTTTCTGTTTTATCGATGTAGGATTATACATGTCAAACAGCTCGCACTGAGCAGAAAGCTTCAAAACATGCAAACCGGTGAATACAATTTACGTTTACTTGGCTTGAGTGTAAGCTTTTTTTTTTTTTTTTTCATGACTTACATTTTTCTCTTCAGATTTACCAGAGGTCTATAACTAGAAGTGTCCATCTCTGGTATTGGGTCTTGTCCTATCAGATTCACGTTTAGGCTATTTTTAGACCATTTTGCCGCGAACCAGTATCCAATCACATTGAACCATTTTTAATGCGCGCGCTACGCAAAGGCAGAAACTTTGGCCAAGAAAAGCGAAAAATAAAAAGCGAAAAGCGTCACAGCAGAATGGCATATTTTTTTATTAAATACTTCATTAAATTTAGGTTAGACTTCGGTATTACTTTTTGTAAAACTTTAAATCGACTGAGTGATTTTTAAGTTCAATCTAAATGAAGCATGATTTGTATGAAAACGGCGGCAAAAAGCGGCGCGGTGTTCACTTTTAGCAAGTTGTCCAAGTTGAATGAAAACAAAGCGGCGATAATAATCTTCGCTCAATCTCTCCAAAGTTTCGTATATTCTGGAAAATTGTGCAGATGGTTTAGCAGATCCGAAATAATTATATATGGAGCTGAACACTATATTCATTTTACAAGTTGGACGGACAGCTGAACGGAGCCCGAAGGTTTCACTTGTTTATGGCGAGCAAATCTTGCGCAACTACAGAATTATTTAAACGGCTTAATTGTGTTGAAACGAACTGGGCTTAAAATCAAGTTGACTGATGTAAAAGAACAAAGGAAACCCTCAATATGAGAGAGTAATCTTGGAAGAAAATTTCACTGTGTAGTGATCTTTTAGTTGTACCGTCACGAACGCTTGACGAACTACCGTTCATATCCGATATTTATTGTGCTCATTTTTTAAAATCAGCACAAAAAAAACTTATATATAATTAGTTCAGCTGGAATTGACAAGCCTCTTCGAAATACAATGTAGCAATAATGAATAGGCTAAGCTAAAACTTGTGTTGTAAACAGGTTTTCATTCTTTGGCCGAATTAATTGTGTCTGCGGTTTTCGCCGGGATCTTCCCATAAGCCAAATTGTTTCAGACTGCCTTTTCGTGCTCGTTCAGTCGCATTTGTTGTACATTTACAGGCATTTCCCATTAAATATTTCGTTCCAAACTTCCTGCATTATTTAGTAGAATTAACTTTTGTTTTATTTAGACGGACCAAGGTTTTTTACTTAATAATTGTAGCCATCGCTTTCAAATTTCACTGTCTCGACGGACAAACCGCCTTGAACGAGCTACAGGGGCACCCAACGAACATTTTTTTGTAAAATGCATTATTTTAGCCAGTTAAATGAAAATAAATGATATAAAAGCATTTCCAGGTGTTCTTCTGCGTTGCTGGGGAAACTATATCTGTTCCTCTTTGCCAGCATGACACACGGGGAAATTCCCAGCCAGATGGATAAAAATTGTCTGTTTCCCAGCCAACAATAATAATAATATTAAAATAATAATAAGTAACCAAAAGAGGCATGGGAACTAATTAAACATGGATGGAAAACCTTTCGAATATTGTTTTGTATAATGTACTGCCGTCTCAAACAGTTTGAATATTCGGGAAATTTTATATTCCCTTTTCTCAGGAAATAATGACCGTGTAATCATTACTATTTCCCAGCCTAAAAAATAGACCGAAATATTTTGCCAGCCAGCAAGAATTCGGCTGGGGAACAGATAAAGTGAGGAACAGATTCGTTGGGTACCCCTGGAGCTAGCGCGTTCACTGACCATATTTGTCGGGCATGGTGCGTGATTGGCTGCTGGTTTCGCGGGAAAATAGTCTAAAAATAGCCTAAACGTGAATCTGATGGACCGCGCGCAATGCTAGTTATAGACCTCTGTATTTAACTAACAGTCAACGTTATCCTGTTCTGAACGTAAAGGTTTGCTTGATCTTGCTGTGATTCTATGTGATTTTAGACAAATAATCGCATTTTTCCTCGTGCAATAAGGGATTAATTTCTTTAATTTTAATTTTTACACCTCATGCGTACCCAGAGCCTGCGCGTATTCGGTCAGCGGTGACCAATTGACTATACATGTAGATACACCATCGAACGAACGAATGGAATGTGAAAACGCTTGCCTGGCGTTCACAGGAAGTCCATGAGGACGGGGACATTGGGGTTTGCGGTATTGCAGTTCTGTTACGGTATTTTCGATCGAAAACTGCGGTATTGCGGTTTCATCCAAAACGGGTACTCAGCATTTTGAGCAGCGGTGATCGGTAAAAATTCTAAGTTTGTACTGTATTTCGGTGAGGGAAGTTTCCTTACAACCTTAGTAAGACAGTGCGGTTTTCGGTATTTGAGGCTGAAATCTTGTGGTTTTACGGTTTTGGAGACCCTCCAATATCCCCCTCCATGAGATCACAGTGAAACAATAGGTTAGTAAACGTTACCCTTCGTCGAACGCAATAAGACATTTTTGAATAATAATTGTTTCATTCAAACAGGCAAACCCATATATTTATCGCATGATTTCTGCTAGTCGTGTCTATTTTTTCAAGTAAGACATGGAAAAAATCAAAGACGTTTATCTAACTGAGCGGCAAATTATAGCACAAGTTAAAATACATTTGCGACAGGCAAATCGACGCGACGATTTTACAAAGTCCTGCACAAACTGAGAATTGCGTAAACAAAGTCACGCACTAAAGCCTGGTTTTCATATGTCGGGAAAATCCCAGACCATCGTGTTTTCATAAGTCGGGAATGTCTGGGACGTTCGGGAAATAACAAAATCTTCAATCCGACATATGAAAACTGCCGGGCTAAGAGCCCGGCCCCCACCGGGTTATAGAGAAAGGAATTCCGTAGATTTACGCGTTTTTATCATATCACCCAAGAAATATTTCCATTCTCCAGTGCTTTCTGGAGAGTTTGAAGTGTCCTCAACTTAACAAACCATATTGGAGCTGTTGAAGTTTTAATATAAGTTTACCCGTTGCAAGATCGATCTGCTGTGAAATCAAAACAATGAAAGAATAAAGAACAAATATTGCCGTTCATTTCGATTTTGTAGGTAGTTTCGTATACACTTACCTTTGAAAGTGTTCTGGATTCCTGTTTCGCTACGGTTTGTTCAGCAGAGATGTTTGTGCCACTCGCCCAAACCCCTCACTGATTAGCAAATTACCTCTCGCTTGTGCGAATGTATTTACATCCAACTATAAAGGGCGCATTTGATCATATTCATATGTTAATTTGCGCCATATAAATACTAAATATTATTATTATTGTTTATTAAAGCAGCTCCGGGCAAATTTCATTGATTCTGATATTTAGGAAAAAGTGAACCGCAATCCGCATTCAGAATTTAAGGTGGCTTGCGGCAAATTCTATCGATCACTTCATTTTTATCACCGTGCTCGCAACAGTTCGCGTTGTCGTTCTTGGCTTTGGGATGTTTTTGGAAGCGGTGAAAATCTCTGTATTATGCATGGCAAAAGGTTAGTGAGTTACGCATGATTATTTTTGTATGACAGCATGACTCCGGCAAGAATTAATTACTTTACCCTGGGGCAGGGCAAGAGACTATGATCTAGATCATAGTCTCTTGGGCAGGGTTATTGTCCATATTATTAAAGACTTTTTGCACGCGATTTTGCACTCCCGAATAAGAAGATAGCTATACATCCGCCAACATTTTCAAGATCAAACTTTGTTTAAGTTTCTATAACAGGGACAAAATGAGAAACTAGTTAACTTGACAGAGATATGATATGATATGACTGCACGTAAACAATCTTCTAGAAACTTCCAATTGTTGACAAATTGATCGACTTTGTCGGGTTCAGTGATTTCCAAAGAGATATTCGATGCGGGTCAGAAAATTATTACAAGAGGTTTCGGATCAAGCAATTATGGAAATGGCCAGAAAACAACCCTATTTCAAATTATTTCTAGCGAGAGGTATTCCATGATGAGCAAGAAGTTTGATAAATGCAAAGTGATCACGTGACAACAAATTAAAGTTTCCCCTCTCCCCTTGGACCAATTTTTGTTCCGAAATTTTCCAAACATGGCTAGATTTGCGTGTTTCTCATCACAACATAGATAATCTTCAATCAAATCGGCTCCTTTGTTAGGCATTCTTTTTTTACTTTATGAACATCTTAGTCTTTTGTCCCGGTTCAACTTCAGTACAGATAAATATTTAATGTGCACTGATTTGCATATGCATTCAAGCCATTCACGCCAAAGTCACACACATTTCCAATGCATTTTCGTCCTTTCCAGACCATTGCAATGGCTAGTACTTTCCTTGTAGTGACTTGCAAGATTCAGTTAACCACATATCATTGCAAAGATTCGAAAGCGAAACAATGTTTCAAATGTTTGAAATACTTTCTTGATCGCTCAGTGTTTACAACCGAGTGAGCAGTAAAGACCGTTAGGGGAGGGGTGGAAGAAGGTTAATGTCCACGGCCAGAAAAGCATTTCTCTTCAAAAATTTAAAACAGACATGTCATCCAAATGGTAACTATGGTATTTTCTAGCTATTAATTGTGATTTTCTACATTTATCTTTTACTTTTAATAATATTAAAGGCTATTAAAGCTGATCGATTTAATCATTGTGTAAAATGCCCATTTTGAAAATTCCCAGGTTTGAGCGCTTTTGTTTGACACCAAAAACTAATTTGCCCTATATGTTCAGATTACAACCTTTTGCTCCATTTCTAAGTTAAAAGACTGACAAGATATTCTCAAGAGAATATGAAGGGTAACCTTCATATTCTCTTGAAACTGAATAAAATTGCCACTTTGACAAAACCTTCAAACCACCTTCTTTGTCTTAACCTGTTTCTCTGCACTGACTTGGAAACCACATTTTGTCATGTTTATTGTACAAAAACTAAGTGGAAATCCCGTACCGTTCTCTTGTAGCAATCCCTTTTCTGCATCAGCTATTGAACTTCATTTGCCGACATGTTTTGAACTCGAGCGCTCCCGAGCGCGCTCGACCCAGTCTCGCTCCGCATCAAACATCGCACAAGAGCGCAGTGCGCGTTTCACCGACGAGCCAAAGGCGAGGAAGGCTCCAAGCAAAGAAGAGGGGGCCAGGTCCCTGTTGTCCAGGACTTTGCATCCCTCGATAGCAGTGTAAGCGAGACACGACCGAATCAATAGGAACACGGCAAGAAACGACCACTGGAAGGCGTAACGACAGTGTATGCGACAATGAGTGAATCCGTAGTAACACCGAGTGCATTGGAATCAGAAAAAGAGCGTGACGACATTGAGCATGAAACGAACGAAACCCATAGAACACGGCTTTACGCGACAAGGAAAACAAGTACCGAGTACGTAAGACTCGGTAGACGACAGTACAGGCGCGGACGAGATACGAGTGAATCATCTTAGCAGCTAGAAAAAGCGAGTACCGGGCGCGTGAGACCCGGTAGACGACAGAACGGGCGCGGGCGAGACGCAAGTGAATCATCAAGAGCGCGGCTATTCGTTGAAAGGAAAACTACTACCGAGTGCGGAGGAGTCGGTCGTGGGGCGTGACGACAGTGCAAGCGTTACAGGATCGAGTTCCCAGGAACACGACTCTTCGCGGCAAAAAACAAACGAGTACCGAGTGAGTAAGACTCGGAAGACGACAGAACGGGCGCGCGAGAGACACGAGTGGATCAACAAGAACACGGCTTTTCGCGGCAGGAAAAACGAGTACCGAGTGCATAGGAGTCGGTCGAGGAGCATGACGACAGTGCAAGTGTTACCCGGTTGAATCCACTGGAACACGACTCTTTGCTGCAATAAAAAGGAGTGCCGGGACAAGGCGAACGAGGGGCGACGCGAAGGTGCCCACAGAACACCATCGAATCGGCAGGAGCACGGCTCTACGCGGCATGGAAAAAACGAGTACCGAGTGCGGAAGAATCGGAAACCGGCGAGACTTGAGTGAATCAATAGGAACGATCAAACGCGTCAAAAAACGGGTTAGCACTCGATTGAGATTGCGAGCGTGACACGAACGATCAACCCCACTGAAACACGGGATTGGATGGCAAGGACAAAGAATACTGAGTGCGGAGAACTCGTTCGAGGAGAAAGACAACATTGCGAGCGTGAGGCGAGCAACGACCAATGAACACGGGTCTGGGCGGGAATGACGAACGAAAAAACCGAGTGCTGAGGACTCGAGCAAGGAGCGTAAAAGGGATACGGACATGATCGCAACGTTCCGGCTTGCCGTGTTCGTTAAGTGAAATTCGAGTGCAACGTGTTGATTGCAGTGTTTGTGGGTGGAGCGTGTGTGAGTGTGGTGTGCCCGACTGCAACGAGCCAGAGAGTGGTGTGCGCGACTGCAACGATCCTGAGAGCGGTGTGTGCGACTGCACTGATCCTGAGAGCAGTGTGCGCGACTGCAACGATCCTGAGAGCGGTGTGTGCGACTGCACTGATCCTGAGAGCGGTGTGCGCGACTGCGACGATCCTGAGAGCGGTGTGTGCGACTGCAACGATCATGAGAGCGGTGTGCGCGTTTGTAACGAACCTGAGAGCCGTGTGCCCGACTACAACGACCCAGAGAGCGGTGTAGGCGACGGCAGCGATCTTTAGAGGGGTGAGCGCGGCTGCAACGATCCTGAGAGCGATGTGCGCAACTGCAACTAACCTGAGGGCGGTGTGCGCGACTGCAGCGAGCCTGAGAGCGGTGTGCTTGACTGCTAAGGCGCGTCGCACTGTAACATAACAAAATTATTAGGTCATTCAGCAATTATACTCTGCTTCCAGTAAACTAGCTCGCCGTTTTCTTCTCGCGGCTTCACCCCTCTCGCATGAGGTTTGAACGTAAGTTTCCTCGAAGCCTGGCCAAACAAATACAGCTCCCACAGAGACATTGCTAGCTAGAAGAATCTTCTATATCCGTCCTTCTTTATTGAACCTATTCCCTTTTTATAAACTTATAATATAATATTTATTATCTTTACTTCAGGAAACTTCAATAACGATAGCACATTTCAAACAAATGAATTCTGCTAAGTACTCTAAAAGACATGCGGCTTCTCGACAAAAGCTTCAAGAATGTGGTTCAAGCAATTAATCAATCAATGTTAATTTCTTTTTAAGTATTTTTAGGCATTCCGTTTTTTTCTTTTTTTTGAATTCAATTATTTTTAAATTGGACAAGCATGTAGTGCTATTAGGTTTTAACTATATCGCGGTTAAAACAATCCAATTAATCTTTAAAATGATAAGCTTCTGTTTTTACATTATAAAACAATTATTCGCCTCAGGCTCGTGAATATTGGGGATTAAAAACTGGATCTCGGTTATTGGATTTCTAGCTTTTTGATTGGTTAAACGGACATAACCCTGCTACGACAAATATGAACGCGTCAGCGAGAAAGAGAGCTGAAGTTTTTTCTCTCTCCAAGGAACAATATGGCCGCCGGAGAAAATTGTTTCGCGGCAGAATTGACTGAAGACGAAGTAACAAAACTGCTAGAAAATGCAGCAAAGTTTGGAACGAAATATGTAATGGGAAATGCCTGTAAATGTACAACAAATGCAACTGAACGAGCACTAAACAATTTACGGCAAGATCCGAAAACCAATACAAATCTGCACAAATTCGTTCAAAACAAATGAAAACCTTTTTACACTACAATTTTAAGCTTAACCTATTCAGCATTTTTACCTTGTATTTCGAAGAGGCTTGTCAGTTCCAGCTGGACTAAGCTTTTTAAATCAGCATAATAAATATCGGAGACGAAGCATAAACTCAAGGGAAGATCACTTCACAGTAAAATTATCTCCGAAGATCACTCTTTTTCTCTCCATCCATGTAGATATTGACTATTTCCTTTGCTCTTTACTTCATTGAACTTGATTTAAACTGGCGCAGTTTCGATCGTCTCAACACACCCCTTCAGCTGATCAGTTCAACTTGTAAAATGAATATAATGTTCAGTTCCACAATTATTTCGGATCTTCCCATTTTAAGCTAAACCATTTGCACAATTTTCCAGAATATACGAAACTTTCGAAGAAACAGCGAATATTAATCCGAAGAAAATTCTGTCTTTCTCTCTTTTCATTCAACTGAACACCGCGCCAGTCGCCCTGAGACGTTTTGCCGCCGTTTATCCTCTCTTTATTTATCCTCTCATATCCAACAAGGGCGAATGGAATAATTGTTAAATATATCATAAATTTCAGGTTTATAGGTGCAAGAAACCACTTGGAATATTGGAAGAATACTCAAAGAGTTATCTCGCGTGGTTTGTAGTACCATAAACCATAGAAATGCGTGCACGGTTTTGTGTAACATTCGCGAAAATTTCACGAGGGTTTCTACGGCTTTTCGCGTTCTACCAAATATACAACTGGAGTTACGAAATACTTTGGGAAGTAATATTTCAAAAACTCGTGCTTCGTGTTTCACTGGGTTTCCAAACACGAGAAAACAGATGAAAGCACGCGGCCGCAGGCCGGGTGCTTTTATTGTTTTCTCGTGTTTGGAAACCCAATGAAACACGAAGCACGAGCTTTTCCTTTGGGAAACACTTTTCCTAATTCTTAAATCCACATTACTTCTTTCTTGAAGTCGCCGCTTGCTCTCTTGCGGCAAGCTCGTGTACAGTTGATTAATTCCGCCCTACCATACATGTACCAGCACATAATTGAACCTCTAGCCTCTCGAACTACAGTGTATGCACTAAAAATAAGAAAACAGCTTTTTCTAACTGTTTCTTTTTTGGTATTTCGCCTGTGAATGCTAACAATTTTTTACATATTTGCAACTCGAGCCATTTCACCCAAGGTACTTCCTTCCTTATTCACTAGTGCATCAAACCTGTCAAACTCATCAACTTCGCCATTTTTCAAAACCAAAATCATGTCACAGTCTCTGATGGTGTTCAGACGATGAGCTATAGTGATGACCGTGGAGTCCCTCAGTTTCTCGCGCACTACGTTCCAGATTGTTTGTTCTGTGTGTGGATCCACGTGTGCGGTGGGTTCATCTAAGATGATGATCTTGTTTTTCTGCAACAGCACGCGAGCCAAACAAATTAACTGTCGTTCTCCTACACTGACATTTGCACCATGTTCCAACAACTCGTGATCCAGCTGCCCCTCAAGACTTTCTACCAACTGTTTCAGTTGCACATCTTCTAAAGCTCGCCACAATTCTGCATCTTGAAACTGCGCCATAAGATCGAGATTTTTTCTCAGCGATCCACTGAAAAGTACAGGACTTTGGCCAAGAACGGATATACATCGTCGAGCTTCTTGAAGGTTGATCTCTTTTATTCGAATATCATCAACCATTATCTCTCCATCAGCGTCTGGCATTCGCATAAGAGCTGCCACAAAAGATGACTTCCCCGCACCCGTGCGGCCTGCAACACCGATCTTTACTCCTCCGTTGATGTTAAGATTTATTTTCTTGAGTACTTGAGGTCCCCCCGGATAGTACGTGAGTGATACATCTTGGAATGTGATAGTTCCTTCGCGTGGCCAGTGTTCCGGGGGAAGTCCTTTCACTTTGTATCCAGGTTCAGAGTCCAGCTTGGTGTACGTCATAACTCGTTCAACTGACGTCATGAAATTCTCGACATCCGAGGCTTTTTTGACTGCGAATTGTGTTATGCATACAGTCTGAATGATGTAAACCAGAGCAAGTCCGGCAAAAGCTGTTTCAAAAATGAGAGAACGATTTTGTTTTTAAATTGTACTTTCTCTTGCCTATTTAAAATGATTTATAAAAAAGTAGTTCGTTTTGAATGAAAGGTTACTGAAGTAATTGGCCGTTTCAAGGCAAGCTATCGAACGGATAGAAGATTATCTATTTTATAGACTGCCGGGACGACTATCCATCTGCCTCATTCAAGGAAAGTATAGTAATACTGAACACCATAACAGATGAGTATAGAAACTACTCGCAAAGAAACGTAACCGCTCCAAGAATCAAGAAAGGTCTGACTTGGAAGTACCGTATTGCAATTCCTCATCGGTATGAAATACATTTTAAAGAATTACAAAGACCACCAAACAAGCGAGGTGAATAATGACAGACACTCATATTTGTGTAGCATTGTTTCTGACGTTCGACTCGGAAAGTCACATAACTGTTTTACTTGTCTTGTTTTCAAGATACACCTACCTGCATCTTGAGACGCCACTACTGCCGCGAGAGCCACTGTAGAAATTAATACGGAAGCGAGAAGGTCCAAGCGTGTACCAAGCCATCTCCCACTTGCCATCACCATAATATACGACTGATTATGAATATCTTGATTTCTACAACGAGAAAACTACAGTTTTTAAATTTACCAAAATACTTATAAGTGCCGGGTAAATTTTTAGTTACATCAGTTGTTTTCTGAAATCGAATAATCCATTTGTGCATCCTTCAAAAAGGGGATAGGGCAAGTTTCGGATTGCGGATGCGGTTCAATTGTCAAATAGTTGCCTTGAGCCGCGACGTTTTCTGTGGGTTTTCCAGCCTTTCTCCGCTTTCCTTAGTCCAGTACTTTCACCGCTAGATTATTTAAAAATTACATTAAGTTGTTTACTATTCGCATGATTGGTTTAAGTCGAGCATGCGTATGCAAGGTTGCCTCGACCCTATTCTCGGCGCCAACCGGAAGTAAATGTACAAAGTAAAACACTCTCTTACATACCTGTAAAACTGATCCACGAAATCGCTTTGTCTTCCTCTTGTCCGAATCGTGTCCAGTCCATTCAGGGTCTCCGAAATGTGAGAGAAGACTGGACTACGGCATATGGACTCTAACCTTTTCAGCTCTCTCGACACCTTCAGGTAGTACCTCGCAATGTACACGACTAACACAGTCATCGGAACAACAACAAAAAGAAGCCAAAGATTTGTGACGGTTGGTACAGGAACTGTTGTAAATACCAACAAGACCATCTGGATTGCCGAGAGAAATTTGGGGGGTAACAACTCATCCATGCAGCCTACGTCGTTGGAGAACCGATTCAGAATTCTTCCCACGGGATTTAAATCAAAGAACAGAACCGGTGCTTGTAGAACAGCCACCACCATTTTGTCATGAAGTCGCTCAGAACATCTTAGAGAAACCAAAAGGAATCCATAAGCTCGAATGAAGGCAAATATGAAAGACGCACCGACTAGGCCGCCATAGATAGTTAAATTTCTCTTGTCCTTCTGATCTTCGGGAAGTTTCTTTGTCATAAACGAGAGCCACACGTCAGGAGCAACTATCATTACTGAGAAAGAAGAAAAAAGTGTTATATACGTAAGAATCAAGAATAACATAAGCATTAGGGCAGGGCGGTTAGCATTCTTGCACTAGGGTGTGCATACGAGCGTAAGTGCAAGCACCACGTGACAAAGGCAGGCGTAGTGACTTTTGATCAACATTGCACTTATGCTCATGATACTTGCGACGTACGTGAAAACCAGGCTTTAGAAACGCAGAGCTGCTTGATAAAGGACCACTTGTGTTTGCGTTATCTCGTTTTGCACGGGCGACGCAGCGATGCAAACATAAGTGCATCTTTGGATATTCCACATGCAGTTTTGCCTGAAGTACTTAGACCCGCAATCGTGTGAAATTATTAAAACATAAATTTCTTGGATACTTCAGGCAAATTAACCAACACGGTTGCGGTTGAATTATTTTGTCTTTGACAACTTGGCTTACCTTGAGTGATGAGACACAAACAAATTACTGCAGAGATCGCCAACGAATGCATCCCACTTCTGAAGTAGTTCCAGTATAGCTTAGATGACACCGCTCCGATTGAGCGATCTTCTTGTGATATGTTTAGACCTTTGCCTTCGTCGGCATGTACCACCATTCTACCACAGCTATCAGAAACGTGACTTTCCTCTTCATTCTCCCCAGCAAAGTGATTGGATTGACTCTCCTTCAGAACTTTCTTATCGAGCCGGTCAATAGTTTCATTTAGAATACCTTGTTCTTGCAGTTCAGTGAAACTTCCTTTTCTCGACACTCGACCTTTGCACAGCACAATCACTTCATCGGCTTCTTTCATGTGCTGTTCTTGATGAGAAGTCAACACTCGAGTTTTATCGCCCAGTAAGTCTTTGATGCATTTTTCAAAGATATGTTGACCAACCTTGAAATCCACAGCACTCAGAGGATCGTCCAACAAGTAAAGGTCAGCATCGGCGTAGACTGCACGTGCTAGGCTAACTCTAGCCCGCTGACCGCCACTTAGAACCACACCGCGTTCTCCAACAATCGTTTGATCACGGTCGGGAAACTGCTGGATGTCTTCGGTTAGAGCGCATGCGTCGGTTATTCTTGTGTATTTGAGTTCATCGTACGGTTGACCAAACAAAATGTTTTCTCTTATAGTTCCAGAGAAGACCCAAGCTATCTGTGGCACGTAAACAAGAGTCCCTTGGTAGGTTACATTTCCGCTTGCATCTGAGACCTCGCCAGCGATCGCTGATAGAAGAGTAGATTTTCCACTTCCCACTGGTCCGGTGATAACTGTTAAAGCTCCCGACGCTGTGGTGAATTCTATATCTTGCAAAATATACTCATCTTCTCGCTTGTTTTGCTTATGTGTCAAACCCGACACACATAAAGTCGTCGGCTTGTCCAGATTTTTTACCTTATAAGCACTCTGAACCTCTTCCATTTCCTCGTGATCGTCTGTCAGACCACTGTTTAGTTTTGCTGAGCTACTCTCTGTGTTACTTGGTCCTTCTTTTGACTGATCACGTGAGATCGAAGGCAAATTTTCTAAAAGAAAATTTTCTATTCGGCCTAGCGAAACATAAGCTTCGTACGTCTTCAGCAACCCATTGGCTAAGTGAACACAAATGCCATATTGTGCCAAATTGATAAAGCAGAGGAGCATAAAAACATTAACAGGTGTGAGGGGCTGACCAGTTAACACAAGAGTAACAACTGACACCATGGTCGCAATTGGTGATGAACTGAACTCCAAACCAGCGACACCTGACAGTACGGCACTCTTCTTACGGATGATTCCGATTTCATCTCTGGAAACAAAATAAAGATTATTAACCGGGAAAGGTCTGAGGCCGAGCCCGGGTCATAATTCGCTTGAAGTTTTTTTTTTAACCGGGCAAGGCCTGAGGCCTTCAGACCCCCACTCACCCAACCCCTAGAACACGTGAAGTTTATAAGCGTATTGAGTTTACTTGAAGGGAGTTTGTATATAAGCTTATAGAGCCATTTTGTTATCCGTCAGTGTGTAACTAGCATTCTGATGGTTAACAAAGACGCGTATGCGAGTTTGATAAAGTACTATGCTTCGGTTCATTTCTTTTACAATTTCAAGGAATTGGATTTTCCACCCCTTACCCCACTCGGCTAACCCCAACTGGAACACCTAAATATAAATTCTCCTATCTTAAAAACAGACGAATTTCTTTTAGCAAGTGCGGAGAATTTAAATCCTGAGCTTAGCAATAAAATACTTTAGAAACGTATCTTTATAATATTTCAAGCAGGAAACTTAACCAAGGAAGAAGAACTTCCATTTCAAAGACGTGTAAGTGAGTTTAAACCTCAAAACTGCGATTGCGATACATACATTTTAAACAGACTTTTCGCACTGTTTAACAATGGAGCAAAGAAGAAGCTATTTGACCTTTGCGTCCGATGCTGTTTACGTGCTAAAGATAGTGTATTGACCTTTGCGTGCTATATAGGATAACACGCAAGCATCAGATATTCACGTTACTCGCGTGAATATGAAATTTTAAGTTAGGTATGGTTAGTTCGTTAGTTTTGTCACCGACATTTTAAAGAAACGTATGAAAATAAAAATAAAATAAAGCAGGACAAATTTATTTGCCCGGTTTTAGCTTTTTAAAGCTTCTTGTTTTCAAATGGATTCATGGGAATGACGTCATCTACATGCGTTTTATTGCTTTAAAAAGCTAAATACTTAACCTTATTCTGTCTGGGCTTTTTTCTCAATTATGAGCCTGGGGGTTGGGTGCAGAAGTGCCCCACTTATGAATCTCCATTCAAAAGTATTCACGCTATAAAAATAAAACTTATATACAGTGGAACCCGGTTAATACGGACACCAAGGGGATACGCAAAATTGTCCGTATTAAGCGGGCCCTCAGAATAAACGTCACGGACACAAGTAACAGGCAAAGGACGTCAAAGAGGAAAAAGGCTACAAGCAATGACTGCGTAAAATTAAAAGGCCAAGGAAATGAAACTTTTGTGTTAGCACAGTGAGCAGAGGTCTACAAGGGTCAAACACCGGAAGAAAGACAGTTGTCAAACATGTCACGCTTTTATGCTACTGTATTAGTAATAAAATCGCATTAACCTGTAGAAAGCTTTCATTTTTCTAACAGGGTACAATTAGAAATGAAAATATACAGTGACCAATTAAAATATTCAGTGCACAGATAGCCAGTGTCCGTATAGCGAGGTTAACTTTGTATGTGAGCGTGTCACTTGGGTCACAAAAAGTGTCCTTTGTCTTTATTAACCGGTGTCATGAGCTTTTCGTCGGGACAAATAAAACATTAAGTGGGGGTGTCCATAAAGCTGGGTTCCACTGTAGTATGTAAAGCATTAAAAAATGTTTCGTGAAAGTCACGTGCCAATTATGACGCATATTACTTCAAAATGACGTCATACATCTAAAAATACCGTAAACTGCTGCTTATAAGCCCTGGGCTTATACAACTTCGTAAGGGGTTTTGGATGAGCTTATAAACGGGGGGGCTTATAAGCGGAATAAAAAAAATGTTTCGAAATAAGCTACAGCAGTGTTGATCGAAATACGTTTTTCATTTACTGGTTGTTAATTAAGCTTTAAAACGTCATAATAAATCGAATTCATTTCAATATTTGGAACAAAAACTTGAGGGGGGCTTATAATCGGATGTATTTTTTTGTTTACAGGTAGATGGGCCTATAACCGGGGGGGCTTATAAGCAGCAGTTTACGGTATCCGCCAAACAACCAACCAACCAACCAATAAATTACAAATGTAACATTTTAAACAAAATCATAATTGGTGTAAAGCGAGTGGAGTCCAAATAAAGCATAGCTTGTAATATGGAACCCACAAATAATACAAAATTTATAAATGACTAGACATATTTCGTACAAGACAAATTCGTACAACGTATGCTTTTAAAACAAGATAAAACTTTTAACAAAACGTGGAAGTGAAATCAATTACAATCATCAATGATTAAATTCTAAACAATTCAAAACGATTGGAAGAATGGAATTGTAATAAAGAGCCGTACAGTAAATAAAAATTGAGGCTATCGGAAAACTGTTCGCTTCTCAGAACAGATAATGTCCGCGGACAAATATCCGAGCATATTTTTGAAGCCAAATGGAGGCTATTGTAGTTATTATCCTTCAAACATTTTTTCACAAGGCCGCTCTCATCGGTTTGCCGTGGAAGATCTCGGCCAAGCTGTTAAACATAAAAATAATTATGTTGGCCTCCAAAAATGTTTCTAGTCTGTTCAAAACAATCAGTTCTATTAAACTTAGCAATTTATTTGAGACGAGAACTGAACTTGCGAACGTAAAACGTAAACTTTGAAAACTGGGGAATATCACTTGGGGAATATCACCCGGATATTCCCCAGTTTTGGCTGCGCCACGTGACGTGTTTAGACCAATCGCGCGCGATAAAAATATTTGATGGATTATAAATAAACAATAGCCTTCATTTGGCGAGGAAATATGTTCGGATATTTGTCCGCGGACATTATCTGTTCCGAGAAGCGAACAGTTTTCCGAGAGCGAAGCTCGAGGAAAACTGTGAGCTTCAAGGAACAGATAATGTCCAAGGACAAATATCCGAGCATATTTTTGAAGCCAAATGGAGGCTATTGTAGTTATTATCCTTCAAATATTTTTTCACAAGGCCGCTCTGTTTGCCGTGGAAGATCTCGGTCGGCCAAGCTATTAAAAACATCAAAATAATTCTGTTGGCGTTCAAAAATATTTCTAGTCTGTTCAAATCAATCAGTTTTATTTAATTTAGCAATTTATCTGAGACGAAAACTGAACCTGCGAACGTGAAACGCAAATTTTCAAAACTGGGGAATATCACTTGGGGAATATCACCCGGATATTCCCCAGTTTTGGCTGCGTCACGTGACGTGTTTAGACCAATCGCGGGCGAGAAAAATATTTGATGGATTATAACACCCGGATATTCCCCAGTTTTGGCTGCGTCACGTGACGTGTTTAGACCAATCGCGCGCGAGAAACATTTTTGATGGATTATAACGTAGGATATCAGGTCCGAATTTGGGTACGGTAATGTGAATAATCGTCCTAAAATCGGTATTTAGGACTGTCTATATTTAATAAAACAAGAATTTTCGAAGAAAATATAACCGGGCTTTTTTTATCAAGCAAGCAAGCCGTTTTACCTGCTTTCTTGCTTGAAATCTATCAGATTAGTCACGGCAGTCACGCTGAAGTCTGATGTTTGCGTATAGTGCCTACTGTCAATTTTCTTGCCTCTGAGCAGTCTTTGAAGATCATTCCTCAATATAAAGCCAAAGTTGAATAAGAGGAAAAAACACGACAACATAGGTACGAATCGGTGTTGAACCATCAATCGCAGACGTTCCGCGTTGCACCATCATCATTCGCAGCTATTCTAGTCACAGTTCGACAAATTGCGTGAGTCAAAATGTGATATTGTAACGTAATGGTTGTTATTTATAAATCTTCTGCATACAAGGAAGTGAATTGCTGCACCAACACGAAAAAGTAATGTATTTCACACTAAATAAACAGCAGAGTATTCATGTTCAAATCAAAAGTAATAGCTTGATATGAAATTTGACCTAACGGCGACCCTGGTTTATCACAGACGTTGACTCATGTGATCCCATGACGTAATCGTCCTTATTTATAAATCTGCATTTCTCAGCAAGTTTCTGTTTTTCTCAGAAAATATACGGAAAAGATATGTATTTCACACAAAATGACAATTATTTAACAGGACAATATTCATAAAATATCATTTGGGCAAAGGATGACCCTGGCGAAATCTAACGTAGCCTTGATAAAAAAATTGATCTAATGGCGCTTCCAGTGTATGTGATGTACGTACGCACCTCACAGACAATCTCTTCAAGTCACGATTCGACGTGACCCTATGACGTAATCGTCCAAATATAAATCTGCACGTCTCAGCAAGTTTCTGTTTACATAAATCTGCGAGTCTGGGCAAGTTTCTGTTTTCCTTTTCGGAAAAGAAATGTATTTCACACAAAACAAACAGGACAATATTATGACCCTGGCGAAATGTAACGTAGCCTTGATAAAAAATTTGATCTAATGGCGCTTCTAGTGTATGTGATGTACGTACGCACCTCACAGACAATCTCTTCAAGTCACGATTCGACGTGACCCTATGACGTAATCGTCCAAATATAAATCTGCACGTCTCAGCAAGTTTCTGTTTACATAAATCTGCGAGTCTGGGCAAGTTTCTGTTTTCCTTTACGGAAAAGAAATGTATTTCACACAAAACAAACAGGACAATATTATGACCCTGGCGAAATGTAACGTAGCCTTGATTAAAAAAAAATTGATCTAATGGCGCTCCTAGTGTGTCCACCTAGTAGTGAGTACAATGATTTAATATTTTAACGAGTCAAACTCACCGACGTTGCGAAATCTGTACGCCGCTCCGATGTGTTTACGCGGTCCTAAATTAATATCTATTTGGACCAGTCCAACTTTCACATAGGCTCGATTTCCGCCGCTCTCTCGAGTCCGGGCTTCGTTCTTCCCCGAGAAAATCTTTCACAAGGCGAATACATTCATATATATATTCATACTCACCCCTAGCTCTCCTCCTAGCACTTTGGCGGAGTAGAGGTATAAGAGATCGACGACAACAAACAAAAAAACAGAAGCTATTTTATTAACCGGGCTGGGCCCCAGGCCCACGCCCGGTTAATAAATTCAAAATACTTCAAAATACTTTGATGCGGTTTACGGCGATTTGAGGCGTGCGAGAGCAGTTTTAAGACTTCAAAGTTTTCGACTCACTTCTTGAATATTAATATTACAACAAGGCATGCAACTTCGAGCAGTTTTGGACCGACAAATTCCGTACTTCCTCTCGAATTTTGCTCTAAAAAAGTTTTTCTTCGATTCATTTTCTAACAGCTCCCGGATCTCTACAATCTCTACAATCTGGCCAAATTTGAGTACGAAAGGTTCGCGGATTGATCTTGTAAAACCAGCTGGAATATCGAATGAGTTTGAAATTCGCTTTTTTTTACTATGATCTGTACCATCAGCTGGGACAATTATGCACAGTTTTTTTAAAAATTCAATACGGCGTCGAAATTACCACCTATGCCCTCCCCAGTGCGAGAAACGTGTACCACAACAAACACTTCACTGTGGTACCCAGTTGAACTGGGTACCACAGTAAGTGTTTGTCGTGATACACGTTTATCGCGCTGGGGAGGGCGTAGGTAGTAATTTCGACGCCGTATTGAGTAAATAATTGATCTGCTCGCCAGTGACAAATCACGATATTTTGCTCAACCTCGTCCAATAATTGTTACAAATTTGCTGTTATTTCGCTTTTATGTAAAACGAGAGTGTTTTGGCTTTTTTATGGCTAAAACTATAATTTTTTTCTTACTACTAAATGTTTTCGTAGGTCCAATTTGTTTTGCTAAATCACTTTGATCGCTTTGTCATTAACTACAATATTTTTCTTCCTACCTTCGTTTATTTTTGATCTTTTGTCGGTATTCATCTTCCCACGCATGCGTCTTGATAGCACGGATCCCAGAAACCACCTCGTTCATCATGGAGATGCGCCGGTCGGACTCCGCGGCTGTGCGCAGCCGCAGTGCAGCACCAATGTTGGACAGCCCGGCGAAATAAGGTATAAGAAAACAGATGAAAATCACTCCCATTAGAGCCTGCCAGCCAACAAAAAACAAAAGTAAGACCGTAACTGCCACGAGTTGAACGAATCCAAGAGCTCCCCAGAAGAAAAAGTTGACAGCGTCCACCTCCAATCGCTGAACATCGTTTGATACCAGATCAATCACGTGACCTGTTGAAAACTTTGACAGCACATGCTTGCTGAGAACAAGGGTCTGAAAAGAAAAAAAGAAAAAAAAGAGAAAAAAATAAGGAATGCCACGTTTAGTTTGCTTTGAAACGGTTGCAATATAACGCGTGATTGAGTTAAGGGCCCCTCTGACGTGGAAGCAGCGAAAATGTCGTGCAAGTCGGTGTTTCAGTTGACGAACCGGTACCAAGTTAAAATTTGGCTTGTGTTTACGTCAGTTATGGTAGCCCCTTTACACTTGATGATATGGATAACGTTTAAAGGCTGAGCTATGTTGCGGTTAAAATTAATTGGTTTTAGAATTTTTTTTCTTTTCTATCCAATCAGAAACAAGACCAAGTCATGTGACTTCCCTTGAGCGTGTTTTCCTCCAAGGTGAAAAGACAATACAAGGAGTAGAACAAGGAATACAAGAGTATTCTAGAGTAAGGAGTAGAACAAGGAGTTCACAGTACCGTTCTATTTTATTTGTGCTCACCTTGAGATAAATTAGACCTTTCAGGGCGCTACTAATTCTGATACCCAGCAATTCACATCTATAGTCCGCCTGATGCATACTGAGGCCACTGATCAAAGTGATAATTCCCATAGCTAATGCATAACCATAGAGAAGATAATTATGTTGTGGTTCCGCTGATGTCAGTCCGGAAATCAGATATCCGAGAAACAGTGGTTGAAGAAGGCCACAAATTGTACGCAAAAGACCGGTAAAGACGATAATCATGCCGTCTTTAACAGAGAGCATCTTTATAACGCTTTTCCAAAGTTTGGGCCTTTTCCCTTTTCCCTTGCACTTTGTGTTTTCTTTCCTCCATTTTGTTTGAAGCCGTTCGGTAAGTGAACTGGTCAAGTTTTCTTCTGAAAGTGGCAGAAGATCATTTTCCTCGAGAGGTCGCTCACTGCCTGTCTTGAAGACACTGTTCATCCATTGAAAGAAAATAAGAGACACAAGGCTAACATTTTCTATATCGCTCTCGGTGGAAATCCTTTGGTATCCATTCCTTGCCATGATTCAAGATTTGCACTCTGATGAAGAGAAATCAGTAAACAAATGCAGAACACACATGAGTTAAAGAGAAAACATGACCCTCCTCAGGTTTCCGCTTTATCAGTTTCTTAGAGAGTCTGAGATTCAATCAGTGTCTAGAGTAGTATTAGAGGTATGCTAGACTCCTTTTTCAGGTCTAGGTAAGGTCTAGGTAAATCATTAATATGTATAAGTGGATAGGTATAGGCGAAGTAGTAGTAGGTGCATATTTTCGGCCCCTTTCAGGTCTTGGTAAGGTCTAGGTAATGACGTCACAAAAGCTTCATAAGTGGGCGGGTCAGTCTACTAAACACATCCCTGGGTCGGCATAGGCGGCCTAGGCAAGTGTCTTCCTGCATACGTAATAAAGTGACTAGGTAAAAAGAGGCTTCAAAACACGCCCCCTTCTCAAGTAAATTTTGATATTTTAGTGGAACTAGGACTTCAAAACACGCCCACTTTGTTTTGAAATAAAAGCCCGCGTCCCGGCGTAAAGCATTTCATTTCGCATTTGAATTTTGCGCCGAGAAAAATACTTTTGAAGAGTTTTGTTTTTCGAAACGTTGATCACATTTAGAATTTTCTGAAGATGGCTGATAGCAAGGTAATGAATATTGAAGCTGCTTTGTACAATACGTCTTTGTTTTTCCGAATTTGCTCTGAAATCTTACAGACCTTATTGTTCTTTGAAATTTCCAAGGTTTAAAATACCCTAGTCAGGAAGAAAGCAATTCTCAGAACTCGCATTGAAATAAATGTATGCCAACCAGTAAAGAGAAGTTATACCTTAGGTTACCGCTTGTTAAGGAACAGTAAAACCACCAACGAAAGCAGAAGTTGAACAGCTGCCATGAGCGATGATCTTAACTTTATTCTGAAACAAGCAAAGTTTTATTTTCAATCGTTTCCATGTAATGTTGTTTGCAACTGAAGGCCTAAATGCCCCTTTGGAATTGGTTAGAGTGAAGATCGAAGCAATTAATTTGTTTGGCTGGTTTTTCTCAAATAAAGACTGTATTAAGCGTGCATTGTGCGATCTCTTAACTAATATATTCTGTACTTTATATGTGCTCTCAAAACCCACAGAGGTAATGTTGTTTGGCGGAGCATTTTTCATTTTGGTTTCCCGGGGCAAAATTACTTGATCCTGATTGGACGAGCGGAAAAATTACTTGCCCCTAATTGGCTGAGCGCGCTACAATTAGTTCTTTACGGCGGGATTTTGACACACAGCGCTCGCTTGTACGCCGTTTCGGAGTTTGACTTCAGTTTCCTGAGTTATTTAATGAAAAAGGAATGGAAACCAGGTGATAGCCTGAAACGAAATTCCGAAAGCTGATTCTCAGTGTTTTACTCGAAACAACAGAATATATTACTTCAGTTGAAAACTAGAAAACTTGCATCAGCTAGGCACTTGGCGAGTTTGCGACGAAATTCATTCATGGCGGCCAACTGAAGACCTGTTAATACGGCTTCATCGCATGTAACCCAAAGAGTTTGTTCAAAGAAAGAAGAAGGTCAAATCAAACAGGAGAAGTTACTCTACAAGTTTGGACTCGTCGTTTTCTGTTTTATCGATGTAGGATTATACATGTCAAACAGCTCGCACTGAGCAGAAAGCTTCAAAACATGCAAACCGGTGAATACAATTTACGTTTACTTGGCTTGGGTGTAAGCTTTTTTTTTTCATGACTTACATTTTTCTCTTAAGATTTACCAGAGGTCTATAACTAGAAGTGTCCATCTCTGGTATTGGGTCTTGTCCTATCAGATTCACGTTTAGGCTATTTTTAGACCATTTTGCCGCGAACCAGTATCCAATCACATTGAACCATTTTTAATGCGCGCGCTACGCAAAGGCAGAAACTTTGGCCAAGAAAAGCGAAAAAATAAAAAGCGAAAAGCGTCACAGCAGAATGGCATATTTTTTTATTAAATACTTCACTAAATTTAGGTTAGACTTCGGTATTACTTTTTGTAAAACTTTAAATCGACTGAGTGATTTTTCAGTTCAATCTAAATGAAGCATGATTTGTATGAAAACGGCGGCAAAAAGCGGCGCGGTGTTCACTTTTAGCAAGTTGTCCGAATAATCTTCGCTCAATCTCTCCAAAGTTTCGTATATTCTGGAAAATTGTGCAGATGGTTTAGCAGATCCGAAATAATTATATATGGAGCTGAACACTATATTCATTTTACAAGTTGGACGGACAGCTGAACGGAGCCCGAAGGTTTCACTTGTTTATGGCGGGCAAATCTTGCGCGACTACAGAATTATTTAGACGGCTTAATTGTGTTGAAACGAACTGGGCTTAAAATCAAGTTGACTGATGTAAAAGAACAAAGGAAACCCTCAATATGAGAGAGTAATCTTGGAAGAAAATTTCACTGTGAAGTGGTCTTTTAGTTGTACCGTCACGAACGCTTGACGAACTAACGTTCATATCCGATATTTATTGTGCTGATTTTTTTAAATCAGCACAAAAAAAACTTATATATAATTAGTTCAGCTGGAATTGACAAGCCTCTTCGAAATACAATGTAACAATACTGAATAGGCTAAGCTAAAACTTGTGTTGTAAACAGGTTTTCATTCTTTGGCCGAATTAATTGTGTCTGCGGTTTTCGCCGGGATCTTCCCATAAGCCAAATTGTTTCAGACTGCCTTTTCGTGCTCGTTCAGTCGCATTTGTTGTACATTTACAGGCATTTCCCATTAAATATTTCGTTCCAAACTTCCTGCATTATTTAGTAGAATTAACTTTTGTTTTATTTAGACGGACCAAGGTTTTTTACTTAATAATTGTAGCCATCGTTTTCAAATTTCACTGTCTCGACGGACAAACCGCCTTGAACGAGCTACAGGGGCACCCAACGAACATTTTTTTGTAAAATGCATTATTTTACCCAGTTAAATGAAAATAAATGATATAAAAGCATTTCCAGGTGTTCTTCTGCGTTGCTGGGGAAACTATATCTGTTCATCTTTGCCAGCATGACACACGGGGAAATTCCCAGCCAGCTGGATAAAAATTGTCTGTTTCCCAGCCAACAATAATAATAATATTAAAATAATAATAAGTAACCAAAAGGGCCATGGGAACTAATTAAACATGGATGGAAAACCTTTCGAATATTGTTTTGTATAATGTACTGCCGTCTCAAACAGTTTGAATATTCGGGAAATTTTATATTCCCTTTTCTCAGGAAATAATGACCGTGTAATCATTACTATTTCCCAGCCTAAAAAATAGACCGAAATATTTTGCCAGCCAGCAAGAATTCGGCTGGGGAACAGATAAAGTGAGGAACAGATTCGTTGGGTGCCCCTGGAGCTAGCACGTTCACTGGCCATATTTGTCGGGCATGGTGCGTGATTGGCTGCTGGTTTCGCGGGAAAATAGTCTAAAAATAGCCTAAACGTGAATCTGATGGACTGCGCGCAATGCTAGTTATAGACCTCTAGTTATAGACCTCTGTATTTACCTAACAGTCAACGTTATCCTGTTCTGAACGTAAAGGTTTGCTTGATCTTGCTGTGATTCTATGTGATTTTAGACAAATAATCGCATTTTTCCTCGTGCAATAAGGGATTAATTTCACTTGTATTTTCAAAGTTTTTACAAATTTTGTAAAACTTTGAAAATACCGGTGAAATTAATCCCTTATTATACTCGGGCCCATGCGATTATCTATACTAATCGAGAAAATACGGTAATCTTTATCGATCAATGACCCGTGCATTTGGTCGACGTTCTCGTCAAAACCTGTGTCAGGTCCCCGCATTTTACACATTAAGAAAACATTAATTAAATTTCCTCCATGTGAAACCAGAGTTTTATTAATTCTTAACGCAAAAATCTCCTGACAAATCATGGCCGCCATTTCTGTTTACAACTCATGCGTACCCAGAGCCTGCGCGTATTCGGTCAGCGGTGACCAATTGACTATACATGTAGATACACCATCGAACGAACGAATGGAATGTGAAAACGCTTGCCTGGCGTTCACAGGAAGTCCATGAGGACGGGGACATTGGGGTTTGCGGTATTGCAGTTCTGTTACGGTATTTTCGATCGAAAACTGCGGTATTGCGGTTTCATCCAAAACGGCGGTACTCAGCATTTTGAGCAGCGGTGATCGGTAAAAATTCTAATTTTGTACTGTATTTCGGTGAGGGAAGTTTCCTTACAACCTTAGTAAGACAGTGCGGTTTTCGGTATTTGAGGCTGAAATCTTGTGGTTTTACGGTTTTGGAGACCCTCCAATATCCCCCTCCGTGAGATCACAGTGAAACAATAGGTTAGTAAACGTTACCCTTCGTCGAACGCAATAAGACATTTTTGAATAATAATTGTTTCATTAAAACAGGCAAACCCATATATTTATCGCATGATTTGTGCTAGTCGTGTCTATTTTTTCAAGTAAGACATGGAAAAAATCAAAGACGTTTATCTAACTGAGCGGCAAATTATAGCACAAGTTAAAATACATTTGCGACAGGCAAATCGACGCGACGATTTTACAAAGTCCTGCACAAACTGAGAATTGCGTAAACAAAGTCACGCACTAAAGCCTGGTTTTCATATGTCGGGAAAATCCCAGACCATCGTGTTTTCATAAGTCGGGAATGTCTGGGACGTTCGGGAAATAACAAAATCTTCAATCCGACATATCAAAACTGCCGGGCTTTAGAGCCCGGCCCCCACCGGGTTATAGAGAAAGGAATTCCGCAGATTTACGCGTTTTTATCATATCACCCAAGAAATATTTCCATTCTCCAGTGCTTTCTGGAGAGTTTGAAGTGTCCTCAACTTAACAAACCATATTGGAGCTGTTGAAGTTTTATTATAAGTTTACCCGTTGCAAGATCGATCTGCTGTGAAATCAAAACAATGAAAGAATAAAGAACAAATATTTCCGTTCATTTCGATTTTGTAGGTAGTTTCGTATGCACTTACCTTTGAAAGTGTTCTGGGTTCCTGTTTCGCTACGGTTTGTTCAGCAGAGATGTTTGTGCCACTCGCCCAAACCCCTCACTGATTAGCAAATTACCTCTCGCTTGTGCGAAGTATTTACATCCAACTATAAAGCAGCTCCGGGCAAATTTCATCACGGTGGGCACAGAGTGACCCTAAAACGCCGACCTTCATTCAATTCTTCAGGTTTTGATGCAGGCTACCTGAAATTTTACAATAATATATAACTCGACATTCTAACAAATCGTATGTTTTTTGTTTTTCAAATTTCGAAATTTTTGGCGGGAAAATGACGTCGCAAAGTTGGTGCCAAATTTTTTTAAAAATGTTATGGAACATTTGATGACAGTTTCAGAAAGAACATGCCACAAGAATGCTGAAACTGAAAAAATATCTGAAATATGTTGATCCAATCAAAAGTTATGGTGTATCGAAGTTTGCATTTTCCGCCATTTTGTTACTAAAAATAGCTCAAAATGGCGGAAAATGCAAACTTCAATACACCATAACATTTGATTGGATCAACATATTTCAGATATTTTTTCAGTTTCAGCATTGTTGTGGCATGTTCTTTCAGAAACTGTCATCAAATGTTCCATAATATTTTTAAAAAAAATCGGCGCCAACATTGCGACGTCATTTTCCCGCCAAAAATTTCGAAATTTGAGAAACAAAAAACATACGATTTGTTAGAATGTCGAGCTCTATATTATTGTAAAATTTCAGGTAGCCTGCTTCACTGAACGTGAAAAATTGAATGAAGGTCGGCGTTTTAGGGTCACTCTGTGCCCACCGTGCATTGATTCTGATATTTAGGAAAAAGTGAACCGCAATCCGCATTCAGAATTTAAGGTGGCTTGCGGCAAATTCTATCGATCACTTCATTTTTATCACCGTGCTCGCAATAGTTCGCGTTGTCGTTCTTGGCTTTGGGATGTTTTTGGAAGCGGTGAAAATCCCTGTATTATGCATGGCAAAAGGTTAGTCAGTTACGCATGATTATTTTTGTATGACAGCATGACTCCGGCAAGAATTAATTACTTTACCCTGGGGCAGGGTGATTCGGTCCATGTTATTAAAGACTTTTTGCACGCGATTTTGCACTCCCGAATAAGAAGATAGATATACATCCACCAACATTTTCTAGATCAAACTTTATTTAAGTTTCTATAACAGGGACAAAATGAGAAACTAGTTAACTTTACAAAGATATGATTTCGAGAAACTGCACGTTAACAATCTTCTAGAAACTTCCAATTGTTGACAAATTGATCGACTTTGTCGGGTTCAGTGATTTCCAAACAGATATTCGATGCGGGTCAGAAAATTATTACAAGAGGTTTCGGATCAAGCAATTATGGAAATGGCCAGAAACAACCCTACCTCAAACTATTTCTAGCGAGAGGTATTCCATGATGAGCAAGAAGTTTGATAAATGCAAAGTAATTACGTGACAACAAATTAAAGTTTCCCCCCTCCCCTGGGACCAATTTTTGTCTCCGAAATTTTTTTTGCTAGATTTGCGTGTTTCTCATCACAACATAGAAAACATAATCTTCAATCAAATCGGTTCCTTTGTTAGCCAGTCTTTTTTACTTTATGAACATCTTAGTCTTTTGTCCCGGTTCAACTTCAGTACAGATAAATATTTAATGTGCACTGATTTGCATATGCATTCGAGCCATTCACGCCAAAGTCACACACATTTCCAATGCATTTTCGTCCTTTCCAGACCATTGCAATGGCTAGTACTTTCCTTGTAGTGACTTGCAAGATTCAGTTAACCACATATCATTGCAAAGATTCGAAAGCGAATTACAATATTTCAAATGTTTGAAATACTTTCTTGATCGTTCAGTGTTTACAACCGAGTGAGCAGTAAAGACCGTTAGGGGAGGGGTGGAAGAAGGTTAATGTCCACAGCCAGAAAAGCATTTCTCTTCAAAATTTTAAACAGACATGTCATCCAAATGGTAACTATGATATTTTGTAGCTATTAATTGTGATTTTCTACATTTATCCTTTACTTTTAATAATTTCAAAGGCTAGTAAGATTTAATTAATCATTGTGTAAAATGCCTATTTTGAAAATTCCCAGGTTTGAGCACTTTCGTTTGACACCGAAAACTAATTTGCCCTATATGTTCAGATTACAACCTTTTGCTCCATTTCTAAGTTAAAAGACTGACAAGATATTCGCAAGAGAATATGAAGGGTAACCTTCATATTCTCTTGAAAATGACTAAAATTGCCACTTTGACAAAACCTTCAAACCACCTTCTTTGTCTTAACCTGTTTCTCTGCACTGACTTGGAAACCACATTTTGTCATGTTTATTGTACAAAAACTAAGTGGAAATCCCGTACCGTTCTCTTGTAGCAATCCCTTTTCTGCATCAGCTATTGAACTTCATTTGCCGACATGTTTTGAACTCGAGCGCTCCCGAACGCGCTCGACCCAGTCTCGCTCCGCATCAAATATCGCACAAGAGCGCAGTGCGCGTTTCACCGACGAGCCAAAGGCGAGGAAGGCTCCAAGCAAAGAAGAGGGGGCCAGGTCCCTGTTGTCCAAGACTTTGCATCCTTCGATAGCAGTGTAAGCGAGACACGACCGAATCGATAGGAACACGGCAAGAAACGACCACTGGAAGGCGTAACGACAGTATATGCGACAATGAGTGAATCCGTAGTAACACCGAGTGCATTGGAATCAGAAAAAGAGCGTGACGACATTGAGCATGAAACGAACGAAACCCATAGAACACGGCTTTACGCGACAAGGAAAACAAGTACCGAGTACGTAAGACTCGGTAGACGACAGTACAGGCGCGGACGAGATACGAGTAAATCATCTTAGCAGCAAGAAAAAGCGAGTACCGGGCGCGTGAGACCCGGTAGACGACAGAACGGGCGCGGGCGAGACGCAAGTGAATCATCAAGAGCGCGGCTATTCGTGGAAAGGAAAACTACTACCGAGTGCGGAGGAGTCGGTCGTGGGGCGTGACGACAGTGCAAGCGTTACAGGATCGAGTTCCCAGGAACACGACTCTTCGCGGCAAAAAACAAACGAGTACCGAGTGAGTAAGACTCGGAAGACGACAGAACGGGAGCGCGAGAGACACGAGTGGATCAACAAGAACACGGCTTTTCGCGGCAGGAAAAACGAGTACCGAGTGCACAGGAGTCGGTCGAGGAGCATGACGACAGTGCAAGTGTTACCCGGTTGAATCCACTGGAACACGACTCTTTGCGGCAATAAAAAGGAGTGCCGGGACAAGGCGAACGAGGGGCGACGCGAAGGTGCCCACAGAACACCATCGAATCGGCAGGAGCACGGCTCTACGCGACAAGGAAAAAACGAGTACCGAGTGCGGAAGAATCGGAAACCGGCGAGACTTGAGTGAATCAATAGGAACGATCAAACGCGTCAAGAAACGGGTTAGCACTCGATTGAGATTGCGAGCGTGACACGAACGATCAACCCCACTGAAACACGGGATTGGATGGCAAGGACAAAGAATACTGAGTGCGGAGATCTCATTCGAGGAGAAAGACAACATTGCGAGCGTGAGGTGAGCAACGACCAATGAACACGGGTCTGGGCGGGAATGACGAACGAAAAAACCGAGTGCTGAGGACTCGAGCAAGGAGCGTAAAAGGGATACGGACATGATCGCAGCGTTCCGGCTTGCCGTGTTCTTTACTGTAGTGAAATTCGAGTGCAACGTGTTGATTGCAGTGTTTGTGGGTGGAGCGTGTGTGAGTGTGGTGTGCCCGACTGCAACGAAACTGAGAGTGGTGTGCGCGACTGCGACGATCCTGAGAGCGGTGTGTGCGACTACAACTAACCTGAGAGCGGTGTGCGCGACTGCATCGAACCTGAGAGCGGTGTGCCCGACTACAACGGCCCAGAGATCGGTGTGTGCGACGGCAGCGATCGTTAGAGGGGTGAGCGCGGCTGCAACGATCCTGAGAGCGATGTGCGCAACTGCAACTAACCTGAGGGCGGTGTGCGCGACTGCCGCGAGCCTGAGAGTGTTGTGCGCAACGGCAGCGATCCTGAGATCGGTGATCGCGGCGGCAACGATCCTGAAAGCGGTGTGCGTGACTGCGCCGATCCTGAGAGCGGTGTACGCGACTGCAGCGATCCTCAGAGCGGTGTGCGCGACTGCAGCGAGCCTGAGAGCGGTGTGCTTGACTGCTAAGGCGCGTCGCACTGTAACATAACAAAATTATTAGGTCATTCAGCAATTATACTCTGCTCCAGTAAACTAGCTCGCCGTTTTCTTCTCGCGGCTTCACCCCTCTCGCATGAGGTTTGAACGTAAGTTTCCTCGAAGCCTGGCCAAACAAATACAGCTCCCACAGAGACATTGCTAGCTAGAAGAATCTTCTATATCCGTCCTTCTTTATTGAACCTATTCCCTTTTTATAAACTTATAATATAATATTTATTATCTTTATTTCAGAAAACTTCAATAACGATAGCACATTTCAAACAAATGAATTCTGCTAAGTACTCTAAAAGACATGCGGCTTCTCGACAAAAGCTTCAAGAATGTGGTTCAAGCAATTAATCAATCAATGTTAATTTCTTTTTAAGTATTTTTAGGCATTCCGTTTTTTTCTTTTTTTTGAATTCAATTATTTTTAAATTGGACAAGCATGTAGTGCTATTAGGTTTTTTAAAACCTAGGGTTAGGGTTACGGTTAGGGCAGCACTAGTTAAAACTATATCGCGGTTAAAACTGTCCAATTAATCTTTAAAATGATAAGCTTCTGTTTTTACATTATATATTCGATGCGGGTCAGAAAATTATTACAAGAGGTTTCGGATCAAGCAATTATGGAAATGGCCAGAAACAACCCTACTTCAAATTATTTCTAGCGAGAGGTATTCCATGATGAGCAAGAAGTTTGATAACTTCAAAGTGATCACGTGACAACAAATTAAAGTTTCCCCTCTCCCCTTGGACCGATTTTTGTTTCCGAAATTTTCCAAACATGGCCAGATTTGCGTGTTTCTCATCACAACATAGATAATCTACAATCAAATCGGCCCCTTTGTTAGCTAGTCTTTTTTTACTTTATGAACATCTTAGTCATTTGTCCCGGTTCAACTTCAGTACAGATAAATATTTAATGTGCACTGATTTGCATATGCATTTGAGCCATTCACGCCAAAGTCACACACATTTCCAGTGCATTTTTGTCCTTTCCAGACCATTGCAATGGCTAGTACTTTCCTTGTAGTGACTTGCAGATTCAGTTAACCACATATCATTGCAAAGATTCGAAAGCGAAACAATATTTCAAATGTTTGAAATACTTTCTTGATCGTTCAGTGTTTACAACCGAGTGAGCAGTAAAGACCGTTAGGGGAGGGGTGGAAGAAGGTTAATGTCCACGGCCAGAAAAGCATTTCTCTTCAAAATTTTAAACAGACATGTCATCCAAATGGTAACTATGATATTTTGTAGCTATTAATTGTGATTTTCTACATTTATCCTTTACTTTTAATAATTTCAAAGGCTAGTAAGATTTAATTAATCATTGTGTAAAATGCCCATTTTGAAAATTCCCAGGTTTGAGCACTTTCGTTTGACACCGAAAAATAATTTGCCCCATATGTTCAGATTACAACCTTTTGCTCCATTTCTAAGTTAAAAGACTGACAAGATATTCTCAAGAGAATATGAAGGGTAACCTTCATATTCTCTTGAAAATGACTACAATTGCCACTTTGACAAAACCTTCAAACCACCTTCTTTGTCTTAACTTGTTTCTCTGCACTGACTTGGAAACCACATTTTGTCATGTTTATTGTACAAAAACTAAGTGGAAATCCCGTACCGTTCTCTTGTAGCAATCCCTTTTCTGCATCAGCTATTGAACTTCATTTGCCGACATGTTTTGAACTCGAGCGCTCCCGAGCGCGCTCGACCCAGTCTCGCTCCGCATCAAACATCGCACAAGAGCGCAGTGCGCGTTTCACCGACGAGCCAAAGGCGAGGAAGGCTCCAAGCAAAGAAGAGGGGGTCAGGTCCCTGTTGTCCAAGACTTTGCATCCCTCGATAGCACTGTAAGCGAGACACGACCGAATCGATAGGAACACGGCAAGAAACGACCACTGGAAGGCGTAACGACAGTGTATGCGACAATGAGTGAATCCGTAGTAACACCGAGTGCATTGGAATCAGAAAAAGAGCGTGACGACATTGAGCATGAAACGAACGAAACCCATGGAACACGGCTTTACGCGACAAGGAAAACAAGTACCGAGTACGTAAGACTCGGTAGACGACAGTACAGGCGCGGACGAGATACGAGTGAATCATCTTAGCAGCAAGAAAAAGCGAGTACCGGGCGCGTGAGACCCGGTAGACGACAGAACGGGCGCGGGCGAGACGCAAGTGAATCATCAAGAGCGCGGCTATTCGTGGAAAGGAAAACTACTACCGAGTGCGGAGGAGTCGGTCGTGGGGCGTGACGACAGTGCAAGCGTTACAGGATCGAGTTCCCAGGAACACGACTCTTCGCGGCAAAAAACAAACGAGTACCGAGTGAGTAAGACTCGGAAGACGACAGAACGGGCGCGCGAGAGACACGAGTGGATCAACAAGAACACGGCTTTTCGCGGCAGGAAAAACGAGTACCGAGTGCACAGGAGTCGGTCGAGGAGCATGACGACAGTGCAAGTGTTACCCGGTTGAATCCACTGGAACACGACTCTTTGCGGCAATAAAAAGGAGTGCCGGGACAAGGCGAACGAGGGGCGACGCGAAGGTGCCCACAGAACACCATCGAATCGGCAGGAGCACGGCTCTACGCGGCAAGGAAAAAACGAGTACCGAGTGCGGAAGAATCGGAAACCGGTGAGACTTGAGTGAATCAATAGGAACGATCAAACGCGTCAAGAAACGGGTTAGCACTCGATTGAGATTGCGCGCGTGACACGAACGATCAACCCCACTGAAACACGGAATTGGATGGCAAGGACAAAGAATACTGAGTGCGGAGAACTCATTCGAGGAGAAAGACAACATTGCGAGCGTGAGGCGAGCAACGACCAATGAACACGGGTCTGGGCGGGAATGACGAACGAAAAAACCGAGTGCTGAGGACTCGAGCAAGGAGCGTAAAAGGGATACGGACATGATCGCAGCGTTCCGGCTTGCCGTGTTCGTTACTGCAGTGAAATTCGAGTGCAACGTGTTGATTGCAGTGTTTGTGGGTGGAGCGTGTGTGAGTGTGCTGTGCCCGACTGCAACGAAACTGAGAGCGGTGTGTGCGACTGCGACGATCCTGAGAGCGGTGTGCGCGACTGCAACGATCCTGAGAGCGGTGTGCGCGACTGCGACGATCCTGAGAGCGGTGTGCGCGACTGCAACGATCATGAGAGCGGTGTGCGCGTTTGCAACGAACCTGAGAGCCGTGTGCGCGACTGCAACGAACCTGAGAGCGGTGTGCCCGACTACAACGGCCCAGAGATCGGTGTGTGCGACGGCAGCGATCTTTAGAGGGGTGAGCGCGGCTGCAACGATCCTGAGAGCGATGTGCGCAACTGCAACTAACCTGAGGGCGGTGTGCGCGACTGCAGCGAGCCTGAGAGTGTTGTGCGCAACGGCAGCGATCCTGAGAGCGGTGATCGCGGCGGCAACGATCCTGAAAGCGGTGTGCGTGACTGCGCCGATCCTGAGAGCGGTGTGCGCGACTGCAGCGATCCTCAGAGCGGTGTGCGCGACTGCAGCGAGCCTGAGAGCGGTGTGCTTGACTGCTAAGGCGCGTCGCACTGTAACATAACAAAATTATTAGGTCATTCAGCAATTATACTCTGCTCCAGTAAACTAGCTCGCCGTTTTCTTCTCGCGGCTTCACCCCTCTCGCATGAGGTTTGAACGTAAGTTTCCTCGAAGCCTGGCCAAACAAATACAGCTCCCACAGAGACATTGCTAGCTAGAAGAATCTTCTATATCCGTCCTTCTTTATTGAACCTATTCCCTTTTTATAAACTTATAATATAATATTTATTATCTTTATTTCAGGAAACTTCAATAACGATAGCACATTTCAAACAAATGAATTCTGCTAAGTACTCTAAAAGACATGCGGCTTCTCGACAAAAGCTTCAAGAATGTGGTTCAAGCAATTAATCAATCAATGTTAATTTCTTTTTAAGTATTTTTAGGCATTCCGTTTTTTTCTTTTTTTTGAATTCAATTATTTTTAAATTGGACAAGCATGTAGTGCTATTAGGTTTTTTAAAACCTAATAGCACTAGTTAAAACTATATCGCGGTTAAAACTGTCCAATTAATCTTTAAAATGATAAGCTTCTGTTTTTACATTATAAAACAATTATTCGCCTCAGGCTCGTGAATATTGGTGATTAAAAACTGGATCTCGGTTATTGGATTTCTAGCTTTTTGATTGTTTTAAACGGAGATAACCCTGCTGCGACAAATATGAACGCGTCAGCGAGAAAGAGAGCTGAAGTTTTTTCTCTCTCCAAGGAACAATATGGCCGCCGGAGAAAATTGTTTCGCGGCAGAATTGACTGAAGACGAAGTAACAAAACTGCTAGAAAATGCAGCAAAGTTTGGAACGAAATATGTAATGGGAAATGCCTGTAAATGTACAACAAATGCAACTGAACGAGCACTAAACAATTTACGGCAAGATCCGAAAACCAATACAAATCTGCACAAATTCGTTCAAAACAAATGAAAACCTTTTTACACTACAATTTTAAGCTTAACCTATTCAGCATTTTTACCTTGTATTTCGAAGAGGCTTGTCAGTTCCAGCTGGACTAAGCTTTTAAAATCAGCATAATAAATATCGGAGACGACAGGAGTACCCAACGAGAAAATTTTCAAAATCGATTTGTCATTGCCCGATACGATTACTGGACATCCAATAAGGGATTTACGGTTAATAATTAACAACCGTGGGAAAATAATATCCGCTCTTCAGAGCCAGCTAGCAGTAAACTACCTAATTCTAGTTTCCAGCCAGTATCCGTTATAAAGATGCTTTTTCCCAGCCAGCGCCACTTTTGTAAAGCAGGTTTTCCCAGCAAATTTTACGGTAGTACCTTTGCCAGCATCTACTGTATCTACTGTTTGGATTCATGCTAGCTTTCCTTTTTCCTTTAATTTGGAGCCACAAACGTTCAGACTAACTGGATGGTAAACATTCTGATCTAACTAACGAGTCACTCTCCTAGCTTACGATTCTTATCCCGGCGTACGCTGTCAGAAATAATAATGGACTTTCGCGCCTGGCCAAAATATATTCGGCTTGTTTGATAGTTGGTAGCGCTCCACAAATGAAAATTTGGTTTGCCATCTCGGTTGCCTACTTAAAATTGTTGGCATTGTCAATCGTTATCTTATCCAAAAGACATATGTATTCCTGAAAAGTAAACTGGATTACTCCAGCACCTGGCTACTCAGGGTAATTCATATTGGAGGTCAGTATCGGCGTGAATTCCAGGGTGCCGGCGGTCTAAAAGGATAGAGGCGCGGCGTATGCAGGTTTATTCGCGAGAATTGAACGAGTTTTGACCATCTTATAATTAAATAAACTATAACGCCCTGTGTCATGAGAGGACTTACCGTTTTCAATAATTTCTATGTTTATCCGTGTTCAGTGTTTTAAAACCTTTTTAAAAGCCAACAGTAGGTTCCTTTTTAAATGCAGCAAAACTAGAAGTTTCATTTATTTGTTATTCAATATGGAAATTGTACTTTGAACATTGCCGCGTCCTTTGTACAACAGTACAGCTGCACTTTTGAACATGGCCGTCCTTTTATTCTAAAAATCAGTATTTGAGTCAGCTGTCCTTTTGAGCCTTACGCTCGCAGTGAAATTTCTTTGTTAGGTATTTCTTCCTACGGTAGTTTTCCAGCTGAACATATATTTTTAAAACTGTTCTATTCAAGGGGAGTTAACCCTTGCTGTCAGTCACTTTTCTGCAACAGAGCAATTTCAGAAGTAAGCAGAATTTAAGTAGTAATCGCTAACTTCAAACAGAGTATTTTCCGTTCTTATTGTATTTCTACGCGTGGTAGAGTTTGCCAAGTCATAAGATTGTAACAACCAATGCTTACACGAACCATATATAAGGAAGTAACTTGTAAAGCTTTATTTAAATACATCGCGAGTTACGAGTGAGCTCTGAATAAACTACTGTTGGACCCAAATCCAGTCTGTTCCTTGACGTCCGAAAGAAGTTTCCAGTGAAGTAGATCGCCGGTACCGAGAAATAGTGACGAGTTCCTGTCTGTCTTTCCGCAATCCAAGCGAGTTGTCCGAGTTGTGTTTATTTATCTCCTATCGTCACAGTGCGTGGAGAAGTGAGGAACTTCTTGGATCTTCAAGGACGTTATCAAGGCCAAGCAGACGAAGAAAAACAAAACAAAAATCCAAAAACAGTGGTTTGTCCGTACGGCAAATGTAATTCCTTGGGCGACGAACAAAAGCACTCGCCCAAGTAAAACCTATCATCACAGCGTACTCACAAAGAAACATCCAGGAGACGATTCAGCGTCCGCACAGAAAAGATACAGAACCCTAGCCATTGGAGTAATCAACGAGAGAACGACCAAAGAGTCCCGCTTCACCAGTACCTAACAAACCTCACAAACCATAGAATTAATTTGAGATCATTGGATGATCAATACACAACAGTTACTCCGCTGGGTACGTGAAAACCGCGCACGAGAAAGCTACGTCTACCATACACTGAAGTAACAGGCTGAGATGGAAAATAAAATCAAGAAAGACGCGCGCATGGAATCGAACTCCCTCAATGAAAAAGTACTCTGAGAGATTACCGGACAGTCAAATTTTACATAACAGGATTTGTGACATTGATTATTGAGGAGAAGAAGAGAGATACTAGGACTTGTCATTAAAAGAAAAACACAGGAACAACAGCCGATTTGGATCAGAAGACCACATCTTAGTTCTTGGCCGGCAAAGAAAAAAAAACCTTAGCGATAAAACGTAAGTCAAGAAGGACAGAAAGAGTAACAAGATTGAATATCACATTGGTAATTACTTAACAATAGTAACCTTGAATCTAATTTGAATATTGAACATGTTGGTAGTGTTGTCCGCTCAACTACAACTGAGGTAGAGAATTGAATTTGAATTTCAACTAAAACACAATTTCTGTGACATTATTTCAAAGGTTTTCCGTCGTCCAGCTACAGTAGATAGCCGCACGCGTTCCGTCATAACGCCCCGTCAGTACATAAAAGTTAATCGAGGGCCTTGCGATTGCCCATCTTTCAGAAGAGTCCAAAGTTTTCCCGTGTCAAGAATATAGTGTTAAGGTAAATCGAAGATTTAAGTCGCTTCAAGTAAGTTTGAAAAGTATGATACTTGTCGATCGTTTGATTTCGAAAGAAATTCATGTAACTTTTATTCAGTTATTCCATTGTGTAGTTTTATCCCAGACCAGAATATCAGAAATTTGATGTTTAATAACACAGCTGAGGACAGCTGTAACTAAGGTGGAAGGAATATCATGAGAGGATTTACCGTTTTCAATAATTTCTATGTTTATCCGTGTTCAGTGTTTTAAAACCTTTTTAAAAGCCAACAGTAGGTTCCTTTTTAAATGCAGCAAAACTAGAAGTTTCATTTATTTGTTATTCAATATGGACATTGTACTTTGAACATTGCCGCGTTCTTTGTACACTAGTACAGCTGCACTTTTGAACATGGCCGTCCTTTTATTCTAAAAATCAGTATTTGAGTCAGCTGTCCTTTTGAGCCTTACGCTCGCAGTGAAATTTCTTTGTTAGGTATTTCTTCCTACGGTAGTTTTCCAGCTGAACATATATCTTTAAAACTGTTCTATTCAAGGGGAGTTAACCCTTGCTGTCAGTCACTTTTCTGCAACAAAGCAATTTCGGAAGTAAGCAGAATTTTTAAGTAGTAATCGCTAACTTCAAACAGAGTATATTTTCCGTTCTTATTGTATTTCTACGCGTGGTAGAGTTTGCCAAGTCATAAGATTGTAACAACCAGCGCTTACACGAATCATAGATAAGGAAGTAACTTGTAAAGCTTTATTTAGTTACATTACAGCTACCAGTGAGCTCTGAATAAACTACTGTTGGACCCAAATCCAGTCTGTTCCTAGCCTGCGTAGCAAGCGTTCCTGTACGAAAGAAGAGCTTTTTCCGCGATCGAAGAGCTTTTTCTGCATTTTGGCCGCGCGAAAATTGGGGCGAGAGCAAAAAAGTCGCTCGGGTGGGTGGGGTAGGGGGTGGGGGTTGGCGCTGAGGGAACGCTTGCAAGCGAACCCCATGATTCTCAAAAACGCCCACCGATTTTTCACGGTTGATTTCATTCGTTGATTGACAGCTTGTCAACAAATTAGCCAATAACAGATTACGGATGTAAAATTACACCCTTCAAAATAAAATGTCTGGAAAAATGCTCCAGGTCGGGAAGTCCGCGATGTCCGCGATGTCGGAGCCGCGACAGTTGGAACTCTAAGCGATATCGATCGCTGCAGAGTTTGTCGGTGTCATTTCAAAGTAAAATTTGGAACTGCATCTCAGCCAGGAAAACCTGGTTATATTTCAGTTCAGAAAATATTTTCAAACCATCGAAAAGAAAAGGAGAAATCCTTGCCGATACTGAAGTTGTGTTGACTGTGTTTAAAAACACAAAATAATCCTTGCGCTCGCAAAATTAGAAATTTAAATTTGGGGACACTACGAACTCGCACATAGTTCGATAGGTAGCCAGGCTGCTGCTTGCAAAACTCCACCGAAGCAGAGCATCATCATAACGTCTCCAAGCGGCTGCTCGAAACGCCACCGGCCGGGCAGCAGTCTTTGTCGCAAAACTGTTCGTGTCTATTCTCCGTCTCACAAAAAGCTTCTTGGAAGACGTTTCAGTACAATTTGCAACCACAGAACAGTCACAGCAAATGGACGATTAACCAACTGATGGGACACTTCTAAAGTAGTGTAGATGATTCTACCGGCACAGTGACAACAAGAATTCCTCACGAGGAGGAAATATTGGCAAGCGGCCGCAAATTGCAACAAAAAACGTGACTAAAAGTGTTTCTAAAACCCATTCAAATGGCGCTGAACTTCTGCAGACAGACATACTGTAAACGAGACCAGGTTTCATGTTATCTACTTTATTAAAATATTGACAGGCTACTATCAATAGTATAAATTCACAGAGCAATTCACAGGGCAAACCATATTTAGTTTTAAATACAATGTTAAACAGCGGCGAACAAGCTTACCTCAGCCCCGTCCAGGTTTACACGGTATGACGGCTTTCGTCTACAATATACGCAGCCAAATTTTCGTTAAATAAGGAATCTTGAATTGATAAAACGCTTATCCATGGCGGCTTCCAACTGACGCGTAAACAATGTTGAATTTCCCTTGGTGTATTATCGTCCAAACAGTCCAGTTTTTCATTTAAATCGCACGCCGTCATCCCCATAGAATTAACCTCTACTACTTGATGATCACGGATGATGCTTTGTAATGGAGAAATAACAATTATACTCGCGAAGCCCGTTCCACCTTGCCTTTTACTTCGCACTCCGCACATTAAAACAAACAACTGAAAAATTAGACTCTTGCCGAATCCTGTTGGCAATACGGCCATTATATCTTTACCGTTAAACAGATGACGCAGTGCCCTTTCTTGTTCGGTTTTCAGAGTAAAAGCGAGCCCCGCTGCGCTCAGCTCTGAAAGAACTTCGCTCAAGCACGATTCGAAATCTACGACATCCGACATTTTGATCTTCAAGTCACGCTCGAACCTTTTTGCGCGAACATTTGACATTTGTGTCAAACTTGTCAATCAACGTGACCACGCCGCACCAATCAGAAGCCCCGTTCGCCCACGAACGGGTTTTTGAGAATCATGGGGTTCGCTTGCAAGCGTTCCCTCAGCGCCAACCCCTTCCCTACCCCCTCCCCCCCTCCGTCTTTTTTGCTCTCGCCCCAATTTTCGCGCGGCCAAAATGCAGAAAAAGCTCTTCGATCGCGGAAAAAGCTCTTCGTTCGTACAGGAACGCTTGCTACGCAGGCTAGTCTGTTCCTTGACGTCCGTAAGAAGTTTCCAGTGAAGTAGATCCCGAGTGCCAAGAACTCGTGACGAGGCTCTGATCCCGCAGGTCAAGCAGTGCTTCCATTTGAGTCTAATTTCCTCAAAGTTCAGTTTCCTTTCAGCTAAAGTCCAAAGTGTTCGTTGACCCGAAAAACCTATCGTCACACCTGTCGGTGCAAATTTTTGGGTCAACTGACCATCAATTAAGTGTCAGAAAAAGACCAGAAAGGGTATTTAGATGAAATTAATGTAACGAACGGTAAAACAACACATGAAGGTAAACCTTCGATCGAAAGGCTTCAAATTTGTGTCAGTACCCTGGGTTGTTCTTGTTCGTAAAAGGAGCGACGTAAGGCGAAATTAAAGCGCCTTGCTTTAACATAGTTTAAAATTGACGAGTACATTTTTACATGGTTTGGTGCGGATCTTCAGTGGCTGGTTTTAGCGCGAGGCGGAAACTGACTAGCAAATTTGTTCACATAACATAACGGAACATAACTACATTGCATTGCATTACATTACGGGATCAATGTAGATTAGATCAAAGTAAAAAAAAAGTTCTTACCAGTTGTATCTGCAACAGGAAAACCTTGAGCTTGGAACGCCGGCTCACTGCTACAACGTAGCTATCAGCTAAAATTGAATATACACATAACAAAATGAGGTAAATGTGTAGTTCTTTTCCAAAAGGTCCTCTTGACAGCAAAATAATGTGGATAGACTACTTACCAAGATATATTCCGTTAAAGCAGATCCAAATCCAAAGAACTTAAAAAACGTAACCGAAGTAACAGAAACACTGGGACACTCCGCCAGTGCGAGTGGTCGAAACAGTGTGGCTAGCTAGTTCGCGGTCTAACCTTGACACAACAAAAAGAACTGATCTGTTTTAGCTCGATATAAAAAATGACACCAGAACAAAAGATGTCATACAATCATTGTTTAATGGTAATAATCATTAACATACAGATTTATTCCTTGCCTCCTACGCAGTCGCAGCAGTTGTTTGGGTCGTCACGCAACGCTTCTAATCAAAAATGCGCTCGCCGACCTCGTTCCCAGGGTCTCTCATCTTCGAACGAGGTTGTGCGCTCGCCAGCCTAATAGCCGGCGAAGAAATTGCCAGCGTACGTACATTGCAAAAAGCAGCAGGAAGAAAGCAAGCCTTCATTTTTTTCCAGCCAGGATCGACATTCTAGCAAAAAATCGCAGCAAGTAAAACATTTATGATAGATTTAGTAATTTCCCAGCCAGGGAAAGACTTTCCCACTGAAGTTCCCAGCTAGCAGAATTTCAGCTTGAAGAGCGGATAATTTGCGGAGCGGCTCCGTCAGGTACTCCTGAGACGAAGCATAAACTCAAGCGAAGATCACTTCACAGTAAAATTATCTCCGAAGATCACTCTTTTTCTCTCCATCCATGTAGATATTGACTATTTCCTTTGCTCTTTACTTCATTGAACTTGATTTAAACTGCATGGCGCAGTTTCGATCGTCTCAACACATTCTGCGGTCGTGCACGATTTGCTCGCCGTATAAACAACCCCTTCAGCTGATCAGTTCAACTTGTAAAATGAATATAATGTTCAGTTCCACAATTATTTCGGATCTTCCCATTTTAAGCTAAACCATTTGCACAATTTTCCAGAATATACGAAACTTTAGAAGAAACAGCGAATATTAATCCGAAGAAAATTCTGTCTTTCTCTCTTTTCATTCAACTGAACACCGCGCCAGTCGCTCTGAGACGTTTTGCCGCCGTTTATCCTCTCTTTATTTATCCTCTCATATCCAACAAGGGCGAATGGAATAATTGTTAAATATATCATAAATTTCAGGTTTATAGGTGCAAGAAACCACTTGGAATATTGGAAGAATACTCAAATAGTTATCTCGCGTGGTTTGTAGTACCATAAACCATAGAAATGCGTGCACGGTTTTGTGTAACATTCGCGAAAATTTCACGAGGGTTTCTACGGCTTTTCGCGTTCTGCCAAATATACAACTCGAGTTACGAAATGCTTTGGGAAGTAATATTTCAAAAACTCGTCCTTCGTGTTTCACTGGGTTTCCAAACACGAGAAAACAGATGAAAGCACGCGGCCGCAGGCCGGGTGCTTTCATTGTTTTCTCGTGTTTGGAAACCCAATGAAATACGAAGCACGAGCTTTTCCTTTGGGAAACACTTTTCCTAATTCTTAAATCCACATTACTTCTTTCTTGAAGTCGCCGCTTGCTCTCTTGCGGCAAGCTCGTGTACAGTTGATTAATTCCGCCCTACCATACATGTACCAGCAAATAATTGAACCTCTAGCTTCTCGAACTATGCACTAAAAATAAGGAAACAGCTTTTTCTAACTGTTTCTTTTTTGGTATTTCGCCTGTGAATGCTAACAATTTTTTACATATTTGCAACTCGAGCCATTTCACCCAAGCTACTTCCTTCCTTATTCACTAGTGCATCAAACCTGTCAAACTCATCAACTTCGCCATTTTTCAAAACCAAAATCATGTCACAGTCTCTGATGGTGTTCAGACGATGAGCTATAGTAATGACTGTGGAGTCCCTCAGTTTCTCACGCACTACGTTCCAGATTGTTTGTTCTGTGTCTGGATCCACGTGTGCAGTGGGCTCATCTAAGATGATGATCTTGTTTTTCTGCAACAGCACGCGAGCCAAACAAATTAACTGTCGCTCTCCTACACTGACATTTGCACCATGTTCCAACAACTCGTGATCCAGCTGTCCCTCAAGACTTTCTACCAACTGTTTCAGTTGCACATCTTCTAAAGCTCGCCACAATTCTGCATCTTGAAACTGCGCCATAAGATCGAGATTTTTTCTCAGCGATCCACTGAAAAGTACAGGACTTTGGCCAAGAATGGATATACATCGTCGGGCGTCTTGAAGGTTGATCTCTTTTATTCGAATATCATCGACCATTATCTCTCCATCAGCGTCTGGCATTCGCATAAGAGCTGCCACAAAAGATGACTTCCCCGCACCCGTGCGGCCTGCAACACCGATCTTTACTCCTCCTTTGATGTTAAGATTTATTTTCTTGAGCACTTGAGGTCCCCCCGGATAGTACGTGAGTGATACATCTTGGAATGTTATAGTTCCTTCGCGTGGCCAGTGTTCCGGGGGAATTCGTTCCACTTTGTATCCAGGCTCAGAGTCCAGCTTGGTGTACGTCATAACTCGTTCAACTGACGTCATGAAATTCTCGACATCCGACGCTGTTCTGACTGCGAATTGTGTTATGCATACAGTCTGAATGACGTAAACCAGAGCAAGTCCGGCAAAAGCTGTTTCAAAAATAAGAAAACGATTTTGTTTTTCAATTATACTTTCTCTTGCCTATCTAGTACAGTTCATTTTGCGTGAAAGGTAACTGAAGTGATTTCCGTTTCAAGGTAGCCCGGCAAAATTCAAAGGAATTAAGCATGAATTACGTACTCGAAACGTTCAGTTTCTATTGGGTTAGTTGCTTGAACACATGTAAACACCTACTTGTATGTTGTCAGATTTTGTGCACCGTTAAAGGCCAAAACAGCGACCAAAAAGATATAACAAACAACTTTGTCGAGCTTCACAACCATTTCGCTCTATTACGCCCGCTTTCAGTGTTACGTGTTTGGCGGCTATCTTTCGACATGCCATCTTTCGACATGCTATGTAAACTGCTGAAAGACCGTTAAAACGATCAAACTTGTGATTTTTCTGGTTATTTGACAGAAGAAACGACAAACAAACTAAAGCTACTGACCTTAAATGACTGAAGAAGAGTATTGACCTTGCACTGGATAATTAAAATGATTTAGCCGTACTCGATCGGCCGCTCGTCCGTGACATCAATATTAGAATTTGTTCGCAAGGCGTAAACATGCAAAGCAGTCAATTTATCGTTCACGGAATAATTTCTAGATATTTCCCTCCTTAGTCTAATGATAAATATATCCATTATGATTAACAGCACGAAAATTCAAGTTCCACCGTAAAATAAATATGTAGTGCTACAGTTGTACTTAGGCCTGGTTACATAGCATGTCGAAAGATTGCATGTCGAAAGATAGCCGCTAAAAGCCCGCTATGCACGTATTACACCGAAAGCGGGTGTAAATATGATCTAACAGACAGAAATTTATCTATTTTAAAGAAAGGACGACTATCCATCTGCCTCATTCAAATCATGGAAAGTATAGTAATACTGAACACCATCGCAGATGAATATAGAAACTACTCGCAAATAAACGTAACCGCTCCGAGGTTCAAAAAGGTCTGAATTGGAAATACAGTGATTCCAATTCTTGTATGAAATACATTTTAAAGAATTACAGAGACCACCAAACAAACATAACTGTTTTACTTGTCTTGTTTTCAAGATATACCTACCTGCATCTTGAGACACCACAACTGCCGCGAGAGCCACTGCAGCAATCAATACGGAAGCGAGAAGGTCCAACCGTGTACCAAGCCATCTCCCACTTGCCATCACCATAATATACGACTGATTATGAATATCTTGATATCTACAACGTGAAAACTACAGTTAACCAATCAGATTGTTCCCACACGCGAGAATCTCTATGCCGCACACCAAATGAAGAAAAACTGCCGAGACACACCACCTCAAAAATATATTCACCAACTGAATTTCTAGAGGCTGGTACGCATTAGCCAATCGTTTTTGATTGGTTTAAGTGGAGCATGCTTTTACAAGGTTTCTTCGACCCTATTCTCAGCGCCAACCGGAAGTAAAAAAGCGAGAAGGGCGGCCGAGGGACTGGACCACTTCCGCCTCTTTTTTGTTTGATATTATTATTATTAAACAAACATTTCGGGAAACGTTTACCTGGGAGAAGAGAGTCCGGTTTCATAAAACTGTTGTGGTACTTGGATATTATTCAAGAAATAATCAATGGTGTGCGTGTACAAACACGAGAGAAAAATTGCGAGAATTTGAAAGTTAATGAAATCTAGCCAAACGCGAGGGTGAGTTTACAAGATAAAAAACAAGACAAAAAAAATGCGGCTGTCTTTTACTGATTTCTTTAATAAAATAAAGCCAACAAAATGCAACGATACGTCATAACCATGTTTCATCGCCTCGTACGTGCAAAACGACAACACAACCAATCAAAGCACGCGTTATGTGATCAAAATTTTATAATTCAGGATATGATGGTGCCACTTTACACTTTTTGACCCTTACTCCGCGGCGCTCTATCAACCTTCTTAACTCCCTTCATTTGCAAAGTAAAACACTCTCTTACATACCTGTATAACTGATCCACGAAATCCCTTTGTCTTCCTCTTGTCCGAATCGTGTCCAGTCCGTTCAGGGTCTCCGAAATGTGAGAGAAGACTGGACTACGGCATATGGACTCTAACCTTTTCAGCTCTCTGGACACCTTCAGGTAGTACCTCGAAAAGTACACGACTAACACAGTCATCGGGACAACAAGAAAAAGAAGCCAAAGATTTGTGACAATTGGTACAAGAACTGTTGCAAATACCAACAATACCACCTGGATTGCCATGAGGAACGTTCTGGGTAACACCTCGTCCAGGCAGCCTACGTCGCTAGAGAACCGATTCAGAATTCTTCCCACGGGATTTAAATCAAAGAACAGAACCGGTGCTTGTAGAACAGCCAACACCATTTTGTCATGAAGTCGCTCAGAACATCTTAGAGAAACCAAAAGGAATCCATATGCTCGAATGAAGGCAAATATGAAAGACGCACCGACCAGACCGCCATAGATAGTTAAATTTGTCTTGTCTTTCTGATCGTCAGGGAGTTTCTTTGTCATAAACGAGAGCCACACGTCAGGAGCAACTATCATTACTGAGAAAAAAGAAGAACGAAAAGTGTTCTACACGTAAGAAGCAAGCATAAGAATAAGCATTAGGGCAGGGCGGTTAGCGTTCTTTCGCCATGCACTAGGGTGTTTAAACGTGCCATAAGTGCAAGCACCACGTGACAAACGCAGGCGTAGTGCATTTTGATCAACATTGCGCTTATACTCATGATACTTGCGTCGTACGTAAAAACCAGGCTTTAGAAAACCGCCAAGCTGCGATGCAAGCATAACTGGTCATAAATGCATCATAGAATATTCCATGCAGTTTTACTTGAAGTATTTAGACCAATCGCGCGCGATTATTATAAGATAAATGTCTGAGACACCAAGCAAATTTCAACCGCAACTTAAAACTTGTGTTGGAGGTGAATTAGTTGGTCCTCGCAAAGAAGTTACGCGCCGCGCCGCATGACACTATATCTAAAGATTGAGAACTTGGCTTACCTTACCTAATTTTAAATTGTAATTTGTACTGTAATTTTATTGTCACTGAAAAGCCCCGTGAGGGGAGTGTCAAATTAAAGTATTGTATTGTATTGTATTGTATTGTATTGTACCTTGAGTGATGAGACACAAACAAATTACTGCAAAGATCACCAACGAATGCATCCCACTTCTGAAGTAGTTCCAGTATAGCTTAGATGACACCGCTCCGATTGAGCGATCTTCTTGTGATATGTTTAGACTTTTGCCTTCATTAGCAAATGCCACCATTCTACCACAGTTATCAGAAACTTCACCTTCCTCTTCATTCTCCCCAACAAAGGTGTTATTGGATTGACTGTTCTTCAGAACTTTCTTAAAGGGCCACACATTTAGAACACCTTGTTCTTGCAGTTCAGTGAAACGTCCTTTTTCCAACACGCGACCCTTGCGCAGCACAATCACTTCGTCGGCTTCTTTCATGTGCTGTTCTTGATGAGAAGTCAACACTCGAGTTTTATCGCCCAGTAAGTCTTTGATGCATTTTTCAAAGATATGTTGACCAACCTTGAAATCCACAGCACTCAGAGGATCGTCCAACAAGTAAAGGTCTGCATCGGCGTAGACTGCACGTGCTAAGCTAACTCTAGCCCGCTGACCGCCACTTAGAAAAACACCGCGTTCTCCAACAATCGTTTCGTCACGGTCGGGGAACTGCTGGATATCTTCGGTTAGAGCGCATGCGTCGGTTATTCTGGTGTATTTGAGTCCATCGTATGGTTGACCAAACAAAATGTTTTCTCTTATAGTTCCAGAGAAGACCCAAGCTATCTGTGGCACGTAAACAAGAGCCCCTTGGTAGGTTATAGTTCCGCTTGTGTCTGCGACCTCTCCAGCGATCGCTGATAGAAGAGTAGATTTTCCACTGCCCACTGGTCCGGTGATAACTGTTAAAGTTCCTGATGCTGCGGTAAATTCGATATCGTGCAAAATATACTCATCTTCTCGCTTGTGTTGTTTATGTATCAAACCCGACACACATAAAGTTGTCGGGTTGTCCAGATCTTTTACCTTATAAGCACTCTGAACCTCTTCCATTTTCTCGTGATGATCTGTAAGACCACTGTTTAATTTTGCTGAGCTACTCTCCGTGTTACTTGTGCCTTCTTTAGACTGATCACGTGAGATCGAAGGCAAAGTTTCTAAAAGAAGTAAATTTTCTATTCGGCCGAGCGAAACAAAAGCTTCGTACGTCTTCAACAACCCATTGGCTAAGTGAACACAAATGAAAAATTGTGCCAAATTTATAAAACAGAGGAGCATAAAAACATTAACAGGTGTGAGGGGCTGACCAGTGAACACAAGAGTAACAACTGACACCAGGGTCGCCATTGGTGATGAACTGAACTCCAAGCCAGCGACACCTGACAGAACGGCACTCTTCTTACGGATGATGCCCAATTCATCTCTGGAAACGAAATAAAGATTATTTTCAAACGGGTTGACGGGAATGACGTCATCTACATGCTTTTTATTGTTTTAAATAGCTAAATACTTAACCCTATTCTGTCTGGGCTCTTTTGTCTATCGTGAGCCTGGGGGTGGGGGCAAAAAGTTCCCCACCTATGTATCTCCATCGAAAAGTATTCACGCTATAAAAATAAAACTTATATGCAGTGGAACCCGTTTATACAGACACCAAACAAGGGGACACGCAAAATTGTCCGTATTATCCAGGTGCCCGTATTAAGCGGGCTCTCAGAATAGACATCACAGACACATGTGAAAAGCAAAGGACGTCAAAGAGGAAAAAGGCTACAAGCAATGACTGCAGTAAAATTAAAAGGTCAGGGAAGTGAAACTTTTGTGTTAGCACAGTTAGCAGAGGTCCACAAGGGTCAAACACCGGAACAAAGACAGTTGTCAAACATGTCACGCTTTTATGCTACTGTATTTTAGTAATAAAATCGCATTAACCTGTAGAAAGCTTTCATTATCTAACAGGGTACAATTTAGTAGATAATCGTGAGAAATGAAAATATACAGTGCACAGATCGCCAGTGTCCGTAAAGCGAGGTTAACTTTGTATGTGAGCGTGTCACTCGGGTCACAGAAAAGTGTCCGTTGTCCGTATTAACCGGTGTCATGAGCTCTTCGTCGGGACAATTAAAACTGTTTGTAATAAGCGGGTGTCCATTAAGTCGGTGTCCATAAAGCGGGGTTCCACTCTAGTAAGTAAAGCATTCAAAAATGTTTCGTGACAGTAACGTGCCAATTATGACGCATATTACTTCAAAATGACGTCATACATCTAAAAAATCCGCCATCTTGGAACCGCCATTTTGGATTTCAAGATTTTTCAGAAATGTCGGAAAATCTCCAAGTTTTATTTTAAAAAATCGGAAAAAAAGATAAGGATGCAAAAACTGTAGAGATTTTGGAAGTAACTGTTCTTACATGTAAAAATGGAAAATCTCATTACAATCGAAAATTTAGCTGAAAGAACAGCAAATTAGAGTAAATAATAGACTTAAAGTTGAATAAAAAGAACTAATCCAGCGTCGTACAATATGTTAACATTTCTTTAATGAATACACAGTACACTTAATTCAACGAAAATATTCATTTTATGATTTCTATTTTCGTAATTTCGTCAGCTTCTTTCCAAGATTTCCACAGATTTTTTCATTGACATTTGACATTCAGTAACAAAACAAATTCGCTGTTATTTCGCTTTTAAGTAAAACGAGAGTGTTCTGGCTTTTTTATGGCTAAAACAAGAATTTATTTCTTACTACTAAATGTTTTCGTAGGTCCAATTTGTTTTGCTAAATCACTTTGATCGCTTTGTCATTAACTACAATATTTTTCTTCCTACCTTCGTTTATTTTTGATCTTTTGTCGGTATTCATCTTCCCACGCATGCGTCTTGATAGCACGGATCCCAGAAACCACCTCGTTCATCATGGAGATGCGCCGGTCGGACTCCGCGGCTGTGCGCAGCCGCAGTGCAGCACCACTGTTGGACAGCCCGGCGAAATAAGGTATAAGAAAACAGAAGAAAATCACCCCCATTAGAGCCTGCCAGCCCAAAAAAAGCAAAAGTAAGATCATAACTGCCACGAGTTGAACGAATGCAAGAGCTCCGGAGAAGAAAAAGTTAACAGCGTCCACCTCCAATCGCTGAACATCGTTTGATACCAGATCAATCACGTGACCTGTTGAAAACTTTGACAGCACATGCTTGCTGAGAACAAGGGTCTGAAAACAAAAATAAGGAATGCCACGTTTAGCTTGCTTTGAAACGGTTGCAATCGATAACGCGTGATTGAGTTAAGGGCCCCTCTGACGTGGAAGCAGCCAAAATGTCGTGCCAGCTGTTTCAGTTGACGAACCGGTACCAAGTTAAAATTTGGCTCGTGTTTACGTCAGGTATGGTAGCCCCTTTACACCTGATGGTATGGATAACGTTTAAAGGCTGAGCTATGTTGCGGTTAAAGTTAATTGGTTTTAGAATTTTTTCTTTTCTATCCAATCAGGAACAAGACCAATTCATGTGACTTCCCTAGAGCGCGTTTTCCAGCGTATGGAGCTGGTTGGTCCTTTTATTTTATCTCCCTCCAAGGTGAAGCGACACGGAGTTAACAGTACCGTTCTATATTATTCAATGTGCTTACCTTGAGGTAAATTAGACCTTTCAGGGCACTACTTATCCTGATAGCCAGCAATTCACATCTATAGCAAAACTGATGCATACTGAGGGTTCCAATCAAAGCGTTAATTCCCATGGCTAATGCACAACCGTAGAGAAGATAATGTTGCTGTGGTTTCGCTGATGTCAGTCCGGAAATCAGATATCCGAGAAACAGTGGTTGAAGAAGGCTACAAATTGTATACAAAGCGCCAGTAAAGACGATAATCATGCCGTCTTTAACAGAGAGCATCTTTATAACGCTTTTCCAAAGTTTGGGCCTTTTCCCTTTTCCCTTGCACTTTGTGTTTTCTTTCCTCCATTTTGTTTGAAGCCGTTCGGTAAGTGAACTGGTCAAGTTTTCTTCTGAAAGTGGCAGAAGATCATTTTCCTCGAGAGGTCGCTCACTGCCTGTCTTGAAGACATTGTTCATCCATTGAAAGAAAAGAAGAGACACAAAGCTGACATTTTCTATATCGCTCTCGGTGGAAATCCTTTGGTATCCATTCCTTGCCATGATTCAAGATTTGCACTCTGATGAAGAGAAATTAAACAAATGCAGAACACACATGAGTTAAAGAGAAAACATGACCCTCCTCAGGTTTCCGCTTTATCAGTTTCTTAGAGAGTCTGAGATTCAATCAGTGTCTAGAGTAGTATTAGTGGTATGCTAGACTCCTTTTTCAGGTCTAGGTAAGGTCTAGGTAAATGATTAATATGTATAAGTGGATAGGTATAGGCGAAGTAGTAGTAGGTGCATATTTTCGGCCCCTTTCAGGTCTTGGTAAGGTCTAGGTAATGACGTCACAAAAGCTTCATAAGTGGGCGGGTCAGTCTACTAAACACATCCCTGGGTCGGCATAGGCGGCCTAGGTAAGTCATTGATATGCAAGTGTCTTCCTGCATACGTAATAAAGTGACGAGGTAAAGGGAGGCTTCAAAACACGCCACATTTCCAAGTAAAGTTTGATATTTTAGAGCTAGGGCGTCAAAACACGCCCCCTTCTCAAGTAAATTTTGATATTTTAGTGGAGCTAGGACTTCAAAACACGCCCACTTTGTTTTGAAATAAAAGCCCGCGTCCGTAAAGCATTTCATTTCGCATTTGAATTTTGCGCCGAGAAAAATACTTTTGAAGAGTTTTGTTTTTCGAAACGTTGATCACATTTAGAATTTCTGAAGATGGCTGATAGCAAGGTAATGAATATTGAAGCTGCTTTGTACAATACGTCTTTGTTTTTCCGAATTTGCTCTGAAATCTTACAGACCTTATTGTTCTTTGAAATTTCCAAGGTTTAAAATACCCTAGTCAGGAAGAAAGCAATAGAACTCGCATTGAAATAAATGTATGCCAACCAGTAAAGAGAAGTTATACCTTAGGTTACCGCTTGTTTAGGAACAGTAAAACCACCAACGAAAGCAGAAGTTGAACAGCTGCCATGAGCGATGATCTTAACTTTATTCTGAAACAAGCAAAGTTTTATTTTCAATCGTTTCCATGTAATGTTGTTTGCAACTGAAGGCCTAAATGTCCCTTTGGAATTGGTTAGAGTGAAGATCGAAGCAATTAATTTGTTTGGCTGGTTTTTCTCAAATAAAGACTGTATTAAGCGTGCATTGTGCGATCTCTTAACTAATATATTCTGTACTTTATAAGTGCTCTCAAAACCCACAGAGGTAATGTTGTTTGGCGGATGCATTTTTCATTTTGGTTTGCCCGGGGCAAAATTACTTGATCCTGATTGGACGAGCGTAAAAATTGCTTGCCCCTAATTGGCTGAGCGCGCTACAATTAGTTCTTTACGGCGGGATTTTGACACACAGCGCTCGCTTGTACGCCGTTTCGGAGTTTGACTTCAGTTTCCTGAGTTATTTAATGAAAAAGGAATGGAAACCAGGTGATAGCCTGAAACGAAATTCCGAAAGCTGATTCTCAGTGTTTTACTCGAAACAACAGAATATTACTTCAGTTGAAAACTAGAAAACTTGCATCAGCTAGGCACTTGGCGAGTTTGCGACGAAATTCATTCATGGCGGCCAACTGAAGATTTTTCACGTCACTTCTGTTAAGACCTGTTAATACGGCTTCATCGCATGTAACCCAAAGAGTTTGTTCAAAGAAAGAAGAAGGTCAAATCAAACAGGAGAAGTTACTCTACAAGTTTGGACTCGTCGTTTTCTGTTTTATCGATGTAGGATTGTACATGTCAAACAGCTCGCACTGAGCAGAAAGCTTCAAAACATGCAAACAGGTGAATACAATTTACGTTTACTTGGCTTGAGTGTAAGCTTTTTTTTTTCTTTTTTTTCATGACTTACATTTTTCTCTTAAGATTTACCAGAGGTCTATAACTAGAAGTGTCCATCTCTGGTATTGGGTCTTGTCCTATCAGATTCACGTTTAGGCTATTTTTAGACCATTTTGCCGTGAACCAGTATCCAATCACATTGAACCATTTTTAAGAGCGTATGCCTGTAATGGTCAAGAATAAAAAATCAGTGGCGAAAATTCGAATTTTTTTTTATTTCGCCTAAACATCCCTTTGGGTGAACTAGTTTAGGGAAAAATATAAAAAAGTTCCAGCGATTTTTTTTTTCAGCCGTATTTTAGAAAAGTTTGAAAAATTATGCTAATTAGCTGTTTTCGCCTTGCAAAACGGCCGAATCATCACGCAACTTTAGGAAGATGGTGAAAGCGTAAAACATTCCCAATGGACGTCACACTTTGCACACGTATTATAATAGCACTGCACAATATATCCACATAAAAAGGTTTTCGAAATTGTACTTGAAATCGTTTTTATTGACCTTTTTATACAGGTGTATTTTGAATGGTTTTGCGAGGGGCAAATTGAAGGCTAAGTTTGAGCGGCACAAATGACTTCTGGTACATAACAAATTAAAATAAAAACAACATCAGAGTAAACCTTATTTATTAAATTTATCACCTGAAAAATTTGGACGTTGGAAATTAAGTATAATCCCGTCAGTAAAATAAACCGTCATACCATGTTAGCGATTCGAATGTCACGCTAATTACGCTAATTGCGGAGTCCTTTCTAGAAATATATTTTATAAAAGAAAAATAAATATGAAATAACGAGTCGGTACTAGCTGCAACTCTTCTTTGATGCTTTAAAATTATAGTACAGCATTTATATGTAATTTTCTCAGTGTAGCATTGAGTCTTGTATCTCGAAGTCGGCTATTTAACTAAGCCGGAATACTACGAAAGGTCACGAAATCAAATTAAATCAACCCTCGTATGTCGCGCTTTATCAAAAAGCCAAACCTGCCCCAAATGCGTGGCGAATTATTTCTAAATAGTTAAAAGCTCGGCAATTGTGAAACTTTGGATTGTAAAGGAGCTTAAAGGATCGGATCCACCAATAAAGATCAGTATATAGAACTCTAAAGAATAAATACCTTCAACTGTGAAATACAAATGTGGGAGTTATCAAATTACTGCTTGTGTTTTGAATAAATTACCACCTACAATTACCCACGGTTTATCCTTGCACTCAACAAATTCTCAAATAGACCGTAAATGAAATGGGGGAAAAAAGCTTTCTGTAACTAAAACGAGCACAATTTATTTTGATCGTCAACAAACGAATTTAAAATAATTAATCATCCACGACTCACCCAGTCCCAAAGTGAGTCCGAGCTTACCTTCAAGTAACGCATCTTATAGTCACGCAATTTCAAAAACGTTTGATAAAGATTCTAATTCGGCTCTGGCTAGTTCCCTTCTAGTATATCGAGGACACTCGACCATTGTTTACACATCCACGTGTTCAATTTGGAGCGTTTGAAGAATTTTGAAGCAAAATCTAACAGTCTACAAACGAGTATTCTACTAAGGGAGGCCCAGGGGAATATGTGGCTGAGATTTAGAAGAGTCAGTACCTTAACCTGAACGAGAGGATATTACCAAGAATTAGCCCTAACAGTAACGGATAATTTTTTGTTGGTATGCATAAGGTCCAAATGGCTGAAAATTCCTCCACACGAAAACAAAAAACCTTTCTTCACACCTCTCTCCCCCCCCCCCCCCCCCCCCCCCCCCCCCACCCCCCCACCCCCGCCATCCTCTGCGGCATGAATAGCGTGCGCAGAAAGGATGCGCACAAAAAATTAGCGCGAACGTCCTTAAAACAATATTTCTAATTTATATTGGTTGGGCCACCTGAACCACCATAACATTTATGTATCTATCATGTCTATGTACTGATAGTATTTTCAGAAGTATTTTCCTACTGTTCGGCTAATGGGTCAGTCATGCAGGGAGCTGGCAGGTGCATTGACTAACAGCTTCCTTTAGTAAGGCAATGTAGGGCACTTTACGTCGAATTGGTTTTAAAGGCACATCTAATTCTAAGTTCTGGCAAATACACTGCAGCAGAACCAGCTTCAGGTCATTCAATGTGTCATTCTTAACCATAGTACAGATATCGTACTGATTGTACACTATTGGATGCTGAAGTGTGATGGATTCGATGGCCAAATCCCTTGCAATGGTAAAGTTGACTTCTTCTTCACTAGCCTGGATATCAGGATCGTTGGGAAGTTGCTGGCGAACCTTAGCAGCAAGGCGCGAGAAATAAAAGGTGATCTGCTGTGCCGTCAGAAACTCAGAAACTTTAAAAAGTCGAACACCATCGGTTCCTTGGGCACGTCTCATTTCTTTCGCTACTGCATCTCCATCTACTTTTCTACTAGTAGTTTGACCAATGTTGAATTTCACATCAAGGTATGCCTTTTTGCTTTTCACTAAATCGGTACGCTTTCTTTGTTGACTTGAGCGCCCAGCCTTCCTCGTTACAACGATCACTTTCACCTACCATTGCCACAACTGGCTCGAGACTTGGTATACACCCCACACCCTCCTCTAAAGAGGACTTATATGCAATCTTAGCAAGGTCCATCAAAGACCGCCTCTCCAAAGACTTGGTGCATTTTTCTAAAGAGAGGTGTTTCTCTAAGGCAGAGAGCCTTTGAAAAACTCTCACACACCCGTCTTGAGGGCAGGGAAAAACTGCTGTTGTTGCTTCACAAGGACTCTCTGGTCACCTTGCACTTCCGTGGCTGCAGGCTTCTCTGTCTTCCTTGTATTTGTGCCACGATTTGTGCTGAGAGATTTAAATGCTCCTGCAGAAAATGTTGACCCCATCCAGTTGTAAGTGCTCTCTGAAAATAGAACAATGACGTCATGGTCAACAAAGCATACAAGTACATTATATGGTGATTAGTACAGTACGTTCCTTCCCAGATGAAGATGTTCAGCACATTCCAGAAATAGAAAAAGGCATGCGTGTTAACATAGCATGATGCAAACACGAGATACAGCTTGGGAGAATTAGAAAGTTTGTGTAAACTCACAGTCTCGAGTGTTTGCACTAGGCTAGTGAAACAATATAATAAAGCAGCCGTTTTCTATTTCATTTATGTACTAAAGGCGAACACAATGCAACGATAAGTCATAACCGTGTTTACATAGCCTGATGCAAAACGACTACTCAGCCAATCAGAGCGTGTGGAAGAACCAAATGTGTATGTAAATTGATAAGAAATGGTTGAATGAATGAATGAATGAATGAATGCAGGAACGAACGAACGAACGAATGAATGAATGAATGAATGAATGAATGAATGAATGAATGAATGAATGAATGAATGAATGAATGAATGAATGAATGAATGAATGAATGAATGAATGAATGAATGAATGCATGCATGCATGCATGCATGCATGAATGAATGAATGAATGAATGAATGAATGAATGAATGAATGAATGAAGGATATATAGATTGATTAAATAATTAAACTGCAATTTACCACAAATATACAGCATTTACGTATATGCACACACTGTAGCTCATTTGCACTTACCGGAAGTTTGCTTCTCCAATGTAGTGTTTTTCCCTTTCCCGATATCATAAGCGCGCCAAGCTGTAATGCTTTCGGAGTTGAACTCAAAGTTGTGAAGTTTGCTGATACCGGGAATCTTTCTTGCATCATCAACCATGGAATCATCAATGGTGTCCACTGCAACGACTCTCACTCCTTCTATGCCTCCATGGGAAAGTAGAGCATCTTTGAATTGACTCCATGTACATACGTCGTTGCCTTCGTTGATGTAGGCCCGCACGTGCGCTTTACATGTCGCTGCAAGTCTGTCGGCAGCACCCTTTCCACCCTGTGGGTCAGAAAAGTCAATTCGTGCTACCTGGATGCCAGTAGATTCTGCTATCACTGGGCATGCTAAGATCGTACCTGAGAAACCAAAGAAATATTTGCCTCTGTAATATAACTTGTGTATACCTTTTCCCTAAAACTAAATGTAAATATGCAATATAATGTAAGTAAATAGTTAACTGAAAGATGTTACTAGCGGTTATAGTGTATGCTAATTGCGAAGCTTGTAAGTATGTATATGTCATAGTGTCAATGTAAATTTAGTATAGTGCAATTCAATGTGAAACGTAATGTAATATGTAAGATTGTTTGAAGTGTGCTTAATAAAGAATATTAAAAAAAAAAAAAAAAGATCGTACCTGATGAATGGTAACAGCCGGCGTTGTCTTGCCTGAAATATGCTTTGGTTATTTCCCTGTGTTCCTGCTTCAGAGTCTTCAGAACGTCCTGCATGATACACACGACTGCGGGACTCCCCTGGCTGCACGATTGAATAACATGGATGAAGCCTTGCCATTCGAGTACGCCATTTACGCGACGATATACAAGGAGAGGCCACGCTTACCAAACCAGTCTGCTTGGGATTCCCTGTATCTCTGCGGTAGGAACTTCATCGCCCAGTCGTTGACGATCAAAACAGTATCCTCATCAAGTAGGTCTAAAGCATCAAAGCGCGCTTGGTCTTGATTGACTGACCTCATTATATGGCACTTCCAGGACACAACAGCAAGTTTGGCTGACTTTATCAGGTACAAGGCTTCATCTTTGTCGTCTTCCGTTGGGAACATAGCTTGAGTGATAGCTTGTTCGATCTCCATCAGAGTATCATCAAGGCCTTGACATCTATCGCAAATATCCTTATGGCTGTGGTCACAATGTTGCCTGTAGTCCAGGTCGCTACTGTCACTGAGGGAAAACACAATGCAGTGGTCCGCTACCTGAGAAGAGTTACTGATATGAACCTGTTAAAGAAAAAAAAATAATAGTCACCATATGACCGCTCACCACATGAGATACTCCATAGCTCAGTGGTTAGAGCATCCGACCGGTGTACGGGAGAGCGAGTTCTCTTGTCATCCTGTAAAATAATTAATCAAGTATTAAAACGGTTATCAATCGGTAATTTATGTGAATTTTGTGACTTCCATGAAACCAAAGGAGATATAATTTGTGGTACTACAGTATACTCTCAGTCTGTATAATTAACAATAATTAGCCTGCGAGCTCGAGGTTTCTATCGGCTTTTGAATCGATTGAGACCAAAAGCGAGTGGTCTAATAGTTTTAGAGCACAACCCAGGGGCTGATCTATTAAACACAGAATATTGATAAAACTGATTTATTGATGGTTTTGTTTAATACTTTTTGGCCATAAATCATGAAAAAACGCGCGTTTGATGACTGAATATGAGCTGGGTCCATCACTCGTCCTTAATATATATAATGCATTGCGAGTATGTGTTTATCTGGATGCGGGGTGTTGTTTTTGTGACGTCACTGACTAACAGTCGTGTTCAATGAAATCGATACTCACTTCTGGAGAAGTAGTTTCTTTGCTTGGCTCGACAACTATTTCAGGCACAACTAACGCTGTTGTTGTTTGTTGTTCTTGGCTGGTCTTGATGATGAAGGTTTTGCATAGACTGCATATAGCTATTATAAGAAAAAGAGGAAGAGATTGTTTTATAATTCATGCAGTCGCCAGTCAAGCTTTCTCAAGGGATAACAGCATACAGGCACAGAAAGACAAGGGATGAAATTCCTTACGTCTAAATCTCCCCTTCCTTTCTGCAAGTCCTTGTATGGCACAATACAACATGTTGTCATTGTTATGAGCTAGAAAGGAAAATACTTACGTGATCCAACTTGAATAAGCTTTCCTGTAGTTTTCAATACGTAGGCAGATTGCCTGCTGTCTACTCGTCGGTCACCCTTGGCAGTGGCTGTTTTATGTGCGGCTATTTCTTCAGGCACAGTGCATCTTACTTTGCGACACCTCCAACGAATTCCAAATTCCGCTCGGTGTCGAGGGCAAATTGTCAGTGACTGAGTCTCTTGAATAGAAAAAATCCCTAGAGCCAAAAACTCGTAAATTAGTTGCAAGCATTTTTTTAGAACACGTGTCCTTTTCGGAATGGACTTTTTTCACGTTGCTAGATGTTTCGCAGCAACGATCGCATATAGATTGTAAGCAGTCCCTTTTTTAGACACTAACCGTTGCGCGAGTGTCTTGCGCCCACGCGTTCGCACGGCTATTTGGAAAAGGGACTACAATCCTGCTATAGTTTGCTGATTAGTTAAGTTACTTCCTATCCAAACACTCAGCTTAAGATCAAACGTGGTAGGGTAACAATAAAATCAGCTTTACGGATCATCCGTACCCCGTTGCGTTTTCAGTTCATTGATCTAGTTATATTCCCGGAATGGGGCAGCTTGGGTGCGGTTTTTTTTAGACGTTTTGATAAACAAGCTTTTTCTTCAATGCTTCTATATTACCAATAGAATGCGAACGATCAGTCTTTGTGTGTAAAACGCCTGGCCTCCCTCCGGATAGTTTCTTTCTCGCTCGTTTTTCGTTTCTCTCTCAGTGATCAAGGATAATAAATGAAGCCGTTCACATGTGAAAGAACAGACGGGGGGAGGGGGGGGGGGGCTTTTTGGTCCGAAAAAAGTATGTTTGTGCACTATGTATGATATGGAATTGGGCATGGTTGCAAGAACAAACTAGATTTTGCATTTAACATAATGAGCACGTTTGGTTTGGGGCCCGCCCATACGCGAGGAGCGAAAGCCACGAGAATCACGCGCGAGCCGGAAAATTCCGCGTGAATCAAGGAAATAGGAGACGTCTGCACGCAGGCTACTCAAAGGCTATAATTAACATCGGGATTTTGAAGCCCTTCTCAAATGTTAACTCAAACAAGGCCTTTCCCGTGAAGCTGAGATCATGCATCACGGATCGACACATGGAGGGTCTTTAAAAGAAGCGGAGGCCGCCCACCCACACCAAACATTTCGGGGCGGGGAGTACTCCCCCCTGGGTCTGCGTTCGCAGGCAAACCTAAATATTTTTAGCGTCAAAAATCCACAACAGATTGTACGATTGTCTCTCATTGAGCAAACAAGATTAAGCCGTAATAAATTAAGGCATAATGTGATAAAGGTTACCTGCTCGAGCTAGCAACAGCTTAAGTTCACTGTCAATGGCTTCATCAGAGCTGATTCCGTGTAATTGAAGATGTCTCGAGACATCTCTTGTGCAATCTTTGAGTGAAACCACTTCAACATGTCCTTGATACTCGCTACTTATTCCACAGGGAGTACACTCATCCACAAGCGCTGAAAAAACTACACGATGCAGCCATTTTATCTTACATATTGCATAACTGAAATAGCTTGACAGGCGTTAATTCTCCAGACTCCAAAGGGTGGAATATCTGAATATGAGCCATGTGAAATTCAAACACTATATTTATAGTTGTAATTTGATCGCGGAGTGTCACGGCAGGAAAGTCACGTATATAAAGGTCATTCCTTGAACTTTAAATACCGCATTGATAAAATAAAATCTTGATCTGTAATAGCTGAGATAATTATGTCTTCGTAATATGTAAATGGTCAAACAGGAGATGTTTGACATGTTTCTCTTTTACCTGCTTTGAGAATGTGTTCTGTCTGTGTTTGGGGTAGTTTAGTATAAATCGCGACTTTTGTAACTGGCGGGTGAACGGTATCGATTTGGTTCGCGTACTCTTCTATATTCTGTAGTTTATAAACTTGAGCACCAGTTATGCCAGACCCGCTGACAGATGCATAAAGGCTATATTTTAATTTTACAGATCCAGAGCAGAGTTGCAGGTAGTACCGACTCGTTATTTCACATTTATTATTTTTTTTAGAAAATATATTTCTAGAAAGCGTGACATTCTAATCGCTAACATGGTATGACGGTATATTTTACTGACGGGATAATACTTACTTTCCAACGTCTAAATTTTTCAGGTGATAAATTTAATAAACAAGGTTTACTCTGATGTTATTTTTATTTTAATTTGTTATGTACCAGAAGTCATTTGTGCCGCTCAAACTTAGCCTTCATTTTGCCCCTCGCAAAACCATTCAAAATACACCTGTATAAAAAGGTCAATAAAAACGATTTCAAGTACAATTTCGAAAACCTTTTTATGTGGATATATTGTGCAGTAATATTCTAATACGTGTGCAAAGTTTGACGCCCATTGGGAATGTTTTACGCTTTCACCATCTTTCTAAAGTTGCGTGATGATTCGGCCGTTTTGCAAGGCGAAAACAGCTAATTAGCATAATTTTCAAACTTTTCTAAAATTCGGCTGAAAAAAAAAATCGCTGGAACTTTTTTATATTTTTCCCTAAACTAGTTCACCCAAAGGGATGTTTTAGCGAAATAAAAAAAAATTCGAATTTTCGCCACTGATTTTCGATTCTTGATAATTACAGGCATACGCTCTTAATGCGCGCGCTACGCAAAGGCAGAAACTTTGGCCAAGAAAAGCGAAAAAATAAAAAGCGAAAAGCGTCACAGCAGAATGGCATATTTTTTTATTAATTAAATACTTCACTAAATTTAGGTTAGACTTCGGTATTACTTTTGTAAAACTTTAAATCGACTGAGTGATTTTTCAGTTCAATCTAAATGAAGCATGATTTGTATGAAAACGGCGGCAAAAAAGCGGCGCGCTGTTCACTTTTAGCGAGTTGTCCAAGTTGAATGAAAACAAAGCGGCGGAATAATCTTCGCTCAATCTCTCCAAAGTTTCGTATATTCTGGAAAATTGTGCAGATGGTTTAGCAGATCCGAAATAATTATATATGGAGCTGAACACTATATTCATTTTACAAGTTGGACGGACAGCTGAACGGAGCCCGAAGGTTTCACTTGTTTATGGCGGGAAAATCTTGCGCGACTACAGAATTATTTAAACGGCTTAATTGTGTTGAAACGAACTGGGCTTAAAATCAAGTTGACTGATGTAAAAGAACAAAGGAAACCCTCAATATGAGAGAGTAATCTTGGAAGAAAATTTCACTGTGAAGTGATCTTTTAGTTGTACCGTCACGAACGCTTGACGAACTACCGTTCATATCCGATATTTATTGTGCTGATTTTTAAAAATCAGCACACAAAAAACTTATATATAATTAGTTCAGCTGGAATTGACAAGCCTCTTCGAAATACAATGTAACAATAATGAATAGGCTAAGCTAAAACTTGTGTTGTAAACAGGTTTTCATTCTTTGGCCGAATTAATTGTGTCTGCGGTTTTCGCCGGGATCTTCCCATAAGCCAAATTGTTTCAGACTGCCTTTTCGTGCTCGTTCAGTCGCATTTGTTGTACATTTACAGGCATTTCCCATTAAATATTTCGTTCCAAACTTCCTGCATTATTTAGTAGAATTAACTTTTGTTTTATTTAGACGGACCAAGGTTTTTTACTTAATAATTGTAGCCATTGTTTTCAAATTTCACTGTCTCGACGAACAAACCGCCTTGAACGAGCTACAGGGGCACCCAACGAACATTTTTTTGTAAAATGCATTATTTTACCCAGTTAAATGAAAATAAATGATATAAAAGCATTTCCAGGTGTTCTTCTGCGTTGCTGGGGAAACTATATCTGTTCCTCTTTGCCAGCATGACACACGGGGAAATTCCCAGCCAGCTGGATAAAAATTGTCTGTTTCCCAGCCAACAATAATAATAATATTAAAATAATAATAAGTAACCAAAAGGGGCATGGGAACCAATTAAACATCGATGGAAAACCTTTCGAATATTGTTTTGTATAATGTTACTGCCGTCTCAAACAGTTTGAATATTCGGGAAATTTTATATTCCCTTTTCTCAGGAAATAATGACCGTGTAATCATTACTATTTCCCAGCCTAAAAAATAGACCGAAATATTTTGCCAGCCAGCAAGAATTCGGCTGGGGAACAGATAAAGTGAGGAAACAGATTCGTTGGGTACCCCTGGAGCTAGCGCGTTCACTGACCATATTTGTCGGGCATGGTGCGTGATTGGCTGCTGGTTTCGCGGGAAAATAGTCTAAAAATAGCCTAAACGTGAATCTGATGGACCGCGCGCAATGCTAGTTATAGACCTCTGTATTTAACTAACAGTCAACGTTATCCTGTTCTGAACGTAAAGGTTTGCTTGATCTTGCTGTGATTCTATGTGATTTTAGACAAATAATCGCATTTTTCCTCGTGCAATAAGGGATTAATTTCTTTAATTTTAATTTTTACACCTCATGCGTACCCAGAGCCTGCGCGTATTCGGTCAGCGGTGACCAATTGACTATACATGTAGATACACCATCGAACGAACGAATGGAATGTGAAAACGCTTGCCTGGCGTTCACAGGAAGTCCATGAGGACGGGGACATTGGGGTTTGCGGTGTTGCAGTTCTGTTACGGTAATTTTCGATCGAAAACTGCGGTATTGCGGTTTCATCCAAAACGGCGGTATTCAGCATTTTGAGCAGCGGTGATCGGTAAAAATTCTAATTTTGTACTGTATTTCGGTGAGGGAAGTTTCCTTGCAACGTTAGTAAGACAGTGCGGTTTTCGGTATTTGTGGCTGAAATCTTGTGGTTTTACGGTTTTGGAGACCCTCCAATATCCCCCTCCATGAGATCACAGTGAAACAATAGGTTAGTAAACGTTACCCTTCGTCGAACGCAATAAGACATTTTGAATAATAATTGTTTCATTAAAACAGGCAAACCCATATATGTATCGCATGATTTCTGCTTGTCGTGTCTATTTTTTCATGGAAAAAATCAAAGACGTTTATCTAACTGAGCGGCAAATTATAGCACAAGTTAAAATACATTTGCGACAGGCAAATCGACGCGACGATTTTACAAAGTCCTGCACAAACTGAGAATTGCGTAAACAAAGTCACGCACTAAAGCCTGGTTTTCATATGTCGGGAAAATCCCAGACCATCGTGTTTTCATAAGTCGGGAATGTCTTGGACGTTCGGGAAATAACAAAATCTTCAATCCGACATATCAAAACTGCCGGGCTAAGAGCCCGGCCCCCACCGGGTTATAGAGAAAGGAATTCCGTAGATTTACGCGTTTTTATCATATCACCCAAGAAATATTTCCATTCTCCAGTGCTTTCTGGAGAGTTTGAAGTGTCCTCAACTTAACAAACCACATTGGAGCTGTTGAAGTTTTAATATAAGTTTACCCGTTGCAAGATCGATCTGCTGTGAAATCAAAACAATGAAAGAATAAAGAACAAATATTGCCGTTCATTTCGATTTTGTAGGTAGTTTCGTATACACTTACCTTTGAAAGGTTGAAAGGTTTTTTACTTAATAATTGTAGCCATCGTTTTCAAATTTCACTGTCTCGACGGACAAACCGCCTTGAACGAGCTACAGGGGCACCCAACGAACATTTTTTTGTAAAATGCATTATTTTACCCAGATAAATGAAAATAAATGATATAAAAGCATTTCCAGGTGTTCTTCTGCGTTGCTGGGGAAAATATATCTGTTCCTCTTTGCCAGCATGACACACGGGGAAATTCCCAGCCAGCTGGATAAAAATTGTCTGTTTCCCAGCCAACAATAATAATAATATTAAAATAATAATAAGTAACCAAAAGGGGCATGGGAACTAATTAAACATCGATGGAAAACCTTTCGAATATTGTTTTGTATAATGTACTGCCGTCTCAAACAGTTTGAATATTCGGGAAATTTTATATTCCCTTTTCTCAGGAAATAATGACCGTGTAATCATTACTATTTCCCAGCCTAAAAAATAGACCGAAATATTTTGCCAGCCAGCAAGAATTCGGCTGGGAAACAGATAAAGTGAGGAACAGATTCGTTGGGTGCCCCTGGAGCTAGCGCGTTCACTGACCATATTTGTCGGGCATGGTGCGTGATTGGCTGCTGGTTTCGCGGGAAAATAGTCTAAAAATAGCCTAAACGTGAATCTGATGGACCGCGCGCAATGCTAGTTATAGACCGCTAGTTATAGACCTCTGTATTTACCTAACAGTCAACGTTATCCTGTTCTGAACGTAAGGTTTGCTTGATCTTGCTGTGATTCTACGTGATTTTAGACAAATAATCGCATTTTTCCTCGTGCAATAAGGGATTAATTTCACTTGTATTTTCAAAGTTTTTACAAATTTTGTAAAACTTTGAAAATACCGGTGAAATTAATCCCTTATTATACTCGGGTCCATGCGATTATCAGTGGGCGGGAATGACGAACGAAAAAACCGAGTGCTGAGGACTCGAGCAAGGAGCGTAAAAGGGATACGGACATGATCGCAACGTTCCGGCTTGCCGTGTTCGTTAAGTGAAATTCGAGTGCAACGTGTTGATTGCAGTGTTTGTGGGTGGAGCGTGTGTGAGTGTGGTGTGCCCGACTGCAACGAGCCAGAGAGTGGTGTGCGCGACTGCAACGATCCTGAGAGCGGTGTGTGCGACTGCACTGATCCTGAGAGCGGTGTGCGCGACTGCGACGATCCTGAGAGCGGTGTGTGCGACTGCAACGATCATGAGAGCGGTGTGCGCGTTTGTAACGAACCTGAGAGCCGTGTGCCCGACTACAACGACCCAGAGAGCGGTGTAGGCGACGGCAGCAATCTTTAGAGGGGTCAGCGCGGCTGCAACGATCCTGAGAGCGATGTGCGCAACTGCAACTAACCTGAGGGCGGTGTGGCGCGACTGCAGCGAGCCTGAGAGCGGTGTGCTCCCACAGAGACATTGCTAGCTAGAAGAATCTTCTATATCCGCCCTTCTTTATTGAACCTATTCCCTTTTTATAAACTTATAATATAATATTTATTATCTTTACTTCAGGAAACTTCAATAACGATAGCACATTTCAAACAAATGAATTCTGCTAAGTACTCTAAAAGACATGCGGCTTCTCGACAAAAGCTTCAAGAATGTGGTTTTTAATCAATCAATGTTAATTTATTTTTAAATATTTTTAGGCATTCCGTTTTTTCTTTTTTTTGAATTCAATTATTTTTAAATTGGACAAGCATGTAGTGCTATTAGGTTTTAAACTATATCGCGGTGAAAACTGTCCAATTAATCGTTAAAATGATAAGCTTCTGTTTTTACATTATAAAACAATTATCACTTAAAAAATCACTTAGTCGATTCCTTTTTTAAAAAGTAGTAACAAAGTTTTCACCTATAGTTACTGAAGTTTTTAATAAAACAATTATTCCATTCGCCATTGTTGGATATGAGAGGATTATAACCAACTCGCGCTTCGCGCTCGTTGGCTATTTATCCTCTCATATCCAACAAGGACGAATGGAATAATTGTTAAATATATCATAAATTTAGGATTTATAGGTGAAAGAAACCACTTGGAATATTGGAAGAATACTCAAACAGTTATCTCGCGTGGTTTGTAGTACAATAAACCATAGAAATGCGTGCTCGTTTTTGTGTAACATTCGCGAAAATTTCACGAGGGTTTCTACGGCTTTTCGCGTTCTATACAACTCGAGTTACGAAATGCTTTGAGAAGAAATATTTCAAAAACTCGTGCTTCGCGTTTCATTGGGTTTCCAAACACAAGAAAACAGCTGAAAGCACGCGGCTGCAGGCCGAGTGCTTTTATTGTTTTCTCGTGTTCGGAAACCCAATGAAACACGAAGCACGAGCTTTTCTTTGGGAAACACTTTTCCTAATTCTTAAATCCACATTACTTCTTTCTTGAAGTCGCCGATACATTGAGAAATGACCGCTTGCTCTCTTGCGGCAAGCTCATGTACAGTTGATTAATTCCGCCACTGCCATAAATGTACCCGCAAATAATTGAACCTCTAGCTTCTCGAATTATGCGCTATAAATAAGAAAACAGCTTTTTCTAACTATTTCTTTTTTGGTATTTCGCCAGTGAATGCTAAATTTTTTACATATTTGCAACTCGAGCCATTTCACCCAAGGTACTTCCTTCCTTATTCACTAGTGCATCAAACCTGTCAAACTCATCAACTTCGCCATTTTTCAAAACCAAAATCATCTCACAGTCTCTGATAGTGTTCAGACGATGAGCTATAGTGATGACTGTGGAGTCCCTCAGTTTCTCGCGCACTACGTTCCAGATTGTTTGTTCTGTGTCTGGATCCACGTGTGCGGTGGGCTCATCTAAGATGATGATCTTGTTTTTTTGTAACAGCACGCGAGCCAAACAAATTAACTGTCGCTCTCCAAGACTGACATTTGCACCATGTTCCAACAACTCGTGATCCAGCTGTCCCTCAAGACTTTCTACCAACTGTTTCAGTTGCACATCTTCTAAAGCTCGCCACAATTCTGCATCTTGAAACTGCGCCATAAGATCGAGATTTTTTCTCAGCGATCCACTGAAAAGTACAGGACTTTGGCCAAGAACGGATATACATCGTCGAGCGTCTTGAAGGTTGATCTCTTTTATTCGAACACCATCGACCATTATCTCTCCATTAGCGTCTGGCATTCGCATAAGAGCTGCCACAAAAGATGACTTCCCCGCACCCGTGCGGCCTGCAACACCGATCTTTACTCCTCCTTTGATGTTAAGATTTATTTTCTTGAGCACTTGAGGTCCCCCTGGATAGTACGTGAAGTGATACATCTTGGAATGTGATAGTTCCTTCGCGTGGCCAGTGTTCCGGGGGAAGTCGTTCCACTTTGTATCCAGGCTCAGAGTCCAGCTTGGTGTACGTCATAACTCGTTCAACTGACGTCATGAAAATTCTCGACATCCGAGGCTTTTTGACTGCGAATTGTGTTATGCATACAGTCTGAATGATGTAAACCAGAGCAAGTCCTGCAAAAGCTGTTTCAAAAATGAGAAAACGATTTCGTTTTTCAATTATACTTTCTCTTGCCTATCTAAAATTATTTATAAAAATGTACAGTGTGAAAGGAAACTGAAGTGATTTCCGTTTCAAGGTAGATATCATCTCACCTTAGTTAATAGAGGGAAAAGGTTATGAAGACCGGCAAAATTCAAAGGAATTAAGCATGAATTACGTAACCGAAACATTTCTATTGGGTTAGTTGCTTGAACACATGTAAACACCTACTTGTATGTTGTCATATTTTGTGCACGGTAAAGGCCAAAACAGCGAACAAAAAGATATAACAAAGAACTTTGTCGGGCTTCACAACCATTTCGTTCTATTAAATATGATCTAACAGACAGATATTTATCTATTTTAAAGAATGGACGACTATCCATCTGCCTCATTCAAATCATGGAAAGTATAGTAATACCTAACACCATCGCCAGATGAATATAGAAACTACTCGCAAATAAACGTAATCGCTCCGAGGTTCAAAAAGGTCTGAATTGGAAGTGCAATACAATTTAAACAATTACAGAGACCACCAAACAAGCGTGGTGAATAATGGCAGACACCCATATTGGTGTAGCATTGTTTCTGATGTTAGACCCGGAAAGTCACATAACTGTTTTACTTGTGTTGTTTTCAAGATATACCTACCTGCATCTTGAGACACCACAACTGCCGCGAGAGCCACTGCAGCAATTAATACGGAAGCGAGAAGCTCCAACCGTGTACCAAGCCATCTCCCACTTGCCATCACCATAATATACGACTGATTATGAATATCTTGATATCTACAACGTGAAAACCACAGTTAACCAATCAGATTGTTCCCACACGCGAGAATCTCTATGCCGCACACCAAATGAAGAAAACTGCCGAGACACAGCACCTCAAAAATATATTAACCTACTGAATTTCTAGAGGCTGGTACGCATTAGCCAATCGTTTTCTGATTGGTTTAAGTGGAGCATGCTTTTACAAGGTTTCTTCGACCCTATTCTCAGCGCCAACCGGAAGTAGAAAAGCGAGAAGAGCGAAAAAACAAGACAAAAAAAGCGGCTGTCTTTTATTTCTTTAATAAAATAAAGTCAGCACTGAATGCAACAATACGTCATAACCGTGTTTCATAGCCTCGTGCGTGCAAAACAACAACACAATCAATCACAGGCGCGCGTTATATGCATCAAAATTTTATCGATCAGGATATGATGGTGCCACTTTACTGTTTTTGACCCTTACTTCTCGGCACTCTATCGACCCTCTTAACTCCCTTCATTTGCAAAGTAAAACACTCCCTAACATACCTGTAAAACTGATCCACGAAATCGCTTTGTCTTCCTCTTGTCCGAATCGTGTCCAGTCCATTCAGGGTCTCCGAAATGTGAGAGAAGACAGGACTACGGCATATGGACTCTAACCTTTTCACCTCTCTGGACACCTTCAGGTAGTACCTCGCAATGTACACGACTAACACAGTCATCGGGACAACAAGAAAAAGAAGCCAAAGATTTGTGACAATTGGTACAAGAACTGTTGCAAATACCAACAATACCACCTGGATTGCCATGAGGAACGTTCTGGGTAACACCTCGTCCATGTTTCCTACGTCGCTAGAGAATCGATTCAGAATTCTTCCCACTGGATTTAAATCAAAGAACAGAACCGGTGCTTGTAGAACAGCCAACACCATTTTGTCATGAAGTCGCTCAGAACATCTTAGAGAAACCAAAAGGAATCCATATGCTCGAATGAAGGCAAATATGAAAGACGCACCCACCAGACCGCCATAGATAGTTAAATTTGTCTTGTCTTTCTGATCGTCAGGGAGTTTCTTTGTCATAAACGAGAGCCACACGTCAGGAGCAACTATCATTACTGAGAAAAAAGAAGAACGAAAAGTGTTCTACACGTAAGAAGCAAGCATAAGAATAAGCATTAGGGCAGGGCGGTTAGCGTTCTTTCGCCATGCACTAGGGTGTTTAAACGTGCCATAAGTGCAAGCACCACGTGACAAACGCAGGCGTAGTGCATTTTGATCAACATTGCGCTTATGCTCATGATACTTGCGTCGTACGTAAAAAACCAGGCTTTAGAAAACCGCCAAGCTGCGATGCAAGCATAACTGGTCATAAATGCATCATAGAATATTCCATGCAGTTTTGCTTGAAGTATTTAGACCAATCGCGCGCGATTATTATAAGATAAATGCCTGAGACACCAAGCAAATTTCAACCGCTTACCTTGAGTGACGAGACACAAACAAATTACTGCAAAGATCACCAACGAATGCATCCCACTTCTGAAGTAGTTCCAGTATAGCTTAGATGACACCGCTCCGATTGAGCGATCTTCTTGTGATATGTTTAGACTTTTGCCTTCATTTGCAAATGCCACCATTCTACCACAGTTATCAGAAACTTCACCTTCCTCTTCATTCTCCCCAGCAACGGTGTTATTGGATTGACTGTTCTTCAGAACTTTCTTAAAGAGCCGGTCAATGGTTGTATTTAGAATACCTTGTTCTTGCAGTTCAGTGAAACGTCCTTTTTCCAACACGCGACCTTTGCGCAGCACAATCACTTCATCGGCTTCTTTCATGTGCTGTTCTTGATGAGAGGTCAACACTCGAGTAGTATTGCCCAGTAAGTCTTTGATGCATTTGTCAAAGATATGTTGACCAACCTTGAAATCCACAGCACTCAGAGGATCGTCCAACAAGTAAAGGTCTGCATCGGCGTAGACTGCACGTGCTAAGCTAACTCTAGCCCGCTGACCGCCACTTAGAAAAACACCGCGTTCTCCAACAATCGTTTCGTCACGGTCGGGGAACTGCTGGATATCTTCGGTTAGAGCGCATGCGTCGGTTATTCTGGTGTATTTGAGTCCATCGTATGGTTGACCAAACAAAATGTTTTCTCTTATAGTTCCAGAGAAGACCCAAGCTATCTGTGGCACGTAAACAAGAGTCCCTTGGTAGGTTATAGTTCCGCTTGTGTCTGAGACCTCTCCAGCGATCGCTGATAGAAGAGTAGATTTTCCACTGCCCACTGGTCCGGTGATAACTGTTAAAGTTCCTGATGCTGCGGTAAATTCGATATCGTGCAGAATATACTCATCTTCTCGCTTGTGTTGTTTATGTATCAAACCCGACACACATAGAGTTGTCGGGTTGTCCAGATCTTTTACCTTATAAGCACTCTGAACCTCTTCCATTTTCTCGTGATGATCTGTAAGACCACTGTTTAATTTTGCTGAGCTACTCTCCTTGTTACTTGTGCCTTCTTTAGACTGATCACGTGAGATCGAAGGCAAAGTTTCTAAAAGAAGTAAATTTTCTATTCGGCCGAGCGAAACAAAAGCTTCGTACGTCTTCAGCAACCCATTGGCTAAGTGAACACAAATGCCATATTTTGCCAAATTGATAAACAGAGGAGCATAAAAACATTAACAGGTGTGAGGGGCTGACCAGTGAACACAAGAGTAACAACTGACACCAGGGTCGCCATTGGTGATGAACTGAACTCCAAGCCAGCGACACCTGACAGAACGGCACTCTTCTTACGGATGATGCCCAATTCATCTCTGGAAAGGAAATAAAGATTATTTTCAAACGGATTCAAGGGAATGACGTCATCTACATGCGAAAGCTAAATACTTAACCATATTCTCTTCTGGGCTTTTTCTCGATCATGAGCCTGGGGGTGGGGTCAAAAGTGCCCCACCTATGTATCTCCATCCAAAAGTATTCACGCTATAAAAATAAAACTTATATACAGTGGAACTCGGTTAATACGGACACCAAGGGGACACGCAAAATTGTCCGTATTATCCGGGTGTCCGTATTAAGCGGGCTCTCAGAATAGACGTCACGGACACAAGTAACAGACATTGGGCGTCAAAGAGGAAAAAGACTACAAGCAATTACTGCAGTAAAATTAAAAGGCCAAGTGAAACTTTTGTGTTAGCCACAGTGAGAAGAGGTCCTACAAGGGTCAAACACCGGAAGAAAGACAGTTGTCAAACATGTCACGCGTTTATGCTACTGTATTTTAGTAATAAAATCGCATAACCTGTAGAAAGCTTCCATTTTCTTAACAGGGTGCAATAGCCCTTTTCACGGTTAACTTGCGATATTTGCCATAACAATACACTTGGACATAGAAGCGAGGCAATTTCGGGCACAAGCTGCACCAAATCGTGTTTTTCTTGAAACTCCTTCAACTCGTTTAGTTTAAAAACAGTTTTAAAATGTAGAAGAACTACAATTCTTTTAGTTTACGTTGTTTTTAGAAAAAAATGTAAAACGACTTTTCTCTATTAATAGGAGTAGACTCGCATAAGCAACAGGGAGATCGGATTACGATCTTTACGGCAAACTTAATTTAACTAAAATAGTTGCATATTTAGTTCTTCTCCGTTTTAAAACTATTTTTATGCTAACCTAGTTTAAGGAGCTCAAGAAAATCACGATGTTTTACAGCTTGTGCCCAAAATTGCCTCGCTTCTATGTTTAGCTGCATTGTTATGCCAAATATTTCAGGTTAACCGTGAAAAGTGCTATTAGCAGATAATCGTGACAAATGAAAATGGTGCCACAGTATGGTGGTGGTGGTGTACAGTGCACAGATCGCCAGTGTCCGTAAAGCGAGGTTAACTTTGTATGTGAGCGTGTCACTCGGGTCACAGAAAAGTGTCCGTTGTCCGTCTTGACCGGTGTCATGAGCTTTTCGTCGGGACAAATAAAACATCATAGTTAAGTGGGTGTCCATAAAGCGGGGTTCCACTGTAGTATGTAAGGCATTCAAAAATGTTTCGTGAAAGTCACGTGCTAATTATGACGCATATTACTTCAAAATGACGCCATAACATCTAAAAATATCCGCCATCTTGGAACCGCCATTTTGGATTTCAAGATTTTTCAGAAATGTCGGAAAATCTCCAAACTTGATTCTAAAAAATCGAAGAAAAGATAAGGATGCAAAAACTGTAGAGATTTTGGAAGTAACTGTTCTTACATGTAAAAATGGAAAATCTCATTACAATCGAAAATTAAGCTGAAAGAACAGCAAATTAGAGTAAATAATAGACTTAAAGTTGAATAAAAAGAACTAACCAGCGTCGTACAATATGTTAACATTTCTTTAATGAATACACACTTAATTCAACGAAAATTTCCATTTTATGATTTCTATTTTGATTTTTAGAAAGTTTCTGAGAGTTTGACAGTCTATTTTCAACTTTGCCGGTCGTAATTTCGTCAGCTTCTTTCCAAGATTTCCACAGATTTTTCATTGACATTTGACATTCAATAACAAAACAAATTCGCTGTTATTTCGCTTTTATGTAAAACGAGAGTGTTTTGGCTTTTTTATGGCTAAAACAAGAACTAAATGTTCTCGTAGGTCCAATTTGTTTTGCTAAATCACTATGATTGCTTTGTCATTAACTACAATATTTTTCTTCCTACCTTCGTTTATTTTTGATCTTTTGTCGGTATTCATCTTCCCACGCATGCGTCTTGATAGCACGGATCCAGAAACCACCTCGTTCATCATGGAGATGCGCCGGTCGGACTCCGCGGCTGTGCGCAGCCGCAATGCAGCACCAATGTTGGACAGCCCGGCGAAATAAGGTATAAGAAAACAGAAGAAAATCACCCCCATTAGAGCCTGCCAGCCAAAAAAAAGCAAAAGTAAGATCATAACTGCCACGAGTTGAACGAATGCAAGAGCTCCGGAGAAGAAAAAGTTGACAACGTCCATCTCCAATCGCTGAACATCGTTTGATACCAAATCAATCACGTGACCTGTTGAAAACTTTGACAGCACATGCTTGCTGAGAACAAGGGTCTGAAAAAACCAAAACAAAATAAGGAATGCCATGTTTAGCTTGCAATATGAAACAAGAGCCGAAAAAACTGGCTGCTCTTGCAGACTACTCTGACGTGGAAGCAGCGAAAATGTCGTGAACGTTTTGATGAACCGGTCCAAGTTGAAATTTGGCCGGCCTGTTTACGTCAGGTAAAGTAGCCCCTGATGATATGAATAACGTAAAAGACTGAGCTGCGTTGCTTGTAGAATTAATTGGCTAGAACGCTTTGCACGATTAAATCGTTTCATTTCTACCCAATCGGGAACGAGACCAATTCGTGTGACTTCCATTGAGCGTGTTTTCCAGCGTATGGAGCTGGTTGGTCCCTTTATTTTATCTCCCTCCAAGGTGAAACGACACGGAGTTAACAGTATCGTTCTATTTTATTTGTGCTTACCTTGAGGTAAATTAGACCTTTCAGGGCACTACTTATCCTGATAGCCAGCAATTCACATCTATAGGAAAACTGATGCATACTGAGGGTTCCAATCAAAGCGTTAATTCCCATGGCTAATGCACAACCGTAGAGAAGATAATGTTGTTGTGGTTCCGCTGATGTCAGTGCGGAAATCAGATATCCGAGAAACAGTGGTTGAAGAAGGCCACAAATTGCATACAAAGCACCGGTAAAGACGATAATCATGCCGTCTTTAACAGAGAGCATCTTTATAACGCTTTTCCAAAGTTTGGGTCTTTTCCCTTTTCCCTTGCACTTTGTGTTTTCTTTTCTCCATTTTGTTTGAAGCCGTTCGGTAAGTGAACTGGTCAAGTTTTCTTCTGAAAGTGGCAGAAGATCATTTTCCTCGAGAGGTCGCTCACTGCCTGTCTTGAAGACAATGTTCATCCATTGAAAGAAAAGCAGAGACACAAAGCTGACATTTTCTTTATCGCCTTCGGTGGAGATCCTTTTGTATCCATTCCTTGCCATTACTCTGGATTTGCACTCTGATGACTGAGAAATTAAACAAATGCAGAACACACATGAGTTATAAAGAAAATATGGCCCTCCTCAAGGTTCCGCTTTTTCAGTTTCTTATAGAGAGTCTGAGATTCAATTAGTGTCTAGGTTGACTCATAAATAAAGGCTATATAATTTCCAATAGCGACATTAGACGTCACATGAGCAATCAGGTATGCGAAAAATTCTCAATACAAGGAATCAACGATAAGTGACTGCAATAAATAATTTATGTAACTGATTTGAGGGCCGAAGGTTACAGTAAAGTAAGGCCTTGTCGACACGTATCCGTTTTCGAAACGCTCCGTTTTCAAAAGCTTCTCATCCACGTTTTCGTAGCGTTTTCCCCGTCCACACTAAAACGCTCGAATACGCTCGAAAACGATCAAAAACGCTACAACAGCCATCTGCGCATGCGAAAAAATTGACGCAGACTGGATCGAATTTTATGTGGTTTGGATGACGTCAGCGTCTTCGAAAGCCTCCGTTTTCGCCGTCCACAGTAATAAGGCTCCGTTTTCAAATGTTTCCACTCTTGACAGCGTTTTCAAATGTATGCGTTTTCGATGAAAACGCTCAGCGTTTTCGATCGTTGTAGTGTGGACGATAGGCGAAGAAACGCATCAAAAAGTATGCGTTTTCAAACGAAAACGGATACGTGTGGAAATGGCCTAAAGAGTTTATATGTAATTATATGTAATATAATACAGTATTTTCTCAACACGCCGATTTTACATAACGTTTATTGAATTAAAGGAAAAATTTTACAAAACATTAACAAAAATATCCACTAAACAAGACCAAAATGTAACCAACTTCGTCTCTAGTCAAAAACTTTGATACAAACAAGTCGCTGCAAATGCTCTACTTAATGGTTTGTTGGATATGGAGAGAGAAAAACTGATAAATTGAAATGTTTTACCATGGTCGCTCGTGAGAATCAATTACATAAGTCCGGACCTCAAATAAACGCCGAGACCTCGATTAAACGCCGGGGGCGTTTATTTGCGGCGTTTATTTGCGTTTATTATATAGACACGAGTGTTTTACCGGAAAATAGACCACTCGTAAAATTCATACGAACTACATCCGGGACCCGAGTGGCTGCCAAACTCCGGTTGAAAAATGGCGAGCGAGAAGCGAGCGATAGATTCGTGAAATTCAATGAAGCCGACATGAAATCGTTCACTGAGGAGTAGGAAAATGTTAAGAAGAAGAAGAAAACTTCATATGACTTAACATTATTCAATGAGTTCCTTGCAAGTAAAGACGAAAGGAGAGAAATTCGGAAAGTCCAGCCACTGAGCTGCAAGAGTTCGCGATAAAGTTTGTGCTTTTGTCTTTTGTCTATGTAATAAAAAGAAAATTACACGGTGGCTTGAAGATATGCTGCGCTCGTTCGTAAATATTGTTTTTACCACTCGAAAATAAAATTCATATCTTCGCGCCGCCGTGTAATATCCTCTATTTATCACGCAGAGGGCAAAATTACTTAATGGTGATTGGCTGAGACAGAGGCATTTTCATTCATTTTGGTTTGCCCGGGGCAAAATTACTTGATCCTGATTGGACGAGCAGAAAAGTTACTCGCCCCTAATTGGCTGAGCGCGCTGCTCTTAGTTGGCTTCTTGACGGCGGGATTTTGAGCAGAATTTGCAAACACATTATTTAATGAAAAAGGAATGGAAACCAGGTGATAGCTTGAAACGAAATTCGGAAAGCTGATTCTCAGTGTTTCACTCGAAACAACAGAATATTATTTCAGTTGAAAACTAGAAAACTTGCATCAGCTAGGCACTTGGCGAGTTTGCGACGAAATACATTCATGGCTGCCAACTGAAGATTCTTCACGTCACTTCTGTTAATTAATACGGCTTCATCTCGCATGCAACCCAAAGAGTTTTTTTCAAAGAAAGAAGAAGGTCAAATCAAACAGGAGAAGTTACTCTACAAGTTTGGACTCGTCGTTTGCTGTTTTATCGATGTAGGATTGTACATGTCAAACAGCTCGCACTGAGCGGAAAGCTTACTTGGCTTGAGTGTAAGCTTATTTTTTTTTATTTTCACGACTTACATTTTTCTCTGAAGATTTACATAACAGTCAACGTTATCCTGTTCTGAACGTAAGGGTTTGCTTGATCTTGCTGTGATTCTATGTGATTTTAGGAAGGCCAATATTTTCGTTCCACAAGCTGAATCATTAGCCGCGCCTTAAGGACGGTGCTTCCTAATACCAAAGTATTTTTGCGCGGTTTATGACTATGCGGGAAAAGCAGATCTTAGCAAGGGCTATTGGAATGCAAAAAGAAAATTGGGGGTAACCACGCATTTTCCAGAGATAATCAAGCTTCAATCTGGAAAAAATGTTGAAATAGCATTTTCTCGGAAAAAAAAGAAAAATATTTTTTTTCGCAGATTCCCTTTGAATTTGCCTTGACATACACAAAAGCAACAATGAATATAAAAAGCTTTAAAATACTTAACAAATGGTAATATAACAACTACTGTTTATGTGTTTTTTAATTAAAAATCATCGCAACGTAGCACTCCTCTGGTATACCAAAAATACAGTCTAGTAAATAGCTTTTGCACGCAACAAAAAATTAATCATATGTTTAATAGGCTTACCGCTTCCATTTTATAACATAAAAAGTAGGGGTCACCACGCGTTTTTGTAAGTTACCATATATTTCCCTGCCGAACTCATCACCCTTCGCAGCATAAAAGATCAGTCGTGAATACTCTCCTTGACAGAGCCGAAAAGTTACCATCCACAAACACAGGGAAATGTAGAGAAAGGAGACGCGTAATCAAAGTCTTGAAGGACAACAACTATCCGGCAGAGTTTATCAAGAGCTGCGAGTCTAATCGCAAAGCTCCTCGCCCCATTTCAAGCAGTGACAACTCATCTAGTGAGGAAACAACACCACACAATTTTGTAGCACTTCCGTATGTAAGAGGCGTTTCAGAGAGGATCACCAGAGTTTTGCGCATCAACAACGTTAAAGTTGGATTCAAACCGCTCAACACCTTGCGCACACGCTTCCCAAAACCCAAGGACAAGCCTTCCACCGAACAGACCAGGTGTGTGGTATACAAAGTCAACTGCCTCGACTGCGACTTTGTTTATTATGGACAAACTGACAGAGCCTTAACCACAAGAATCAAAGAATACAAAAGAGCAGTCCGTGTTGCTGACATTAATTCGAAGATAGCGCAACACGCGAATCAGTTTGTCCATAATATAGATTTCGATCATGCCACCATTGTCGACAGAGCGAGGGACTACCACAAGAGGCTTTTCCTTGAGGCTTGGTACTCTGAGCGAGACCCCAATGCGGGCAATGAACGTATTGACATACCAGCAATATACAAGTCATTCGCGTGATTCGATCTCGCGCAACGATCGATTTGTTACGTTTGCTAGCGTAGCACGCGCAAATAGTGAACCGTTAGAAAAAAGCCGTTACGGCTTGATGACATTTTAAACCGATGAAGGCCGAAGTTTTTGGTCAAAACGTCTTAAGTTAGCTTTTAAGAACGTTGTACTTAACGTTCTATACAATAGTCAGTGTCAAACACATTTTAGATTTTGATATTTTACCTTGGAAAGGTCTACATTCAGAAAGAATTCCGCTTGAGGTGAAAGACTCGTTTTAAAAGTAGATGACTGATGAAAGGCAACAGAAAGCACAGAATATTGGCACAGGTCTCTTTTTTTAAATTGGTAGCTAAACAGCATGACTCCGGCAAGAATTAATTACTTTACCCTGGGGCAGGGTTATTGTCCATATTATTAAAGACTTTTTGCACGCGATTTTGCACTCCCGAATAAGAAGATAGATATACATCCGCCAACATTTTCAACATCAAACTTTATTTAAGTTTCGGGTTCAGTGATTTCCAAAGAGATATTCGATGCGGGTCAGAAAATTATTACAAGAGGTTTCGGATCAAGCAATTATGGAAATGGCCAGAAACAACCCTACCTCAAACTATTTCTAGCAAGAGGTATTCCATGATGAGCAAGAAGTTTGATAAATTCAAAGTGATCACGTGACAACAAATTAAAGTTTCCCCTCTCCCCTTGGACCAATTTTGTTTCCGAAATTTTCCAAACATGGCTAGATTTGCGTGTTTCTCATCACAACATAGATAATCTTCAATCAAATCGGCTCCTTTGTTAGCCAGTCTTTTTTACTTTATGAACATCTTAGTCTTTTGTCCCGGTTCAACTTCAGTACAGATAAATATTAAATGTGCACTGATTTGCATATGCATTCGAGCCATTCACGCCAAAGTCACACACATTTCCAATGCATTTTCGTCCTTTCCAGATCATTGCAATGGCTAGTACTTTCCTTGTAGTGACTTGCAGATTGCGGAAGGCTATTAAAGCTGATCGATTTAATCATTGTCTAAAATGCCCATTTTGAAAATTCCCAGGTTTGAGCGCTTTTGCTTGACACCAAAAACTAATTTTCCCTATATGTTCAGATTACAACCTTTTGCTCCATTTCAGAGTTAAAAGACTGACAAGATATTGTCAAGAGAATATGATGAACATGGATGGACATTTTGCAAACACCAAAATTATCATCAGACTGAAAGAAATCTCCAAATTTTACCTTATTTAGGTATGAAAATTATAATGCGTGCATTTATCGGCCAGGGAATGCACCATGTATTTCGTCGCCAAATTGGACTTTCAGCATACAGTCGCTCCTTTCTATTCAGATCTTACGGGAAGGGAAAGTTATTCCTCCCGAAATAAATATAGAAAATCAAATTAATAGCTAGAAAATACCATTTGGCTATACTAACATATCTGTTTCGAATTTTGAATAGAAATGCTTTTCTGCCACTCTTGAGTTGTCCGAGTTTGCAGGATGTGGATGGTATAGGAAGAATATTTCATGCGGACATTATTTGACATCTAGTTTTTCTTCCATAAAAGCACTGTATTCCGCGCCCCAATTTTCGCCGTAACAGATTTTACCTTAATTGTGACTACCCGAGTGAATGAACGCATACAAGTTAACGTGTACAGGAAACCGACACATACGGACAAATACCTCGATTTCAACTCCCATCACCCTTCGCAGCATAAAAGATCAGTCGTGAATACTCTCCTTGACAGAGCCGAAAAGTTACCATCCACAAACACAGGGAAATGTAGATAAAGGAGACCCGTAATCAAAGTCTTGAAGGACAACAACTATCCGGCAGAGTTTATCAAGAGCTGCGAGTGTAATCGCAAAGCTCCTCGCCCCATTTCAAGCAGTGACAACTCATCTAGTGAGGAAACAACACCACACAATGTTGTAGCACTTCCGTATCTCAGAGGCGTTTTCAGAGAGGATCACCAGAGTTTTGCGCATCAACAACGGTTAAGTTGGCTTCAAAACGCTCAACACCTTGCGCACACGCTTCCCAAAACCCAAGGACAAGCCTTCCACCGAACAGACCAGGTGCGTGGTATACAAAGTCAACTGCCTCGACTGCGACTTTGTTTATTATGGACAAACTGACAGAGCCTTAACCACAAGAATCAAAGAACACAAAAGAGCAGTCCGTGTTGCTGACATTAATTCGAAGATAGCGCAACACGCGAATCAGTTTGTCCATAATATAGATTTCGATCATGCCACCATTGTCGACAGAGCGAGGGACTACCACAAGAGGCTTTTCCTTGAGGCTTGGCACTCTGAGCGAGAGCCCAATGCGGGCAATGAACGTATTGACATACCAGCAATATACAAGTCATTCGCGTGATTCGATCTCGCGCAACGATCGATTTGTTACGTTTGCTAGCGTAGCACGCGCAAATAGTGAACCGTTAGAAAAGAGCCGTTACGGCTTGATGACATTTCAAACCGATGAAGGCCGAAGATTTTTGGTCGAAACGTCTTAAGTTGGTTTTTAAGAACGTTGTACTTAACGTTCTATACAATAGTCAGTGTCAAACACATTTTAGATTTTGATATTTTACCTTGGAAAGGTCTACATTCAGAAAGAATTCCGCTTGAGGTGAAAGACTCGTTTTAAAAGTAGATGACTGATGAAAGGCAACAGAAAGCACAGAATATTGGCACAGGTCTCTTTTTTTAAATTGGTAGCTAAACAGCATGACTCCGGCAAGAATTAATTACTTTACCCTGGGGCAGGGTTATGGTCCATATTATTAAAGACTTTTTGCACGCGATTTTGCACTCCCGAATAAGAAGATAGATATACATCCGCCAACATTTTCAACATCAAACTTTATTTAAGTTTCGGGTTCAGTGATTTCCAAAGAGATATTCGATGCGGGTCAGAAAATTATTACAAGAGGTTTCGGATCAAGCAATTATGGAAATGGCCAGAAACAACCCTACCTCAAACTATTTATAGCGAGAGGTATTCCATGATGAGCAAGAAGTTTGATAAATTCAAAGTGATCACGTGACAACAAATTAAAGTTTCCCCTCTCCCCTTGGACCAATTTTTGTTTCCGAAATTTTCCAAACATGGCTAGATTTGCGTGTTTCTCATCACAACATAGATAATCTTCAATCAAATCGGCCCCTTTGTTAGCCAGTCTTTTTTACTTTATGAACATCTTAGTCTTTTGTCCTGGTTCAGTTTCAGTACAGATAAATATTTAATGTGCACTGATTTGCATATGCATTCGAGCCATTCACGCCAAAGTCACACACATTTCAGGGACCGCGCAGGGGGAGGGGCTAAATAATAATAATAATAATAATAAAAATTTCCAGAAGTTTTTCAGAAGTTGGTGATAAAATTTTCTTTTTAATCTACAGCAGATCGCAACGGACAAAAGTTGCAATGACGATTAGCAAAGTAGACGCGATTACAACTGAACAAATATCAAGAGTTAAGATCACTTTGAGTTCACTGAATTTATGCTGTTGTCATGAGAGGATTTGCCGATTTTCAAGCATTTTTATGTTATCCGTGTTCATTGTTTTAAAACCCTTTTTAAAGGCCGACAATAGTTATTCCGTGGAAACAACTTTAGGCCTAGAAAGCGTTATAAAGTAAATAGCATGTTTGGTTTTAAGTCACGTTTCCTAGTAATGCTTTTGCTTTTCAAGAAATAAGTGTTATCTTTAGTAAATAGCATATTTACTCTTAAGTTACGTTTCCTAGTTATCCTGCCACACGAGCGGCTAATTATCAACCTGTTAGTATATTGACTTTCCGCGTTGTAATACATTTACTAACACATCCAGTTTCACTAATGAATGTTCGCGTAGTTAATTGCTTTTTAGGGTGAGAACATGCTAAACGATCTCGCTTATTATTAAAGAGCTTCACAATAAGCACAACAATAAGCTTTCGAGTTAAACTAGAATTTTAATTAAGTTGCGATATCCTCAAAGGACCATATCTTCCGTTGTAACTGTTTTTCACATCTTTATGTTAGCACACTTATCGTACTCTGTTAACAAAAAGACGCGTGTACAATCATATATACATGATATAAGGAAGTAACTTGTAAAGCTTTCTTCGATTACATCCCTGATGACATTTCCGATGAATATATAGTCAAGAATAAACCGCTGTTGGAACCAAGTTCTGTCTCCTCCTTGACGTCCGTAGAAGTTTCAGCGAAGTAGATTCCCAGGTACCGAGAAATAGTGACGGTTTCTATTCCCGCAGGCCAAGTGGTGCTCCATTTGAGTTAAGTTTCCCCCCAAGTTCAATACGTTTCAGTTAAAGTTCCAAATCGCCGTACACCCGAAAAACCTCCCGTCACACTATTTAGACTGCAAAACAGTCGTATTTTGGGGGTTGGTCTGTCAAACGAATGCGCGCGGTCTTTGAACGAAAGATCTGGAGCGAGTGTGAGAACGAAGAATATGCTATTGAGCAGTTGTATCTTGCGTTTTATAGAGAAACGTTTTTATGACAGCATTTTATCGCCATAGATACTTTAAACTGAAAATTATACACAGCTCTGGACATCGCGGGACACGGGAGTCCTGCGTGATAACCAACAGAGAAGCGCACATGGTAAAATGAGCATAATTAACGAATACTTCTGGCTGTTAGAAAGAAAATATCTACAAAAATCTCTGATTGCTTTTCTAAAAATGGACAACTCTCTCTGAATTTTAAGACCGGATAATAAATGTTGATTCTTGTATTAAAAACAGTGGCTTTTTAAGCGCTGAAAGTTGGTAATTTGCACCACGCTTGTTAATTTTAGATGCATTTCCAGCCATTTCAGAGGACTTAAATTCACAATTTTCCCGGAGGGGGGGGGGGGGGGGGGGGGGGGCATGCCCCCGGAACCCCTAGATGGCTCACGCTGACGCGTTCGCATTAGCCCCCCCCCCCCCCCCCCAACTCAAAAAGTGCTGCGCGGGCCCTGCATTTCCAGTGCATTTTCGTCCTTTCCAGACCATTGCAATGGCTTTTATTTCCTTTTAAAATATAAACTGAAAATTTCGCGCGCTCTGATTGGTTAAAAACCATGTTTTATCAGAGTATAAAACATAGAGAAGCGTGTTTTATCGTTTCGCGCGCGTAAATCTATATTTTAAAGCACATAAAGAAGCCAAAACCATGTATTATACTGTCATAAAACACTCCGGGAATTTGAGAACACTCGAGAAATTTAGAAAACACTCGCCTGCGGCTCGTGTTTTCTAAATTCCTCTCGTGTTCTCAAATTCCCGTCGTGTTTTATGACAGTATAATACATGGTTTTGGCTTCTTTATTTGTTAAGTAGTGACTTGCAAGATTCAGTTAACCACATATCACTACAAAGGTTCGAAAGCGAAACAATATTTCAAATGTTTGAAATACTTTCTTGATCGTTCAGTGTTTACAACCGAGTGAGCGGTAAAGACCGTTAGGGGAGGGGTGGAAGAAGGTTAATGTCCATGGCCAGAAAAGCATTTCTCTTCAAAATTTAAAACAGACATGTCATCCAAATGGTAACTATGATATTTTGTAGCTATTAATTGTGATTTTCTACATTTATCCTTTACTTTTAATAATTTCAAAGGCTAGTAAGATTTAATTAATCATTGTCTAAAATGCCTATTTTGAAAATTCCCAGGTTTGAGCACTTTCGTTTGACACCGAAAAATAATTTGCCCCATATGTTCAGATTACAACCATTTGCTCAATTTCTAAGTTAAAAGACTGATCAGATATTGTCAAGAGAATATGAAGGGTAACCTTCGTATTCTCTTGAAACTGACTAAAATTGCCACTTTGACAAAACCTTAAAACTACCTGGCTTTGTCTTAATCTGTTTCTCTGCACTGCAGCAAACCAAGGACAATTCAAAAGGCTCTTTGTTAAGAAAAAGAAAAAAAATAAACTACAGTGAAATCTATCGGGACCAGGAGAAGTGTCCCCTTAATGGAGGTTGGGCGGGGTGTTGTTAATCATTAACCTAAACAAAAATGCCTGTTTCCTTGTTTTCCTTGACTTGGAATGCAGCCATTTATTTAAGCGACAATGAAATGCATAATTTAAGCTCGCAACAGCAACCTTGGACTGTTTAAATTGCGATTTGACTCCTCGCTTGTGGATTATACCAATAACGGACTGATGAAATACACGTGAAGTTGATCAAAAATAATAGTTTTGTTCTCATTAGCAGATGAGTTGTCCCTCTTAATGGAGGTTGAAATAGCTTTTGGGATGCTCAAAAAGTGTCCCCATCCCTTAATAGAGGTGTCCCTTAAATAGAGGTGGTAAATACAAAGATTATATGAGCGTTTTTCCGGGACAAGGAGAAGTGTCCCCTTAATGGAGGTGTCCCAAAGTAGAGGTTCCATAAAGCAAACTGGCACAGTTAGAGGTTCCATTGTATATTAAATTGAGATTAGGTGTTATATATGTAGTTTTGTAGAAATATTAGGGTACTGGGTATGAGTGTTTAAAAAATAATTTAATTCGTTTAATTCAATTCATGTTCAGGTTTATCAACCTCAGTAGTCACATAGTCACAAAAGCAAAACGACAAAATGACCAAAATTCACAAAAAATTTCAACGGATTACACCGAGAATGTCAACATTGAATACCAGAATAAATTACCAGAATAAAGAGTTGGCGCGAAGGATTTATTCTGATAATTTATTCTGATATTCAAATGTAGACAATCTCGGTGTAATCCGTTGACATTTTTTGTGAATTTTGGTCATTCGTCGTTTTTCTTGGACTGATAGTATGTGATTATTGAAGTATCGAGGAGTACATGTGAGTGGGATTTTTTAAACGGGTAAAGTTGATAAGCCGGCACATGTGTCGAACCTTGAAATACTCCCTTTATTGAGTTTGTGTGCATGCAGAGAGAGTAGAGTCCCCACTTAAACTCCGGTTTGGAAAGCCATATAGTTTATCAATCAGAAAACAAGTTACGAAAGATGTACGCAATTTTAATGCAAGTGGCCAATACTACTTTTTACAGTGTGGTGTGTCAATAATAAGGCCAGCTGAATTTCTTTGATCCAACGATGATTTGTGGGCATGGAATGTGTGTAAGTACAAATACAAAACTAGAAAATCCATTGGTAATATGTTTGATAAAGGAAGTGCAAATCAGTGCACAACCGATATGTTTGTTCAAGGGTTAATAATCGATGAAGAACTTTAATATCGCCACTAGATTTATTCCCTGAAAATCAAATTGTAGGCTTAAAAAAAACACAACATATTCAAAAGTGATTACATCAAGGATAAATATTATGATACATTCGCACATTTGAGTTTTTAAAAAAATACGTTACTCTGTAAGTGGAAAATGTTATTTTTTCATTTTACTAAGTCTTTATCGATGATTTCAATCTTTTAAAAATTATTTTCACTAACATATATAACCCTTACTATATAATGCTAAACTTTGAAAATCCAACATTTGCTTGTCGCGATTCGTCTCATGATTAGTACTGTGATACTGATACAATGCATGATTACTTATATTGTGAATCGATTGAAATTCAAATTAACATAACAACAACAACAACAACAAGCTTTATTAATTCTTATAATTCAAGCTTTATTAATTCTTTATTAATTCACATACTAATGTGTTTGTACATCCTTAAATATCCCAAAAGATGGAAATAACAAGGAGATTCAGGCTACAATGCTTTGGGTTTTGGAAAAATTATGTTTCATACTTCATTGCAATTGTCTTCAAATTCAGTGTAATTTATTCGATCACAAGTCTGTTAAGAAGAGCAATGGAATGATTTTGAGAGAAATGAAGTTTTATTTTCTTGACACTTTATGTTTATTTTTATTTTCACATCCGACCATCGCGTTTATCAACATACCGATTTATGAAATCAAGATATCCCACCCTAATTGACCTGAATTTGAAATTCATGAAAGAGAGTTTACTGAAATACACTGAATAAAATGACTAACCAACGAAAAATGCTTCTTAACGATATTATTTGCTATTGTTTCGCCTGAATTTTTGGAACAGGAGGGGAGGTGGATAGAATAGGAGAGGCGAGCCTGAGGACAATCTATCTTCAATTAAAGTTGCATTTACTTCGCAGTGACACAAACAGTGATATTTTCAAGCCGGGGTATTGATCCAAACATTATTTATTTTACACACAGCAGGGGATTCAGTTTTAATTTGCGGAAATTTAGTAACGTTCACCTGCCAAGCTATGAGAGTAAAAGCGAAGCCAGGATCTCTTCTCTTGCACGTTTAATCTGGCCTGATACAAATTTTATATACCCGCCGTCAGTCTTCATTTGCACTGAGACAGTACATTAGTGCATCAAAACCTCTCTTGGGTATTACTTAGGCTCGATTTTCGCCGCTCCCCGGGATGAGCGTGGACAGCGGCTGGTAATCGAGCCTAGTATTACGCAGTTGTAAAGAATCGCAAAGCACGTTCATGGAATGATTAGATTTTTCTGCCACAAAATAGACCAATCACCGCTGTACATGAACAACACTGCCATTTGCTAACTGTTCAGATTGCTATTTGTCGTGGCAATCTGTAATTGAAAAGCTTTCTTAATGTGATGCTCAGTGAGACCAAGCCGCTAATGGCTTTTTGAGAATAATGGAGTTTTTGAAATGAAATCTTAGATAGACGAAAGTTGACTGGCTTTTTCATGCAATTTAATATCTACTTGTGTATTATTTACTTTCATATCTTAATTTCACTGTAATGTATTATTCACATTTTCACACTTTAGTCCTGTATATATATATATATATATATATATATTATATATATATATATATATATATATATATAATTTACATTTGAAAAAGACGACATGGAGTCGTCGAAACGTCATGTCTTTATTGTTAATATTCCTTCTAAAATTTAATATCTTCAAAAAAACGTTTCCATACATGCGGTTTAATCTCTTTGAAAATAGTTGTAAAATTGACTTGTCGACTTGGTCAGCAAAAAAATGTCTTCTTGTCCTTAGAGTACATTTACAATTTTCCACAATTTCTCCCTCTGGTATTTGTTTAGCAGTTCACAGTTCTCTTGAACACAAATAAAAATGCCTAAAGCAAACTGGCACAGTTAGGAATCCCAATAGAATGTCGTAAATCTGTGCTTTGAGCACTTTACAGCATGCGGATATGGTACATGGTGTTGTGTATACAACAAAGGAAAACATAATTGACCCCAAACATTAATCAACCTTCGTTCTTGAAAATTTGTTGAATCCGCACTTCCCAAAGAACGTCCGCAATAAATGAATGAACAAAACAATATAATTGAGTCAACCTACAGACTTTAGATCCAAGTTATTTATATGCTAGCGCTGTTGAAAGCCTTCTCGTTTTAAGGTAACTAAAAGCTTTCTTATTGCTATCGCGTTTTGCTTCGCTGTGTTTCCGTTTCATGTTTGCCGATAATTGAGCCACAAGCGCTTTTTCCATTAACATTTCATTCAAATAAGGTCTAATGGTTTTCTTCTTTTAGCATCGCTTTAATGCACACGGTTGAAGCAATTTCAAAATATGTTCAAGCTTATGTTGGTGATGTACTTTATAGGACTGTGTACGGGCGGTTTGTTCTATTTTAGCTGCTTGTCAGACCTGCTGTTTTAGATTTCGAAATTTGGAGCGAAAGCTTAGAGACCATCAAGTACAGATTTTGAAGAGGAAACATAGGATTGACATGTTCGAGGGTAAGTTTATCTTTTTTGTTAAATCTCTTTGCATAAAAACATGTTGTTGTTATTTTTCTTTTACTAGAGACACGATTCCAAACCAATTTCTTAGTTCTCAGGATTGACTGCCTATTGCATGTAAAATAAAGCTATGAAGCCGATTATATGTCAAAAACGATTGACATCGTGCACCTCGATGCCTGCTAACAAACAAAAACACACCGGAACGAGTGAAAAACATTTAATCTGATTTTCAATCATCTTGCTCTTTTATCTATTTGCAGAACGTGTCATTTTCTTTCTCGTCTGTTTGTCGGCTACGTCAAACCTTATCACGGCAACAAACACTACCGCACACCTTCCCACAATACCACGCACAGCTGGCACAGCGGCTCCTGAGCCAGGTCCTGATTGGCCGGTAGCCAAACGGCAGTGGGGATTAACATGGGAACTGCACTGGCTAGGACTGGGTTTGGCGTTTGCTTTCCTAGCATGCAGATCCTTGTGGGCAATAGTTCGATCTCCAGACGTCAACAGTCGGTTTGCACGAAGAAATCTTTTCTATGCAATAAACTGGCTTCTGGTAGCACTGGGTACTACAAGGAGTTTCTATCTCTGGATTGACCCATACGAGTCCGGAGAAAACATCACCACCTGTCCATTGTGGGTTGTCAGACCTCTATTTGGCATCGCCTTTCCATGCCTTATGTCAGCATTTTGCCTTGTGCACGTTGCATTCTTGGAGGTTACCAAGATTCAGCTCGGTTCCCCAAAACTCAGAAGTCTCCGTTTCGTTGTCAGCATAATTCTTGTGCATTTTGCTGTTGTTACCGTGTCAGATACGACCGCTGCAATCAAAGCAGACAGGACGGAATTGTTAATTGTGTGCCAGTCATTCTTTATAGTGTGGGGGCTTCTCAATTCCATCTCCTTCATTTACAGTGGATCTAGAGTTGTGATTAAAACTCGCAACATTCGAAACAGGATTTTTGAAATGGAAAGTGTTGAGTGTAATCAACAGGCACAGCAATCACAGCCAGCTAAACAACGTGCTCCTGTAAACAAGCATTCGCGTCAGCAGAAGGAAACAGCCAGACAACCAAACACACCTCAAAATGGTCACACCAGTGGCGGTCCAGCCGTCGTTTACACAATACAGCCACTTGGGTTTGGTAATAACCTTACCGTTGGACCTCGAGGCACCAGACAGAAGGTTTCAAATCAGGAATCAAAACCTGTCAATAGACAAAGACATCCCAATCTGACCACTTGTGTCCCCACCAACCGGGAGCGTGCCGTACAAAAGGTTGCCGGTATCACAATAATTACAAGTATTCTAAGCATCTGTTGTTGTGTTCTTCAAATATATTCCCTCTTTGGAGTTTATGCTGCTTATTCCAGGATTGTGTCTCCCAAGCCGTGGCCATGGTTAGCATTCCAGACATCGTTCAGATTGGTTGAGCTGTTCATGGCTTTTCTTTTATCTTACTGTGTCCTTCGACCAGGTGTTTGTTGGAGAAGAGGCATGTTTACTTGGCTGTCTGGCCTCAGGAGATCAAGAAAGACCCGACTGCCTCGCATAACCATAGTACAAGTCCAACATGCAGCGCAAGGTGACATTGCCTAAAGAAGCCTAACTGATGCAAGACGGGAACTTGGCGCGCGTTCAAGCGTGGCCGTGGTTGCTTGACATCAGTCAACCGATCATTTGGCATGTTTGCTTGGCTGTTTAGCCTCAGGAGATCAAGAAAGGCTCGACTACTTCCTCGCATAGCTATAGTACAAGTCAAACATGCAGGGCAGGGCGACCTTTCGTAAAGAGACCTATTTTATGCAAGACATGAGGGAGGTAGTCAGAGCTAATCCACTTCCCTGAATTCCGTGGTGGTCCGTCAACAGGATGGATTCTGCAGACATTAAGTTCGGACATGGTGCCAGCCAACAGACAAGAGGCCGTGAAACTCAGCTAAACACCCAATGGACTGTTGGATCGGTCACTCCAACTACACTCTAAGAGTTACTCAGGGCAGGATGGTCCACGTACGACATCCTGTGGTGCAAAACCAAAATGAAATATATGTATCTACCAGAAGACGTGACCTTGGCGAGCCTTCAAACCTAGCGGTGGTTGCTTGACATCGGTCAACCAAGCATTTGTGATAAAAGACATAAGAGCTAAATTAAATGTTTTCTTTCTATTGGAATTAATAAAACTGAAATCAAGGCAATAGAGCGGTTTCCATTCGAGTGTAGTAAAACCAATCATAACAAATGTAAACAACTCAATGAATCAATGAAGCAAATCGAAGTAAATGTGTTTTCCCAAGCGCGGGAAAAACGCGAGAGACCAAGTCACCATTGGTTTTGGTTTTGCATCTGATTGGTTGAGTAGGTGGCGCAAGTCAGTGTTTTTTAAACCAATCACAAAGCGTATTCAAGCAAAACCAAAGCAATTCTTGATTACTGTCGACACTCAATTGAAAACCGCTCTATATATACGCTAGAGCATGACCTACTGTTGGCGTGGATTCAAACAGATTGGTTGGAGGGTAGTGAAAATGCCCCATCTTCTCCTGACGTTTGTCAATTCCCAACTAGTAATACGTGACTCGCAGACGGTCCTCGCGAAGCTGGGAAGGGGATTAATCATCTTTGGGATGTGGGGGTGATAACCACCAGGCTTTAGAGATCGACTGGAGTTCGCTATAGTCCTGAAATATGTGTTGTACACCTTTCCTGTTCACGATCTTTCGACTGTTCAACGAGGGAAGGAGAATCGACAGCGCCGTGTTTTTGCTATCGAATTCCCCATATAATTTCGATCGATAAACACATACTAAGCTTCGAACAATTCGTCCCTGTTTCTGTGTACATTTTTACGGCAGTATTCTGTTGAAATCAGTGTTATTAATCCAAAAAGATAAAAAATTAAAAATTAAAGAAAGAACTCCAGGCGGATTCGAACCCTCGCTCACAGTCGCGAAGATCAGATTTAAAGGCTAGCGCTTTATACCATTAGGCCACGAGCACGCCCCGTCTGGCCGGGGGCATAATTTATAGCCGGGGGTTTGTTGTTGTTGCCTAGTAACGGCCACATGCCATCGGAAAGAAAGAAATATGACCGTAAACGCCAGACGAGATTTTGATCCAGCCTGAGCACTTGGGGACAAAATTGTAAAGCTTCGCGAGGAATTATTTGATTGAAAGTGAATAAGTAGCAAAGGACCACGAACGATAATGCTGCTGGTTGAAACAATTCTGTCGCATTTTCTCTGTAAGTTTTATCTACTCTTGGGCCGAAAGTTTATCGTTAAACGGAATATGTTTATGCAATTATTTTAGCTACCACTGGCAAAAAGTATAGTATCTGCAGATGGTTCTATATATAGAGGTTATTCAGCGGAAAGTTGTGTAATACGGCTGGGTATTTTTACGAGTCAGTTTTTATTTTTTATTTATTTATTTATTTTTATTTTTCCTAAAATGTAGGCTTTCAACAGTCTTTTCCGTAGCGCGCGGTCAGGGGGACTAAGACCCGTGTAATACGGTCTCATATTTGCACTCGTCTTGGTGCGTATTCGCACTCTAAAATGCTATGTCGTATAATAAAACATAATACCAGGGGGGGGATAGCTACTTCCCATACATTCTCTTAAATCAAATCCAAACCATGCTCTCATAACTTGCAAAGCAATCATCACAACTTTAGCCAGCGGATTCATCATCTGCATGTGCGTAGAAGTTGTGTAAAACCAGAAGAAAGGCTAGAAAAACATGGCGGCTGATGAGGCGATGGAAGTGCGTACTGACGTATAACTGATTATTGTATTTGTTAACTTTGTGATCCTTTAAACCAGATAAACTTCTTCCTCAAGTTTAATTTCGTTTTCAAGATGCAACCACGACGGCGACGGCAACGAGAACGTCACAAAACAATAGGTTTAATTAGTAGTACAATATTCTGCACGTGTGTTTTTCATATTTCTTTGCCGTCCCATGCAAAACAAAACGCACGTGCGTTCTGCATTTACATTTTTTTCCCTTCCTATGCAAAACAAAAAGATCAAATGTCCAAATTCAAGGAATTATGGAGAACGTGAACACGCGATGGTTAATTTTCCTGTCTCTATCTGGACTTGAACTCACGAATTCAGCTCCTGGAAAGTTCAGAATTGAACGTGTTGGAATAATCGCGAAATAGTTTATAGGAACGTTAATAGTCCATTTTACAGTTGTGTGCTTAGAATCCAGGCCTTTGAACAGAAGTGAGGCTGGAGGTGACTTTGTTGTGATACAAACCTTCCTTCTTTTCAAATGTAAATTATTCTGTTATTATGTAAAGTAGTTTCTGATCTCTATCATCTCATGGTCACCCCTAACCTCGCTTTCATACAGAGGCTTGGTTACATTTCACAGAACTGTAAAATGGTCTATTCATTTTTTAAGGAATTTCGCGTGTGAAAAGAAGCACACCGCTGACCAAAACGAAATTGATCGCTTTGCACGTTGTGAGAGCATGGTTTCTCGGTCCCAGGCCCTGTCACTATCCACCCCCTGCATAATACAGTAATATAACAGAGTACTTAACGTGAAAGTACTCTTAGCTACCAGCCACTATCCAGCTACTCCACAACAAAAAAGGAAAAATACAGAAAAAATATAACAGCTAATTAATATAATTATTTCAGGAAATAAATATGGCCCGTTCACTCTTTTTTGATAGCCACGCCTAACTTCTCTTTATGACATCAGAGAAGTTTTATAGAGGATATGAATAAATAAATATATATCAAATAAAGTATGCCTCTTCTCGCGTAGGTATTGTTTTTGGCTCGTCGCTGCGGAGGTAAGATGAATACAATTACTATGCAAAATCCCGTTAAGTTCAAGGAGCAAAAATTGGAAAGTAGTTTGTCATCAAGTTTAAAACGCATAATTCGATTTTTCCACGACTTTATTTAAACCATAAACTACGTATAGAATTTTACTCTATAAAATATCATGCGGACTACTGATTCTAGGTGCTGTGTCTACAATACGTGCCCCTCCCCCACAAGTTTCAAATGAATATGTTAAAGCCCTTCTGGTTTTTACTTGTATTCTAATTCTAATTTCTTCAACCAGTGTGTTCAAGCAAAATATGCATGCACTGTATCTGAGTACAGTTGAAGCTCTCTGAGCGGACAATTTCGTAAGCGGACAGCTCTGCTAATACGGCCGCTGATAAAATGGCACTTGACTACACCACAAGTCTCTATCCTAAGATATCAGCTCGTTTTTCCTCCGCCTTCACCATAACTACATTGTCATAAGTAACTTTGGAATATTAAATAGATCGTTATCCAATAAATCCTTTTAAACAAGAACGTTCGGCATAAAAGGGGCCTGGCCTTTCCTGGCGATTTTCACACCTAGCTGTCAATCAACCACTGCTGACAAACAATATTCGCTTGGAACAAGGTCAAATAATGGCGGCCGTAAATTCTTGGAAATAAAAGTTAAAAAAAAATAGACTTCTAATGTTCGTAATGGATTGAAATTTGGCAAGATGAGTAAGAAAGTCATCTTGTACACGAAAATGTAAAATAATGAATATCAACAATTTGATCGCAGGGGTACTTTAAGACTCCAAACACGCCAGCGCATGCGCTTCAGGAACAACATAGAAAGCGTACGTGAGAGGTGGAAGGATCAGCTGAGCACCCCGTGGTACTGGATACGGCTGGAGGACTGGGAATGATAAGTCTGCACCCATCTCAAGTAACTTGCCATTAAGCCTGATCTTCCTACAAAACAAAAGAATTGATGCCGAGAAATATTTAGCTTATCTTCAGTGGCATTATTGCCTTTAAATAAATGGACTTACGTAAGTGGCTCAAACTAAGCAAAACATGCTTGGAAAATTCGCAAGTAATTGACAAAATTGTCAAAGGCTCTTTTCGTGTTCGAAAAACCTTAGAATCTTGTACACTACGTCATATTGCTGATAGTAACTCTAGGCCACTTCCCAATCCACACGCCATCTTCACCAAAATAGCAATCTCGTTCCCAGAGTCCTCGTTACCCTTGTCCAGCGGTGGAGCGGCCAACAAGGACCTTTGGGATAGAGTGATCCGCCTGACTTGCGCAGTAAGACCGGAAGTCCAAGAATCTTGGCGTCCGTTAGTTGAAACATGGGGTCGAACACATGCGCAGTAGAGCCGGAAGTCCTAGAATCCGGTCATGGCGGATCGCTTCCCCCAGAGGTCCTTGTTGGCCGCTCCACCGCTGGACAAGGGTAACGAGGACTCTGGGAACGAGATTGCCAAATAGCTAATATGTTGTTCCTTTTATTGCTATATTCTCACCATTTTAAGTACATATTTACAGTTTACATTTCTTTTTTTTTCATCTAAGGTTGTAGACTGACAGCCGAAAGCTCAGAATTTTTAATTATATATAGCCAGAAAATGTTTTTAAATAATTTTTAATATGTCTTATCCCGGCATTTTCTTTTTTCGTCACTAACCTTGAAGTTATGCTTCCCTCTGGAGTGAAAAGATATTCATCTACGTCCAAGGTCTCCAAGCTTTGAAGATTTTCAGACATCGTTATATTAGCTTCTTTATTTGGATTTAGGTTCATGGCCATAATTGATACAGCGCCCTGCTTGTAAAACCTGCATACACATGCAATTAAGATACTATCAAAATTGACACAAAAAGTCGTTTCAAAAATCAGTCACATGTATTTTAAAAAGGTCGGGGGGAATCTCAAGGGCACTCAAACAGATCATTCCAACGAAACTAACCTTTGGAAGATCTAAATTGCCACACATATGCGGATTAAAGTGTGATGAAAAACTAGAGTTTTCTTTACTAAAGTAAAATGTTTCCTCGAACGTCCGCAATATATACTCCTTTTATAATTAACAAATAGACTGTGAGCTCAAGGTTTCTATCGGCTCAGTGAAATTTGGCGATGGGCGAAAAAACTAGCATATAAGCCCTCGAACTTCGTTCTCGGGCTAATATTTGTTTTTTAGCATAACCCAGTGGCATCTATTAAACATAGATCCTCGATAGAAACACTCTATTGTTATATTATAGTTCACCACTAAATTTTCTTTGATTCTGATTGGCTTAAATCGAACACGTGACGTGATAGTGTTCATCCGCGGAGAGACACTGTCAGGTGATAGTGCCCGTCGACCCCGGATCGATAGTGCCCGCCTGAGCAAAAAACAACCGTTTTGTGCAGTTTTGAGCTAAACAGTTGAAAGAATAAATTCAAAACTAGCGAGAATTTACTCTCTATCAATTCTTTCATAACATATGGGCATGCACGAAGTTTGGAACGAAATATTTAATGGCAAATTCCTGTAAATGTACAACAAATGCACTAAACAATTTACGAAAAGATCGGTAAACCGACACAAATTCGTCCAAAATATGACAGCCTGTTTACACCACAGGTTTAAGCTTAGCCTATTCAGTATTGTTACCTTGTATTAATTTCCAAGAGGCTTGTCAATTCCAGCTTGAATCAGCACAATAAATATCGGTTACGAAGCTTAAATACGGCAGTTCGTGCAGCGTTTGCCCGCAGTGAAACCTTCGACTCCGTTCAGTTGTCCGTTTGACTTGTAAAATGAATATAATGTTCAGCTCCACAATTATTTCAGATCTTCCCATTTTGTGCTACAGTGCGACTACTCCAACCAAGGCCACCCGACAAAATTATGTGCAAATTAGCGAATGAAAACTTTGGCTGTTAACAATAGATTTCCTACAAATTATGGATCTAAGCAAACGCAATACATTTGTGACCAGTTTTATTGTTGTAACACTCAAACGCTATTGGTCAATTTGCAAAGAATTTGCTTGGGTGGCCTTGGTTGGAGTGGTCGCACTGTAAATCATTTGCACAATTTTCCAGAATATATGAAACTTTAGAAGAGATTGAGCGAAGAAATAATCCTGCTTTCTTTTCATTCAACTTGGTGGAACCCGCGCCAGGTTTTGCCGCCGTTTTTCATACAAATCATACTTGGAACTGAAAAATCACTTGGAACTGAAAAATCACTCAGCCGATTTATAACTTTTGAAAAAGTAATAACGAAGTTTAACCTAAAGTTTGGTACATATTTACGAGACAAAAGTTGAAATGCAAAACTATTTTTGAAGCTCCAAGCGTCGCAGTGTGTTAGAAATCGAAATAAATAAATTCATGTCGTTTTCAGTTTTAGGCCGCCGCACGGAACATTTAGTGGTGAACAATAACGACAATAGAGTGTTTTTGTCTCGGAACTATCGGTCTGATAGTTGCCCTTGGAAATTATATGTTCTAAAATCTAGCATATAAGCCCTCGAACTTCGTTCTCGGGCTAATATTTGTTTTTTAGAACATAAAATTTCCGCGGGCAACTATCAGCCGATAGTTCCTCGACAGAAACACTCTATTGTTATAATAGTAGGGCCTGTGTAGACAATCAGATTGCACGTTTTCAAGTAGTCAGCCACAGGGTTATGCTAATTCACGATATACCACTCGAAAGCAAGAAAAGACTTGTTCTTACCCAGATTTAGTGTTGGTGCAGTGAGCAAAGATTCTCACCATTGCGGGAAGATCTTTAGAACGGTGTACTGCAAGGACTCTTGTGCCAAACAATTTTTTATACAGGAGTGAAAGCCAATAATCCTGAATGGATACAATCAAGTTTATACAAGTTAGACAACTATACAGTTCAATCTCCATGATGCAGACACCTTAGGTATCACTTATATATCAAACACGATAGACAGTGTTTCATCCGATTTCCAAACACCGAGAAGAGAATTGAAAATAGCGGAGTATTTTTGACGAAAATCGAGGTGTTTGGATTTTACGAAACTTACGCAAATTAAATTACACCTGAAAAAAAGGTCATTAAACGTACAGGATTTGGTTCCATGTCTTTGGCCGACCAGTGAATATCTTCCATGGAACATTGTCTGCCTGATGACCACCTTATAACCATGTTGAGCTGCTATACCCAGTTTATTTAACCACCTAAATATAAAAAAAAATTAAGCATAAGCTTACACACTTTGAGGGAGAATGAATAACTGGGGATTATTCTCTTCTGTTTTTTTCTGTCTTCTTCGCAGTGGCCTTTTGGTTAGTGCGTTGGACTCCGGATTGAGCCTGACTCGTCCCCAGTCGTCTCCTTATGAGAAACTTGTAAGACGCGGTGGATGATGGGAAGGAGCATCCCCCGCGTCTTGCGACTCCCAACAAAGGAGACAAGAGAGACGACTGGGGACGAGTCAGGGATTGAGCGGTCCGGGTTGGAGCTCTGGCGGGGGTCATTGTGTTGTGTTCGTAGGCAAACTACTTGTAACTTTCACATTGCTTCTCTCCACCCAGGAGTATAACTGGGTACCGGGGAATTGCCAAGGAAATCTGACAAAAATGCTGGGGTTACCAGCGATGGACTACCGCTATTCCCCTATCCGGGGGAGTAGCGATACTCCTAGCTAGTCGCTTCATGCTATGGAAACCGAAGTTTTAAAAGCGCTGGTCTGATAAGCAACTAAGCCTGTAGACATACTTTAACCTTATGGCCCAAGCGCGAGATGTGCGACTTGAATTATACTTCGGTGCGTTTCAAATACACATCTACATGCATAGAAACGTATATAAGTTGTAGATTACTAAAAGTGGAAAGTTTAACTTGCCGTATACCAAGGTACTCACATAAAACCAGCCACGAATCTGTCAGATATTCCCCTTGCTCCCCCTCCGCTAGCACTAGCAGTTTCACCCAACCACTTGGGAAGGTTTGGAGCAGTTTGATTGATCACTGCATCAGGCTCGTTGAAGTCATGGAGTAGTGTGTCCAGGACTTCTGGTACGATGAACTGGGGAAGAGAACAGTCCAAGGCACTCACATAGTAACTGCAAAAGGAAAATTAGTAATGCAGTGTAAATTCAACTTCTTCATATTGTAGAAAAAAACATTGTCTATCAGATACTTCGATCTTGTATACTTTCAAATAACGTTGTGAAAAAAAATCCGATTTTGAGAGACGGTCGACTTACAAACAGCATAATGGCACGCCTGGCTAATCCATATTACAAAAGGAGCGAGTGTGCGCCATCCCCAGACACTGCATTATAACTGAATTTATAAGAACGTGGTTCAAGAAAATTTCAGCATTTTTTCTACAATTACGCCAAAACCCCAGTTTTATCACTCCAATAAGACTCCAAGAGCGAAAAGGAGAAAGAAGGGAGGGGAGGAGAAAAAGAGATTGGCATATCTGATATTATTATATTGTCTACTTTGGAGCGATTTTCTGGGACCATGTTTTTATCAATCCAGTTAGATATAGAAACACTGAAATCTCTACTGAGATTATAACAAGCTCACGACCTGTAGTGAGCTGGCTCTCTTTACAAGATACGCATTCAAGTTGTACACAGTGGCGGATCCAGGGGGAGGGTCGGGGGGTCCAGACCTTAGGGGTTTTTTGCTTTCTCTATTATCCATAGCAAACTGAACCACACCAAAATGCACTTTTCAGAGCCTGAAATCTCATTTTTTTCCAAACACCCCCTCCACGCCTTTACTACTGACGTCTACTTCCAACAATTCTCCTTCAATCTACTTCACATTTCAGGAAAACCCTGGGACCCCCCCTATCAAAATATCCTGGATCCGCCCCTGGTACATGTATACACGTCCATACCACTCAGTGTCAGTTGACTGATGACAATGTTGGTTACAGGTTGAATCTGAACAAGGGTTGAGTCACAGTAGCTCCCAAACGTGGCCTTTCTCAGCATCACCCTTCTTATTTAAGGTTCTTATAAAAAGGAATGTAGCTTATACTCACTGATGCCAAGTGACTGCATCGATAGAAGTGTGTCCGCTCTCAAGAAACCTGTGGAGAAATGAAATTTGGTCGTAAGTCTGGTCCCAGTAAACCCATCCTCCTATTATAATTGATATTTTTCAGTGCACCATTTCAAATCAACTGGCGTATACCCCAGTCATACAAACGTCTCTAAATTTCACGTTTTCAACTTCCGTTTCCTCAACTCAGGTAGAACCTAACCTAACAAAACTTCGTACGATTACCAAACAAGAGGTGGTCTTTCAGGTGCTGGTATTTATTTTCCGCTCAGTTTAATTTTAATCATTTTGAATTTGCGGCGGCCATTTTGGAGAAAGGTCTATTGCGGGCTCTGTATCAGATAGCCTATGAAGATCAGCAACAAGAGTATAAGGGCAAATGAAACCAAGAAGACATCATTGTTAAACTGGCCAAAAAAAGATGGTGCAGGATTGGCCACGTCCTGAGAAATCCAGCAAAAAAAATCTCCAAAGAAGCCCTATACACTCTTTTTGTTATATAAGAACGTATAATTTTCGAGCTGAGGCTGAACCGAGACCGAACGTTCTTATTTTTTTTACGATTTCGTTCTTAGCATGTTCTTAGGTTACATGGTATAGAATTTCCCAAAAACGATTCGAACGTGACCATGAAAATGTATTAACATTTTATGTGATAGAAATTCATGTTGTTACTATAAAAAATGTGCATTCAAGTATTTTGAGCTGATTTGAGCTAATTCACTGAAATATTTGAAATGTTACATTTTGTTAATGTTTTGAAAGGATACTGGAATATTGTATTTAGAGCTCGATGCAAGAAACAAGTGAATAAAAATGTTCTTAGCTAAGTCTCTACCTCGTTCTTATAAAAAAAAGATTCTTATAAAAGAAAAGAGTGTATTGGACCACGGAGGGTAGTTAATATAAGATCAGTTGAAGCATAACTAAAGGGAATACAGCAAGCCCCATCACATTTGTTGGAACACTTTGCCATTATTTCCCCCTCCCCCTCCCTTCTCAATGTTGATTGTGACAAAACTATGGCGCGCGAAAAGAAGTCAACATTGGGAGGGGCCTGGGGTGTTCCAACACAATGTGACGGGTCTTGTGGCCTCACCTGGGGTGAGACACCGAAAGTTTCCCAAGACAGAGCGCCACACCGCATAACGAAGCCAAAGTTAGTAAGTAATTACGGCCTCTGTATGTTTCATTGACATATGATTGCAACAAAAATGTTACAGATGCACTACGTCCGCATAAAACAAAACGTTGCTCCGACGAAGGGCTAACGCTCGAAACGTCAGCTTCTAGAAATTCGCTACGGCGGTTAATTTACCTTTATCGACTTCAAGTTGACTATCCATATAGTGTTTCACTTGCCCGCCGATGCAGCACCACAGTTTCATTAGAAACTAATCACTTTGTAAGACAAAAAGTTACTGCATGAGCACCCACCTAACTAGCCTCCTACGCAGACTTTCGTTTGGCCCGTCACGCAATCTTTCCTCCCCAAAAAGAAAGTCTGCGTAGGAGGCTACCACCTAATCTGGTTTTATCCGAATTTCCCTGAACCTCAATCTCCTTTACTCTCCTGATATTCTATTAATACTATGATTCCTGAAAGGCTAAGTTTCCTGAGCATCAAAATCGGTGCATCATTCTTGGAAAAGTGGTTCATACACCCTAAATGAAATATTATAACCTCTCACCTTTTTAAATATCCCATCGCATTCCCTCGCTGTGTTACATCGGGGCCAACGAGGAAATTTTCAAACGCCAGGGAAGCTTGATAAATGCTCTCTAAGTGTTCTAAAGTCCTCAGCAAGGTGTTCAGGCGAAATGGTGACGTTGACGTTGAATTTATTAAGGTTAAGGTGATTCGGTTCTGTCGTGAAACAAAGAAAACCTCAGTTATTCCTACCGCCCTTTATTTGCGCGGGATTTAGAATTCGCGAAAATCGTGCAAAATTGGCCGGTAAACATTTCGCGTGTAAAATGTTCCTGATATTCAACGTTATGTGTTTTCAACGAAATTTGACAGCACCAATAATTTTATTGTTAAAATTTTCCCAAATTTGTGTTGCATTTATTTGAAGACGAAACGTTGCTCTTTCGTAGGATTGCATTTTTAACACCATGCTTTGAACCAAAGAGCGTTTTAACTGTCAATTTAGCCATTTTACAGTTCCGAATGCCGAGAAATGCGGATTTTCGAGCTTCACTTACGTTTGGTGCTGTAAAACTTCATTGTTTAAGTTGCGGGTAAACGAAATTCCTTTATTTATTTATTTATTTATTTGTTTATTTGTTTGTTTGTTGTTTGTTTGTATGTTTGTTTGTTTATTTATTTAATTTATTTATTTATTCCTTTATTTATTTTCATCCTCCTCAACTGAACCATTGTATGAGGGTCTGGATGGGATTAACTTATAGCTGAGAATTGACCAAAATTTTAACTGTTGGCAGAGAAATGCGAGGTTTTTTTTACTGATGACTGAGACATTTTAAAATAGCTGTTAGCTGAGAAGGCAAATAGGCCATTTACAGCTTATTGGTTAGACTGATGGGTGCAATGCCTGAGTCTCCGTGGCTACCCGACTAACTTCCCGAGAAGCTGAAAAAGAACTTAAAAAGCGCCATTTGTGTCGTTTGGCCATGCGTAGAGTTGTAAAAGTCATTTAAGCTTCTTTGACACGGAAAAAGATTGAGTTCTTGATCATGAACGCCATCGTTTTATGAGTACCGACCAACTTTGAAGAGCATGCAGCGACGTATTGCGCAACTGAAGAAACATATTTCGGAGCTTTCCAGAGTAAAAGAACACGATACAAATATTTTATTAGCAGTCTTAACGCTCTACTGAAAATTTGGCAATGGAAGATCACCAGAAGTTTTCTTGGAAATACTAAAGATTATCCGAGGCCTTCCGGCGACTTCCAAGGATTTCCGAAGAATTCCGAGGTCTTTCGGAGATTCCCGAAAATCAACGGAAAATTTTCGAGGATCACACGAGTTTTTCCGCAGAACGTTCGAGGCTCAACGGAGTCATTTTTAACTGACATTTGTCAAAATTATAGCTAGCTAAAATTTTAACTTATAACTGAGAATCCAACATCAACATCAACATCAACATCAACATCAACATCAATTTTCTCTGTGGTCTCACTTACCGTTGCCAAGTTCCCATACAAATTTATATCCTTTGTCTGCTACATATTTAACTATTCTGAAAGGGTTGCTAGGATCCCATGAGCCATCCGTCGACCTTCTTAATACACTTAACGCAAAAAGTACTTGCCAGCCAGCGTTTTTCGCCATCTCATTTATTCTGTCCAAATCTTCACCATTAATATGCACGGTTAATTTTCCAAATGGTTTACTTTTCACCTCTTCCTCAAAGTTTTGAAAAATGACGAAGTTACTGGCAGTACCTCCAATTCGAAGGTAAGCGGGCGAAAGAGCCTTTGTCAAGGTAATGATTCGCTTTTCTGTGGCAGCGCTGAAATTCCAACCAACAAAAGTCTTCCAACCCATGCTAACGGACAGGAACTTTTCGTCCACAGTAGCAATCACCCTACTTGTGTCAATTTCAGCATTGAAATCGATTCTCGACAAAGGTGCATTGTAAAAATAAATGACGCTGCTGTCATCTCGTGGAGAAACAAGTAAATAAACAAGCAGAACTGGAATGGTACAAAGCAAAATAACAACTTTTTTTCTTCTCGCAAGTTTGCTATGAAGCCGCAGCCAAATACGCCGACACATCCCAAAGATTATTTAGAAGGCTAAGATTCGTTAAGCAGTTATTATAGGTGTTCCAGTTGAGTTCTAAGTGGAAGCGGATACGTGGTATCAAGTAAATATGACTATCCTATAAATATATTCCAACCAATCAGAGCTCGTCATTTCTATTGAATGTAATATACACTGCTATTTAATTCTCGGTAACAATTTTATTGTACTTGGAAGGGTGTTCCGTATCTGTCCCTTACGGGAGCTTCGATTGTAGAGCCTTGATAATGTGCCAAGACGTCGAAAATCAAACGCAAGGAGTTCATTGACGGAAGCAGAAGGACTAAGAGTAAACCCGATTTGAATTATTTCGCCTTTCATCCAAAGCATTGTAACACCAGGCATAACAGTATCTCTTTCTTGTCGCCTTTCGCAAGACATGTTAATGATACCCTCCTACGCATACTTTCTTTGGTCCTGACCCAAAGAAAGTCTGCGTAGTGTTAGTGAGTTAATATTTTAAAACGCTCGCTACGAAATATTCCACAAAAATAATCTAGCAAGTTCTAACAATTGAAGTACTTTGAAGTCCCAGAGCAAAGAGAAAATGAATGTGTTTATAAAGCATGTAATAAACGGTTGACTTAACATTTATTAACAACGGACCACTGTAACACCTACTTTTGTAATAACAAAGGAAATAATATTCTTAAAGAACTTTGATGTGAACTGTTCAGTTATTGTTGTTAAGTAACCATATCGGACCTGTTAGAATGTTCTGGAATTTATGTAAAATTATGGAATAATAACAGAATACCGGGAGCAGGAATGAACGGAGCAGTATTCCATTAATTCCAAAACGGAATAGGTTCCAAACGAACACGAGCACCGTCTATTCCGAGTATTCCTATTCCGGAATAGTCCCACAAGAATGCGCCCTTAAGTTATACGCAGCCGTTTTGACAATCAGTTTTATTCACTATTTCAAGCCAATTGACATATAAAACGCGCGGAGGAAAAATGCGAGCAATAAGCATAATGTCCGCGCGTATTATATTTTAAACCATCGAATAAGGGATTTATTATTCCACTGCAAAATGTCCCTGCTATTTTTGCTATTTTCCATATTCGCTCTGTTCTAAACCAGTCAAACCAGGATACTACAGTGTAATACTTAACAAATAAAGAAGCCAAAACCATTTATTATACTGTCATAAAACACGACGGGAATTTGAGAACACGAGAGAAATTTAGAAAACACGAGCCGCAGGCGAGTGTTTTCTAAATTTCTCAAGTGTTCTCCAATTCCCGGAGTGTTTTATGACAGTATAATACATGGTTTTGGCTTCTTTATGTGCTTTAAGGTGACTCCCTAGAATATTTACCAATGACCTACAAATATAGATTTACGCGCGCGAAACGATAAAACACGCTTTTCTATGTTATATACTCTGATAAAACATGGTTTTTAACCAATCAGAGCGCGCACAGTTTTCAGTCTATTTTTTAAAGTCTCATATTTTGCGTGTTCTCTGGACCTTATATGGTGAAATGACGTAATAGTGGAATAATAACTTAAAACATTTATTGTGTTCTCAAAAATTGCACAGAAAAGGCGATAAAATGAACTGATTGTTTGTTTACCACCCGTAGTTATGGACTGAAATTTACTGTCAAGTATCAAAGTGTCGTGCTAGAAAAAAGGGAAAAAATGTAATGATATATTTTTTTAATTCGCCGCTAACCTGATTTCACTTATGTGCTCGAGCTTTTGAAGGGCATAAAGTGTACTCTCCGTATCAGAAGCACTATTTGTCTTCCAATATAATACACAAGCGGCTTCATTGATATTTTAATTTCATATCACTGTTTATATTCTACTTACCGTTGCCAAGTTCCCATCCAAATTTATATCCTTTGTCTGCTACATATTTAACTATTCTGAAAGGGTTGCTGGGGTCCCATGAGCCATCCGTTGACCTTCTTAATACACTTAATGTAAAAAGAACTTGCCAGCCAGCGTTTTTCGCCATCTCATTTATTCTGTCCAAATCTTCACCATTAATATGCACGGTTAATTTTCCAAATGGTGTACTTTTTACCTCTTCATCAAAGGTTTGAAAAATGACGAAGTTACTGGCAATACCTCCAATTCGAAGATAAGCGGGCGAAAGAGCCTTTGTCAAGGTAATGATTCGCTTTTCTGTGGCAGCGCTGAAATTCCAACCAACAAAAGTCTTCCAACTCATGCTAACGGACAAAAACTTTTCGTCCACAATTGCCATCTCTTCTCTTGTGTCGATTTCAATCATTTCATTATTGAAATCAATTCGCAACAAAGGAACATTCGCTCTTTTCTGAAGATAAACACTGTTGACATCTCGCGGGTCAGCAAACAAATAAACCAATAGAACTGTAAAGGTGCACACCAAACTAACAACTTTAAGTTTACCACGGTGCCTCAACCGAATACACCGCCACATCCAACTCATTATATATCCAGAAAGGTCAGTAAAGCCTGGTTTTCACTAGCGACGCAAGCACAAGCGCAAGCGACATACGCAGACGCAGTAACGCGTTGATCATCAGTGCCTTTTGTTTAGGACAAATCAACACGTTACTGCGTCTGGGTATGTTGCTTGCGCTTGTGTTTGCGTCGCTAGTGAAAACCAGGCTTAAAGGTTTACTAAGCAGTTGGCCGTAGGAGACACGGTGACCGTATGCATATGATTGGCGCGTTAGACTCGTGCGATGTGATTACTGTGTTCTTGCTGTGTTCATCCATGCAGCATAAATGGGTACCGACGAACTGTAAGGAAAATCTGACAAAATGCTGTGGGGGTGACCTGCGATGGATTATTAAGGGAGTCATGTTGGTGTTCCAAAACACACGTTTTTGCATAAAAATAAAAAAGAGAAATGTCTTTGTTTGGGAACACCAATGTGGACGCCAAACGGGAGTTAAGCGCCGGCCCGGCGAGCCACTTGGCTCTGAAAAAGGCTTTATTTAATTTACAAGCAGTAGGAGGTAGGCCGATTTATTGTTAACAAGTGGGTTATTGATGTAGTTATTTAGTAACTCACAAAGATGCTTTGATCTCGTAGCTAAGCTTAGCTAAGTATGGTACTCCACAGGAAGCCTTTACTCGTGTTTTGTTGGCTTTGCCAATAACATATGCGCAACAGTGCTTCGTACAAGTGTGATATTAAACGAAGGAGAAATTCTAAATAAGCCGAGTGGCGCCGCATGAAAAAAGGATTAGTTCGTTGTAAATTCACAATTTTATGACTGACAAGGAATCAACTTCATAAGAATAACCACAAAAGAATGTATAGTTTCTAAATTATGTTTAAATCAGAAACCGACGCCAAAAACCTCAGATATTAGTCTAACCATAGTTACTATGGTCTAACTCTGTTGCAGATTTCAAGAGTGAAACTGTCGCAGACTAAAATACACCGTCCGTATATTTCTTTCTTTATTAGGCTCACCCAACAAGGAAATTTAATCAGAAGACTTCTTTTTTCCCCATATTGTTTAGGGCCATTGTTTAGGGCCTTTGTTTAAGGCGGGACTTAACCTGAATTTCGATGAAATTTTAAGAGGTTTAAAGAAGGGATAGAAGAAAGAAAATGATTTTTGGAACACCAACAGACAGCTGATACCCACGCGGGTGCTCTTGAACTGAAAACTACATTAAATCTTCAATATTTCTTATTTCCCTAAATTTTACAACTCCTTTGAGAAAAACTATTTCCTCCCAAACATACCCAAAATCAACCAAAAATTTACAAAACAGCCCATAACATAGATTCATGGGATGAACATAGAGTTTTTGGATTGCTTGAAACGTGAACGAGATATATTTCCATTTAACCCATGTTAAGTCGCGGAAAAATGGCATTTAGGTTAAGTCCCGCCATTTGTGTAAACAGTAACACAGTTTGATCTTTCGGAATTTTTAGCGGAATTTTAAAGTGGCAGAAATTTTTATGGAACGATATGTTAGGACCCCAATTTACTGCCTACTTTTACCTTTCAGAAATTCCTAGCTGGCCCTTTTTCGTACCCAAAACGACATTTTCATCTCTTCGAAAATAACAAGCACATTATACATGTATATGAAACTCTAGTTTTTCGTCTTACTTTAACCCAAATATCCGAGGCGATTATAGATCATCCGTGTGTGCCCTTGATTTATTCTAAGCTACTCCTGTACTTAATTAAAATATTTTTTTTCCCCAAAATTACGCTACAACAGTCATCTGCGCATGCGACAAATAAATGCGCCCCGCGATGTTTGTGGTGTGAATGACGTCGACGTTTTCGAAAGCCTCCGTTTTCACCGTCCATATTTATATGATGGGGCTGCGTTTGAAATGTCTCCAATCTGGACAGCGTTTTCAGATGTATGCGTTTTCGATGAAAACGATCAGCGTTTTCGATTGTAGTGTGGACGATAGGCGAAAACGCATCGAAAAGTATGCGCTTTCAAAAGAAAACGCATTAGAGTGGACGGGCGGGCCCTTAAGCCCAGTTTTCACTAGCGAAGCAAGGACAAGATTTCTGCGCAAGTGAAAACGTACGCAAGCACAAGCAAAAGCAGAAGCACGAAATATTCACCGTCATTGCTAAAACCAAGTTTTCGTGTATTTCACTGACGGAAAACAGTAAATCAATCTATTTATTTTACTCATTGACTGAAAGCTCGAATATTGAGATTTTAGCTTGAAAATAGCCTGCGTAGCTGGCAGTCTTGTTGGCGCGCGAAGTAAAAATTCATAAGCGGCGAAGCCGCGAAAACGAGCGGCACAGCCGCGATGAGAGTCTGGGGCGGGGAGGTCTCTCGACTTGCGCGGCTGCTCGTTGTCGCGGCTTCGGTTGTAAAACGTTTTTAACCAGCAATATTCGGAGAATCAAGGCAAGCAAAATAAGTACAAAAACTCACAAATAACTTTCGGAAGATGATTTTCTGAACCAACCTTTGTTTTGTTTTAAAATTCTTTCAAAATAATATCAAAATCACTGATTTTTCCTTGTGCTTGTGTTACGGTTCCGTTTTCGCGTTTGACGCAACCATAAGCGCAAGCACAAGGATCAAAATATTTTGATCTTTAGAGGTCTCCAACAGTAATGACTATTTGCATAACAATGGAGCTCATTTCCCAAACGGTAAAACATTTAATTGTATTGGACCCACAAATACAACCGCCGCGAAAGCCCTCTATAGTTGAATACTAACTGTACTGGAAGGCTGTATGTACCGCTGTGTTAGAACGGTTTTCGACTTTAAAAAGCTCTGTGATTGGTTTAAAAATACCCGCCACCACGTACCTAACCAATCAGATGAAAACTGAAACCAAAACCAATCGCAACTTGGTGACACGCGTTTTCCCGCGCGTGGCGCTGGTTAGGCGTATGTCCTTCGCGATCTCATTGGTTCATCATTGTGTTATTTACGTTTGATGTGATTGGTCATTGCAATTGGTTTTGGTTTTGGTTTTACGACACTCGATTGAAACAGCTCTAACAATACTTTCAAATTACTATCAGCCTCCTCCTCAGGCGCTTTGCATTTTTTGCGAGCGTGAAGCGCGAGCGATGAACGCGAAGCGCGAGCGACTGATCACCAGCGCGAAGGACCATGGGCGCTTTCCCTCCTTCCTTTGCGCGCTCATTTTCTCGGAAATAATAGAGACGTATGGGTAGAAGGCTGAATTACTATCTTTTGCAAGCAAAACTGAATAAGCATTTAAAGAAACTGAATAAGTATTTTAAGAAAGTGAATAATTTATTCAAAAAATTCAGCCTATGTACATCAATTTTAACGTTACACTTTTCCTAAAAAACATTTATTTTAATAATACTTTGTAGTTTAAAATTGTTATTCTCCACATGCCATCTATTGTCCATTGCTAAAGCTTTCCAATTATGTCAACAGAAATACCATTGTCCACGACTTCATTGCATTTATTTCTGATGTTTAACATCTGACGAATAATCCAAATCTGTCAATCAAACGCGCCCGTACCGTTGCCATTGGATACAGCTTTATGTTGGTTTTCCCCATAGATTCCTTAGCCAATCGAAAACCATGCAAGGCTGGGAGGCGAAAAGTCAAATGCACGAGCGGAGCTGTTTGATTGGCTGCGACGTTTGGAAAGCCAACAAACAAATCTCGTTTCACAACAGGTCAGCCATCTTCCACAATGGAAAGTGACTTTATCTCCGCCAGTTTCTGTTGAAGTTGTTGTTGACAGTCCTCGTCCGAAAGTTCTCCTTTCTTCCATCCCAGTTTGTTTGTGAGGTCCGAAAGGACGTCTGAAGCTTGACTGTAGTAACTCGCCTACAACAAAACCAAACCAGGATCAAACTACCCTGCGAATACAGTCGACTTCTATCGCGCGTCGCTTGCAGCGTCCGCGAGAAAGGGACGCTGCAAGCGGCGCGTGATGGAAGGCGGCTGTATTCGCAGGCTAGGATCAAACTCGATCAAAAACTTATCACTGTTATATAGTGACACTCCAGTATAGAAACTAAATTGAACTGAAAGGAAAGGTAGCGCAAAATGTAACTATATTTATATATACAACTGGTGAACCCCTCTATGGCCACCCCACCCCGGGGCCGTTGTAGAGAGAAGCCGTTGTACGCAGAGAGGTTTCAGTAAGAGTAAAGTGTATGGATCGGTGCACGGTCGAACGAAACATCCTGGCCATCGTAGAGAAGGTCTAGAGAGGTGGCCGTTAGTGGAGGTTCGACTGTAGTTAGACTAGCAGGAGGCTCAACAGTTCGTGGCTGTTTACTCACCCCTGATCGGATCATGGCTTCAAATGAAGGCTCAAAGTAATCTATTCTTCCTTCTATTAATTGCGGCAAATCCTAAGTAAAAAACATCAAAAAACAAAACAAATTTTCAGTGAATGAAAGCCTTTCAGTACTGGCCGATGAAGGTGCGCGGTGGACTGGATTCGAAATAGTGACGTCAACTTTTTCGGTAGTTTCTGTTTCACGCGACTATCATCAGCGATAATACGCGAGAGTTCACATCGTTTGCCTGTCAAACGAACAAAAATTCACGTCTACTCTCGTGTAGCCGAATACAGCGGCCTCCCATCGCTCCGGACCCTAGGGGCGTTTCACAAGAGAGAGCTCTCTCACGAAATATCCCTAGGGACTGGGAGCGATGAGAGGCGGCTGTATTCGACGAAGGGCTAACGCTCGAAACGTCAGCTTCTAGAAATTCGCTACGGCGGTTTAATTTACTTTTGTCAACTTCGAGTTGATAATCAACTTAGTGTTTTACTCGCCCGCCGACGCAGCACCACGGTTTCATTAGAAACTTTCATTTTAGGCTGATATTTGCAGGCTAACTCTTATGAAAATCGAACAGGTTGAAATTCGTTGACAGTCGATAATGAGAGTTGGCGGCCAATTTTATGAGATCTAGAGTTTTATCAATAACGCGAGGTTATTTCGGCGCTGTCCTGTCCTGTTTACCCTCCCTTCTCTTTCCCGCGCGCGACGAGAAAGAGAAGGGAATGTCTGTAATAATAATACTTTATTCAAATATAATTAAAAGATAAAAATATTTGAACAGGTAGATCTCTCTGTCTCACAGGGTAGTGTATCTTGGAGTTTTCCACTAAAATGCACGAGTTGCAGGTAATATAAACACAACAGAGTTAACGAGCGCGGCGTTACCTCCAACATGACGGCGTTCTGTCTTTCATAATCCAGTTTTGCCACTGCAAGCGCTTGGTTATTCTAAAGGAGACACAACTACTGATTACTTCATGAACTAAGTTAACCTGGACGCATGAAGGAAATTGCTGATGTTTTTGTTCCCATTGTCCTTCTCCCCCTCCCAATGTTGTTTCGTGCAATTTTATGATCCAATCTTAGAAACTAACATTGAGAGGGGCAGGGGAGAGCACAACTGTATGATATTAAGGCTAGTATTAGGCAACAAGGGAACCCACGGATGGTTTTGGTGGGATGTGTTCAGAAGGCCTATAATCGCTTCAGATATTCGGAAATATGGGTGATCTGGCAGACGTGATTTTTCCCCGCGCTTTCACAGGTCACATGTCTTTGTTTCGAGCTCTGATTGGTTTCTGAGTGCTCCAGCACTTGATTTCATCTGTACATTTTCAGTAGTTAGTTTCAGAACCATTTATTCAGAGGCCATGTAGGGACAGGGTATAGCTTTCTGCACGCATTGCGTGCCTATGAATTTCACCAAGTGACTTTCTGTGTCATACAATCAAGTAAAGCGACTAATGTTTTTAAATTTTTAAAGCAACATGATATTACCGCATCCAGTTTAGCTTGATTCTGTGCAGTTTTTTCCCTTTCTTGCAATTTCAGCACTTTAGCTTGGTATTTCTGGTAATCCTTTCAATGAGAAGAAATTTATAATAAGGTAAGCAGTGACAGTTTCATCTATATGCAGTAAATCCTCTAAAATGTTCGTGAAAATTTGAGCATAAAACACTTACAATAAGCAAACTACTAAAGGGATAAACTAGTCTCGCTGCCAGATGTCCTGAGCGAGTCTTGACTGACAGTCAATGACAGACATTTCATTAATGAGCTAACAAAAATGTGGGAAGTGAGTGACACTCGACTGGCTACAATACCCTCGTTTGACACGAGGGTAAAAATGTGCTCTCTTACTGAGTTACTTAGTACTCAAGGAACAAAATCATTATTAAACACGAAGGCGCAAGTCTGTAAAAGGGGGCTTTCCAGCGAAGACCAGGGCTCATTTGTCAATCAACAGCGAACAAAACAATAAATTTATTGCTAAAAATTAGTCGTCAGTAGAGAATAAATAATTCCTCGCTTTTCTTTACTAAACCCCACAGAATATTACATTTTTTTCACTAGTTTCTTGAAATATTTCGTTGTGCAAGACATAGCAAAAGAACATATAGATATTATCATAACTAACGTGTGTGTTTACACTGACACAACCAGCAAATTCAAACTCCATTCGCTCATGAAAGTTTTTATATTTGAAGTACATAATTTTGAATTATTAAAGAGTCAATAAATGTGGTTCTAACTTGTGAGTCTGTGGGGTTAAGCAATATTCCTACCTGTAATGCTTGATCTCGTCTTTTTATTGCTGCATTCACACTGGGAAACACACCACTGAACCTAAACATCATCAAAATATTAAATGGATGCCTCAGAAATGTATGACTTTTTAGCATCTGACAAGCAAAAACTGCTTGGCTCCTAAATGGTGTGTCCGATATTGACTTTCAAATCAATGTAAATTTGTTTCAATCTATTCAGTCTTTTATCTCCCAATCAAACCGTTTTTCATAATTTTTTTTGTGTGTAATTTGCTTGCTTTTTCACTTGTTATTTTTGTCTTTTTTCTGATTGGATTGTAACATTTATCTGATTGAAATGACATAAGCTCTCTCAATGAGCACCCAACAGGTAGAGCAAATGTGTCGAGTATAAATATTGTTGTAAATAAAATAATATATATATATATCCTAATCTACGATTCATAGACAGTTGGAAGGAGCAGTGATATAAATTTCATTTACTTTTTCATAGGATCTGTTACTGTCTTCTGGTTTCTGCTTGCCTGTATCGAGAACAAATATATAAATTACAAAATAATGAATTTCTATAAAAGGATATTGATAGCAGATGCTCTTTTGGCATGTCACACAATCTTCCCTCCACCATGTGGAGGAGGGAAGATTGTGTGACAAGTACAAAGTACTTTGTATTTTTCTTGGTTCTCGCCACCTTGGGAATCCTATTTCCCGCCCTCTCTTCTTCCGCCTCCCGCCCGTAGACTTCCCCTCCCCTTTAATCCCAGGTGCCCACCCCCTATATCCCTCCCCCTTGTACAGCAAGCATGCTTGTTTCTGGAGTCACCACTTTGAATAGTGACAATACCACTCAGCCCCCTGCCCCATCCCCCACTGTCACAATATTCAAGATGGAAATTCTGCAATCAAGCATGCATGGCCATTTATAGCCTATAGTTTATGTTTTGAGCTTACTAACCAGTTCTTGTCTCAGCTCATCTAGCCTCTCTGCACAGGCTATGCACTCTTGGAGCTGTCAATACAAAACAGGAAACCCATTCAGTGACCATAAAATTGAAGTCTTTATGTCAATATACAAATTCTCGTCTAAGTCTCCATACAGTGTACAATTAAATTTCTTACAATACTACAAAACATTAGTGATGATTAATTGGGAAAATTTGATTGTAATTTAAGACAAGTACTCCTTGCGAAACAGTTCCTTCTAGTTAGTAGTTTGTACTCACATGACTTGTATTAAGTCTACTGGATAGTCTATTTCAAGTTCTACAGTTCAGTCAGTTTTATGCGTGAAAACCACATATTTAAGTCTTGGTTGAGAGTTAACAAGAGTTCAAACTCTAGCTCATCATTTCTGATTTGGCCTGAAACTCTCATTCACTCTCGGTGACTCTCATAAACTATTACGCGCTCTCATCAAATTTGGACCTGCTCAAACTCTCGACGACTCTCAATCTCATTTGGCTGATTCATGGTTCTTTTGTTATTCAACTTACAAGTATTCAAACTTACAGGGTCCCTAAACAGATCATCTTGAGAAACTGGACTTGTTGCAAGATCTTGATAAATCCGCAGTTCAGCTTTTGACAGGGCTGGAGTAGAAAACAGGAACACATTTTTCAGTTGCATAACTCACGATGCTTAAAGTGATACATGGCACCGTTCAAAGTAACAAATATTTCACCTGAGAGTGCGTCTCCATGTTTTCTGGTGTCTTTGTAAATCTTCTTGGTTGCACCTTCTAACCTAAATTAATTTACAAAAGTACAAAACAAATGTGTTAGTTTTGAATGTGGGAGACGCATGGTGGCCTTAAATGGTTAGTGCGTTGGATTCCGGATCGAGCATTCCAGGTTCAAGCTCTGGCCAGGCTAGGGTCATTGTGTTGTTGTTCCTGGGCAAGACACTTTACTCCCGTAGTGCCTCTCTCCACCCTAGAGTATACATGTACAGTATACTGTACAATGTAAATGGGTACTTTCTTTTCCTTGAACAGAGATTGTGTTGTTCTAGAAAATATCTATACCCCGCCATGGAAGGTTTTTAGTTTGAACTCCCCACCCCTCTGGAAATTCCAGTTTAGCTTCATACTTTCCTTTAAAAAATTGGGCTTTTGAGACCCACCCTTCTCCTCGGAATTTCCAATGACCTTCCTGGCTTGGGGTGGGTATAGATATTTTCTGGAACTGCAAATTTCAAAATATTCCAACGGTTTTAATTATAGGTACATGTACTGATGTTTATAATGTTATGAGTAACTTACTGGTTAAATCTTGCAACTTCTCTCTCAAATTCTCTATCACCCTGAGAAAATACAACATACATGTATACTTGCTCAAATATTTGAAAGAAACAGATGTATACATCAAAAAGAAAAAATTCATTGCCCTTAGTGACAGCAAGAACACTACGTCAACTGATGCTACAATGATAAATTAGTGTAATCTGGTACAAAATTAATTGAAAACGTTTGGTCACTAATAATATTATAAAACACATAATATTGGACCTCTTCTGCAGTTGTAAAGGCAGTGAAATATTTTTAAATCTTCTAATCCGCACATGCCTTTCAATCCTCAATCATAACACTATATTACAGATTGACTTAGAAAATAGAAACAAAGTTCTGGAAAGCTAAGAAAAAAATACTGGTAATTATTATTTAGATAAAGATTTAAAATTTATTATTTGTGAACTTTTTCAAGATGGCTAACTTTATAAAGCCCATCAATTTGTACAGTACTATAGCTGTCGCCAACAAATACAGATTATTTTCACAAGTATAAATAATATTATTTAATGGTTTTCTTCAGGTTTCGGTCAAGTAAAATGATTATCCTAACAGAACATAAAATTATGCACTAATCAAAATTATAGAGCTCTTCAAATACGTCTTAGCAAGTGTGTAGCACTTAGAATGAATGCAAAAATTTATATACTTCCTATGTTAATTAGTTAGATAATATAGTACTACTACATGTAGGTATCAAAATTTAAGTTTTCAAGATTAAATATAAATTATTTTCAACCAAGATAATTTCAATCTTACCCAAAGAGTATTATACTTTCTCCGTACTTTCGACCTTTTTCCTATGCAGCTAAACATAATTCTCTTTTTTTATAAAGACACTCTTAATTCACACCTGCCAGCTCAAAGGCCTTTGAATACTGATACTTCCCATTAACATAAAGCTGACAGAAACTTGAGTTTTTGATCATAAACACAATCCCAATTTCTGAAAATCACTTGTCACTGCCTAAAAATAATTTGTACAAGGCAGTTCTAGCAAATCTAGACCCCTTTGGCCTCTATAACTGCTTCTATGTAATAATATATTTTTTGATTATTATTCAAAAATGCTTTCCAAACCCCTGTGATTAATTGAAACCTTTAGTGAACTTGAAAATTTCAAGAATCTTTTGTTTTGGCTGATTAATAATTAACAAGATCATTGTTTTGATAAACAGACATGCAGTGGGATGTATTTCAGCCATTAACTACCCTCAGAGGAAAATTATAGATAACTGTTTTGGTGATGCACTATATTAATGGTGAATATTGTACGTACTAACAGGTTTAATGCAAAATCTCCAAAACATATTTAATTTAGTATTTGAATGGCTTAATACCAGAATTCTCAAGAGTGATAAACATCTTTACTATACCACAAGAGGCTTTTCCTTGAGGCTTGGCACTCTGAGCCAATGCGGGCAATGAACGTATTGACATACCAGCAATATACAAGTCATTCGCGTGATTCGATCTCGCGCAACGATCGAATTGTTACGTTTGCTAGCGTAGCACGCGCAAATAGTGAACCGTTAGAAAAAAGCCGTTACGGCTTGATGACATTTTAAACCGATGAAGGCCGAAGATTTTGGTCGAAACGTCTTAAGTTAGTTTTTTAAGAACGTTGTACTTAACGTTCTATACAATAGTCAGTGTCAAACACATTTTAGATTTTAATCTTTACTATACGTCTAAGACAACTGAGAGGGCCAATAACTATAATCAGCCAATCAGAATGCTTTATTGCCGGTCCGGGTAAAGTTTCTTACATTGTTGACTTAAAATTTCCACAGCCAACTGGCATGAGAAAATGAGTCTGCACTCAAATCTCCAGTGTGCAGCACACACTGAACATGAGAGAAGAGTGCACATTGAACATCAACTTGTGGCAGCCACACCAAGGTCATATTTGAGACCATCCTTGGACATGCAGGGGTAGTTACGTAGTCAGGGTGGGACAGACTAAGATAGGGAAAATCTGTGCAGCACAATTTTATGAGAATGGGCATATTCTTGTAAACTTTTGTTGGGCTGATTTTGCCTGGATTACATCGTCTTGCCCTGACTAACTACCCCTGGGTTTCCAAGGATGAATTGCGACATTTAAGGCCGGGACACACTAGGCGTCAGTTCACAGCAACAGATCTCTGCGACCTGTCACCTAGTGTGCAATGCATCAGCGACAGTGACAATTTGTGTCATTTTGTCGCTGCAACTTGACACACCGACAAAATTCTGTCGCTTTGTCATTAAACAGGCATGTCACATGGAGGGAAGTGTCGCTGCGACCTGACGCCTAGTGTGTCCAGCCTTTATAGAGGGTCAGGGGGGAGTGTACAAAACTAGAATTGTTATTGAGGATTGCCGGTTTTGTGGTTAGTTATTAAATTCCTTGGAGCCGGATATTTGATGCAGCCATGTTAAAGCTCAGTAGCTCCAAGCTTGAGAAACTAATTAAGCTTAGAAGCTTACAAGCTACACATTTAAATTTCCAAATTAAAATATTGATAACGATGTACATTTCACGGGGATTTCTACTCACCGTTTGTTTTGGAGATGACTTTGCTCTCTTGAAAGGATTCCTAATTGTTTTGAAGACAAATTACTGTAAGATAAATACCGTAACTGCAGTAGAATCGTGAAACACCTGCACATACATTAATTGAGCGCAAAATAATTTGTCAATGATCGATAATTTGTATGAAAGAGTCACTTCGGAGACTTCCCGCGGTCCATAACCAACAACAAAATTTAGCTTTACACGAGTTATTTCTGATTTCTAACACATTAAATAATATCGATAGGGTTTAATCTTACTTACCAGCTCATATTAGCGAGTCATTTCTCCGTTAAATTTGTGTTAAAAATATAATTTGGAAATTTGCTGTCAAATCGCCGTTCTGTGTTTTTCTTCGTGTTCGTGACCAATCGGCAGTCTTCGGAAATCTACCGAATCTCGCGTATATCCATATAAGGACAACGACAATGTCGCGCAAATCTGTCACTCGGGCACTGGATGAAATCACTTGTCACATGGAAGGCTGTTGGGAGGATGAAGGTCGTTCGACTCTACCGCAAAACTGGTAAACTGTTGCTTACATATGCGTGTTGTTCGTTAAAACAGTGTTTATAATCCCTCATGTACTGATTTTGCTTTCAACCTAGGATCCACTGACTTAGAAAAGGTTACTGTGAAATCTCTCGATGAAATAAAACGCGAGAAAGTACAGCGACAGAAATCAGCCACGACTTCAGGTGGAAAACATGCAACGCAAAAACACGATACTTTCCAAGCTGAAGACACCGCACAAGACGGAAATCTTCACGGTAAGACTTCGATAGCTCAGAAATCATGCAAACCAGATATTCTATTTGTTAAAAACTAGGGAGTATTCAACTTGTGTGTGACCTTTAAAAAATATACGTTGTCGATTTCTCCCACTGCCATCCACGCGCTTTGGAAGATCTTAGCATGTGGCGCGCTTTTAGCTCTGTTAAAGTTCAAATTTAAAGCTTGTCGCTGATGATTTTAATGCATACATCGAATCTGAGTAACTTTCAACGAGGATAGCAGCTTAGTACAGTAGCTAGTAAACGTTAAAAAATTCTCAAGAAGCGAAGGAAATCACACACGCAGGACACAATGGCTACAATACGTGTTTGTTTACCTGTAGATGAAATGAGCATGACAAAGTAATGGCTTCGTGGGAAAAACCCTAAGTTACTGTAGAATACACAAAAGCACTTGAAAGGTATACTTTAATTCAATAAGTATTGGTTGAAGCAGTTTGTTTGGTAGAAATACCATCTTTACCACGCGATGCCGTCGATTCGTCTCCATGCATGGGCATGGCCGTTCATTTGTCAGGGGCGCGGATCCAGGATTGTATGATAATTTTTTATGGGTACTGCGCTTGCGCAAGTGCCCATTATTGTCGCCGTCGAAGCATTCTTAACATTCCTTCGTAAGACTTTCTTCGTAAGACAAAATTTTGTCAAGCGTCAAAACTGACAGATTCGTCAATTCACACACATTAATCTCAAGGTTACAGCGATGATTATTCGCTTGCCTCGGTCCGTACAACTTGTACCGGTCCAAAATTTTACCTGCTAGCAGCACCTATACTGATGTTTGAGTAGCACAATTTGCTTTACAAGCAGTGAACAGTGCACGTCCGATCGGGTACAAGTTTGCGCTAAAAAAGTGACAGTGACAGTCGGGAAAAGCGGCAAGAAACATGCAAGTCGTTTAAAATTTCAGTCCGAGAAGAAGAAATATCTAGTTAATCAGTTTGTGTATCATACCACGAAGGCAGGAGAGTAAAAACTTTAGAAAGTACTGGTTTTAAAAGATTGTCGAGGAGTTGAATGCAAAATTTCACAGCAACAACAGAGGTTTTCGGTTTCTACGTGATTGATATGTTGTGGTTCGCCGCAAGGTCACTGATGTTCTTACCACATTTTGACGTCTTCTGTGATCTATTACTGAACAGACCCACGGCAACATGGAATCTATTTGTTTTATATAATTTTGGAGATATTCGCTTCGGATTTTCACTTGAATGTGCGCTAAATAAGCCGATAAAAATTATGTCAACAAACATCGAGTTTAGGCCACAGTGTTTTCATGCACTCAAATAAAACTTTGTGAAAACTAAACGGCTTAAAATAAACTACAGCTCAACTCAGCAAATGTTCGAAAAGCAAATATTTAGAGACTAACCTCTATTCCGTCCTGATATGAGGAAAAACAATCTGAATTATTCCAGTCCAAATCCCGTTGCAAGTCGCTTATAAACGGCGAACGATAAGCTTAATCCCGCTAAATTTATCGGATTCTGTTCACAAATTATGAGCTAAAGGACCATCATATTTTCCTCCAAGTTCTAGCCAAGCTTGAACAGCCGATTTAAAATTCGTATCAATTGAACAACATTGAATTTCCTACGGAATATTTCCAGTTTGACGAAAATATTTCTCTGTTTTGAGCGAAGGATTTGTTGGAGCAGGCAGGGCGCCCGCGCGTTTTCCCGCTTCGTGACGTCATTCGTGCGTCTGTACTCTAATAGATAACAGTTCTAAACCAATCACGGCGCGAGTTTTACACAGTGAATTATATAATTATTTTTAGATTCTGTTATGTCAGCGCGAATGCTGCTGTGTAAACAAAGATATTACAGTATGACGACAATCAGAAGAGTATGAGTGATGAGTGATTTGAGAATTTTGTTATGTCAGCATGAATGCTGCGAATGATCAAAGCCGCGTGCTGGATTGCAGAAAATTAATTCACCGCGCTTTCGGGAGTCTGACGTTGGACATCGTGACAAAATGATATTAGAAAATGGATTTTAGATCTACTATTGTTAAGTGTGTTAAATTTTTTTCGAAACGAGGAATGATTTTAATATGAAAATATCTTCTAAAATTAACGACGAACTTTATATCTGCTTGGTTTGTAGACGAAAGATAAGATCATCTCATTTGAGCACAGTTTCCGTTGTTTAAGAAAACAGTGGGTGATTGTATTCAAATTAGCTTGGGTTTTAAGTCTTGTTAGATGTACTGATCAAAATGACATGAAGGTAAATAAACTGAACAGAGTTTGTTGTCCGCAACTGACAAGTCGGCGAGCTAGTTTACGAGAGCAGAGTGTTGCTAAAAGTGACCTAATAAATTTGTTACGTTAAACGTGAATCGTGCAGTGTACTGTAATTACCCAGTTCAGTTAGCTAGGATATGAGCAGAGTCAAGATGAGAACTGTTCTTTGATGGATTCTTGTGTAATAATTCGTCGTCTATTTATAATATGTCAATAATTTCGCGGCGTGTAATTGGTCGGGTTATTACACAATTACAGAGATAAAGGCAAATAGCTTTGACAGTTTGCAGGGGGTTTTTTGGCAGGTTTTTTTTTTCAGTTTCGTGAAGTCAAATCCCTTTGTTTTGACTGTGATTGAAACGCCTCGTATGTACAGTGGAACCCGGATAAGACGGACACGAACAATTGTCCGTATTAAGCAACGTCTAATGACTGCAGTAAAAGACCAAGGAAGTGAAACTTTTGTGTTACGCCTGCCACGCAGCACAGTGAGCAAGACAGTTGTCAAACATGTCTTGACAATATACAGTGCACAGATAAGCGAGGTTAACTTTGTATGAGAGCGGAAAAGTGACCGTTGTAATGTAAGATAAAATATATGAGATTTTCGTCGGGACAAACAAAACTGTCCGTAATAAGTGCGAAAGGGGAGGGGATAGCCTGCGTGCAGATGTCTCCTTTTCCTTGCGCGTACTAACTTTCGAGTGCCTCCCGAGTTTGTAGGGGGGTACCGCCGGGAAATTTTTGATACAGTCGAACCTCTACTAACGGCCACCTCTCCACAACGGCCACATCTCCACAACGGCCACTTTCTTTTGTCCCGGCGGACAGTCCATACATTCACTCTTGTTTTAACCTCTCTACAACGGCCACCTCTCCACAACGGCAACGGCCATTAAAACCCTATCTTTTTTGGCGTACAGTAATAAAAGGTCACGCAACTTCATCTGTACCACGCATCGTCGGGCAATACAGTATCTTATATTGCGGCACGTGTTTAGCCACTGATGGAAGAATCACACAATACTAGAAAGTACAAGGCCCCCATTTTTTTCTATTTTCCATTTTTTTTACGCTTTTACAGTACTGTATTTTTATTTCAGTCGTAAATCGAGTACAGCTGATAAGGCTCTGTGTTTAAATTGCATTGCGAAATTGAAAAAAAAAAAATGCCTGGTGACACAGTAAGTCACATTAAAATAGAACCTCGCAGCCACTCACTCAAGCAAACAACCCTTGACAACTTAATTTCACGAAAGAGAAAGTAAACGATGTACAAACTGATGTACTCACTGTACTTTACTAGCTTTGTTTTGTTAACATTCCTGTTCTGAACATCATTTTGGTTTCTGTTTTATTGATACATTTTGATTGTGTTACGTATTCATATGCTATAATAAGCATTTTTAAATAAAAATGTTGTCCCCCCCAAAAAAACAAATGGTGTCATATTACACCCCTACCTCCCCATAACGGCCACCTCTCTACAACGGCCACTTACCTCTGTCCCCAAGGTGGCCGTTGTGGAGAGGTTCGACTGTATTTCGCATTTCGTGCGTTTTGATATGAAACCAGGCAGCAAAAAGCAAACGTATAAACATAAAAATTTCTTGCACTTTTTAAATTCAAAATGGATTAATGACAAACAATTGCAAGAAACTTTATGTGACATGTAATTTACAATTTACGGACAAATGTATCTATCGATTGACAGGATTTTGCTGCGGCCTTTCTATTTCGCTCTTCTGTGACCTCTGGCTCTGTTCGGTCCATTTTATCCAATATTGACACACATGCTGAGCCCTTTTGCAGTTCATTATTGGGGTACCCAGTCTTCTCTCATTTTGATAGAGCCTGGGGATTAAAATTCCGTATGAGGGTTTTAGGTCGAATTTATCGTTAACGTTAAATTCAGCTTATAGAATCTCAAGATCTGGTCCAAACTTTAATATGTCACCCAGCAAATCTACAAATGGCGGACCTTCGATGTTATCTTCGTTGATTCAGGCTTCATTTCCAGACTACACCAGTTAGCGAATTAGAGCTTTTCATTCACTTTATTTTTGTAACAATTCTTTGAATAACTGAACATGATATGGCATTGTTCGATTGTTTCGCTTCATTGACAGTGGTGTCAAGTGCAATGCTTAAAAAGAAGATTGGCATATTTAGTGAGCTATATGGAGAGAAATTGCGTTGCAAAATAAATATGAAAGACACGTTTGTTTTTAAATGTTTTTATTTACGTAGGTGTATTTCTTTGACAACTGCACGAACAGGGTCGCGTTTGATTGAGTCACATTGTTGAAGCTTTTGTTGAGTAACCGCCGGTCTTTTAGAGTCCTTCGTACAATTCATTTGTTTGATTAGGGCCCGGCCGCACTAGGCGAATTTTTGTTTGTTTTGCAAAAATATCTGTCATCAGTTCCGTTTCACAAGTGCGAACGGCGATTTTTTTCCTACCAAAATTTTGTCAAGCCTTACCAAACTTCAAAGGCGCCGTCATCCTGCCCCAGAGCAGGACAAAATTTTGTCAAGCGTCAAAACTGACAGATTCGTCAATTCACACACATTAATCTCAAGGTTACAGCGATGATTATTCGCTTGCCTCGGTCCGTACAACTTGTACCGGTCCAAAATTTTACCTGCTAGCAGCACCTATACTGATGTTTGAGTAGCACAATTTGCTTTACAAGCAGTGAACAGTGCACGTCCGATCGGGTACAAGTTTGCGCTAAAAAGTGACAGTGACAGTCGGGAAAAGCGGCAAGAAACATGCAAGTCGTTTAAAATTTCAGTCCGAGAAGAAGAAATATCTAGTTAATCAGTTTGTGTATCATACCACGAAGGCAGGAGAGTAAAAACTTTAGAAAGTACTGGTTTTAAAAGATTGTCGAGGAGTTGAATGCAAAATTTCACAGCAACAACAGAGGTTTTCGGTTTCTACGTGATTGATATGTTGTGGTTCGCCGCAAGGTCACTGATGTTCTTACCACATTTTGACGTCTTCTGTGATCTATTACTGAACAGACCCACGGCAACATGGAATCTATTTGTTTTATATAATTTTGGAGATATTCGCTTCGGATTTTCACTTGAATGTACGCTAAATAAGCCGATAAAAATTATGTCAACAAACATCGAGTTTAGGCCACAGTGTTTTCATGCACTCAAATAAAACTTTGTGAAAACTAAACGGCTTAAAATAAACTACAGCTCAACTCAGCAAATGTTTCGAAAAGCAAATATTTAGAGACTAACCTCTATTCCGTCCTGATATGAGGAAAAACAATCTGAATTATTCCAGTCCAAATCCCGTTGCAAGTCGCTTATAAACGGCGAACGATAAGCTTAATCCCGCTAAATTTATCGGATTCTGTTCACAAATTATGAGCTAAAGGACCATCATATTTTCCTCCAAGTTCTAGCCAAGCTTGAACAGCCGATTTAAAATTCGTATCAATTGAACAACATTGAATTTCCTACGGAATATTTCCAGTTTGACGAAAATATTTCTCTGTTTTGAGCGAAGGATTTGTTGGAGCAGGCAGGGCGCCCGCGCGTTTTCCCGCTTCGTGACGTCATTCGTGCGTCTGTACTCTAATAGATAACAGTTCTAAACCAATCACGGCGCGAGTTTTACACAGTGAATTATATAATTATTTTTAGATTCTGTTATGTCAGCGCGAATGCTGCTGTGTAAACAAAGATATTACAGTATGACGACAATCAGAAGAGTATGAGTGATGAGTGATTTGAGAATTTTGTTATGTCAGCATGAATGCTGCGAATGATCAAAGCCGCGTGCTGGATTGCAGAAAATTAATTCACCGCGCTTTTCGGGAGTCTGACGTTGGACATCGTGACAAAATGATATTAGAAAATGGATTTTAGATCTACTATTGTTAAGTGTGTTAAATTTTTTTCGAAACGAGGAATGATTTTAATATGAAAATATCTTCTAAAATTAACGACGAACTTTATATCTGCTTGGTTTGTAGACGAAAGATAAGATCATCTCATTTGAGCACAGTTTCCGTTGTTTAAGAAAACAGTGGGTGATTGTATTCAAATTAGCTTGGGTTTTAAGTCTTGTTAGATGTACTGATCAAAATGACATGAAGGTAAATAAACTGAACAGAGTTTGTTGTCCGCAACTGACAAGTCGGCGAGCTAGTTTACGAGAGCAGAGTGTTGCTAAAAGTGACCTAATAAATTTGTTACGTTAAACGTGAATCGTGCAGTGTACTGTAATTACCCAGTTCAGTTAGCTAGGATATGAGCAGAGTCAAGATGAGAACTGTTCTTTGATGGATTCTTGTGTAATAATTCGTCGTCTATTTATAATATGTCAATAATTTCGCGGCGTGTAATTGGTCGGGTTATTACACAATTACAGAGATAAAGGCAAATAGCTTTGACAGTTTGCAGGGGTTTTTTGGCAGGTTTTTTTTTTCAGTTTCGTGAAGTCAAATCCCTTTGTTTTGACTGTGATTGAAACGCCTCGTATGTACAGTGGAACCCGGATAAGACGGACACGAACAATTGTCCGTATTAAGCAACGTCTAATGACTGCAGTAAAAGACCAAGGAAGTGAAACTTTTGTGTTACGCCTGCCACGCAGCACAGTGAGCAAGACAGCTGTCAAACATGTCTTGACAATATACAGTGCACAGATAAGCGAGGTTAACTTTGTATGAGAGCGGAAAAGTGACCGTTGTAATGTAAGATAAAATATATGAGATTTTCGTCGGGACAAACAAAACTGTCCGTAATAAGTGCGAAAGGGGAGGGGATAGCCTGCGTGCAGATGTCTCCTTTTCCTTGCGCGTACTAACTTTCGAGTGCCTCCCGAGTTTGTAGGGGGGTACCGCCGGGAAATTTTTGATACAGTCGAACCTCTACTAACGGCCACCTCTCCACAACGGCCACATCTCCACAACGGCCACTTTCTTTTGTCCCGGCGGACAGTCCATACATTCACTCTTGTTTTAACCTCTCTACAACGGCCACCTCTCCACAACGGCAACGGCCATTAAAACCCTATCTTTTTTGGCGTACAGTAATAAAAGGTCACGCAACTTCATCTGTACCACGCATCGTCGGGCAATACAGTATCTTATATTGCGGCACGTGTTTAGCCACTGATGGAAGAATCACACAATACTAGAAAGTACAAGGCCCCCATTTTTTTCTATTTTCCATTTTTTTACGCTTTTACAGTACTGTATTTTTATTTCAGTCGTAAATCGAGTACAGCTGATAAGGCTCTGTGTTTAAATTGCATTGCGAAATTGAAAAAAAAAAATGCCTGGTGACACAGTAAGTCACATTAAAATAGAACCTCGCAGCCACTCACTCAAGCAAACAACCCTTGACAACTTAATTTCACGAAAGAGAAAGTAAACGATGTACAAACTGATGTACTCACTGTACTTTACTAGCTTTGTTTTGTTAACATTCCTGTTCTGAACATCATTTTGGTTTCTGTTTTATTGATACATTTTGATTGTGTTACGTATTCATATGCTATAATAAGCATTTTTAAATAAAAATGTTGTCCCCCCCAAAAAAACAAATGGTGTCATATTACACCCCTACCTCCCCATAACGGCCACCTCTCTACAACGGCCACTTACCTCTGTCCCCAAGGTGGCCGTTGTGGAGAGGTTCGACTGTATTTCGCATTTCGTGCGTTTTGATATGAAACCAGGCAGCAAAAAGCAAACGTATAAACATAAAAATTTCTTGCACTTTTTAAATTCAAAATGGATTAATGACAAACAATTGCAAGAAACTTTATGTGACATGTAATTTACAATTTACGGACAAATGTATCTATCGATTGACAGGATTTTGCTGCGGCCTTTCTATTTCGCTCTTCTGTGACCTCTGGCTCTGTTCGGTCCATTTTATCCAATATTGACACACATGCTGAGCCCTTTTGCAGTTCATTATTGGGGTACCCAGTCTTCTCTCATTTTGATAGAGCCTGGGGATTAAAATTCCGTATGAGGGTTTTAGGTCGAATTTATCGTTAACGTTAAATTCAGCTTATAGAATCTCAAGATCTGGTCCAAACTTTAATATGTCACCCAGCAAATCTACAAATGGCGGACCTTCGATGTTATCTTCGTTGATTCAGGCTTCATTTCCAGACTACACCAGTTAGCGAATTAGAGCTTTTCATTCACTTTATTTTGTAACAATTCTTTGAATAACTGAACATGATATGGCATTGTTCGATTGTTTCGCTTCATTGACAGTGGTGTCAAGTGCAATGCTTAAAAAGAAGATTGGCATCTTTAGTGAGCTATATGGAGAGAAATTGCGTTGCAAAATAAATATGAAAGACACGTTTGTTTTTAAATGTTTTTATTTACGTAGGTGTATTTCTTTGACAACTGCACGAACAGGGTCGCGTTTGATTGAGTCACATTGTTGAAGCTTTGTTGAGTAACCGCCGGTCTTTTAGAGTCCTTCGTACAATTCATTTGTTTGATTAGGGCCCGGCCGCACTAGGCGAATTTTTGTTTGTTTTGCAAAAATATCTGTCATCAGTTCCGTTTCACAAGTGCGAACGGCGATTTTTTTCCTACCAAAATTTTGTCAAGCCTTACCAAACTTCAAAGGCGCCGTCATCCTGCCCCAGAGCAGGACAAAATTTTGTCAAGCGTCAAAACTGACAGATTCGTCAATTCACACACATTAATCTCAAGGTTACAGCGATGATTATTCGCTTGCCTCGGTCCGTACAACTTGTACCGGTCCAAAATTTTACCTGCTAGCAGCACCTATACTGATGTTTGAGTAGCACAATTTGCTTTACAAGCAGTGAACAGTGCACGTCCGATCGGGTACAAGTTTGCGCTAAAAAGTGACAGTGACAGTCGGGAAAAGCGGCAAGAAACATGCAAGTCGTTTAAAATTTCAGTCCGAGAAGAAGAAATATCTAGTTAATCAGTTTGTGTATCATACCACGAAGGCAGGAGAGTAAAAACTTTAGAAAGTACTGGTTTTAAAAGATTGTCGAGGAGTTGAATGCAAAATTTCACAGCAACAACAGAGGTTTTCGGTTTCTACGTGATTGATATGTTGTGGTTCGCCGCAAGGTCACTGATGTTCTTACCACATTTTGACGTCTTCTGTGATCTATTACTGAACAGACCCACGGCAACATGGAATCTATTTGTTTTATATAATTTTGGAGATATTCGCTTCGGATTTTCACTTGAATGTACGCTAAATAAGCCGATAAAAATTATGTCAACAAACATCGAGTTTAGGCCACAGTGTTTTCATGCACTCAAATAAAACTTTGTGAAAACTAAACGGCTTAAAATAAACTACAGCTCAACTCAGCAAATGTTTCGAAAAGCAAATATTTAGAGACTAACCTCTATTCCGTCCTGATATGAGGAAAAACAATCTGAATTATTCCAGTCCAAATCCCGTTGCAAGTCGCTTATAAACGGCGAACGATAAGCTTAATCCCGCTAAATTTATCGGATTCTGTTCACAAATTATGAGCTAAAGGACCATCATATTTTCCTCCAAGTTCTAGCCAAGCTTGAACAGCCGATTTAAAATTCGTATCAATTGAACAACATTGAATTTCCTACGGAATATTTCCAGTTTGACGAAAATATTTCTCTGTTTTGAGCGAAGGATTTGTTGGAGCAGGCAGGGCAGGGCGCCCGCGCGTTTTCCCGCTTCGTGACGTCATTCGTGCGTCTGTACTCTAATAGATAACAGTTCTAAACCAATCACGGCGCGAGTTTTACACAGTGAATTATATAATTATTTTAGATTCTGTTATGTCAGCGCGAATGCTGCTGTGTAAACAAAGATATTACAGTATGACGACAATCAGAAGAGTATGAGTGATGAGTGATTTGAGAATTTTGTTATGTCAGCATGAATGCTGCGAATGATCAAAGCCGCGTGCTGGATTGCAGAAAATTAATTCACCGCGCTTTCGGGAGTCTGACGTTGGACATCGTGACAAAATGATATTAGAAAATGGATTTTAGATCTACTATTGTTAAGTGTGTTAAATTTTTTCGAAACGAGGAATGATTTTAATATGAAAATATCTTCTAAAATTAACGACGAACTTTATATCTGCTTGGTTTGTAGACGAAAGATAAGATCATCTCATTTGAGCACAGTTTCCGTTGTTTAAGAAAACAGTGGGTGATTGTATTCAAATTAGCTTGGGTTTTAAGTCTTGTTAGATGTACTGATCAAAATGACATGAAGGTAAATAAACTGAACAGAGTTTGTTGTCCGCAACTGACAAGTCGGCGAGCTAGTTTACGAGAGCAGAGTGTTGCTAAAAGTGACCTAATAAATTTGTTACGTTAAACGTGAATCGTGCAGTGTACTGTAATTACCCAGTTCAGTTAGCTAGGATATGAGCAGAGTCAAGATGAGAACTGTTCAGTTTGATGGATTCTTGTGTAATAATTCGTCGTCTATTTATAATATGTCAATAATTTCGCGGCGTGTAATTGGTCGGGTTATTACACAATTACAGAGATAAAGGCAAATAGCTTTGACAGTTTGCAGGGTTTTTTTTGGCAGGTTTTTTTTTTCAGTTTCGTGAAGTCAAATCCCTTTGTTTTGACTGTGATTGAAACGCCTCGTATGTACAGTGGAACCCGGATAAGACGGACACGAACAATTGTCCGTATTAAGCAACGTCTAATGACTGCAGTAAAAGACCAAGGAAGTGAAACTTTTGTGTTACGCCTGCCACGCAGCACAGTGAGCAAGACAGTGGTCAAACATGTCATGACAATATACAGTGCACAGATAAGCGAGGTTAACTTTGTATGAGAGCGGAAAAGTGACCGTTGTAATGTAAGATAAAATATATGAGCTTTTCGTCGGGACAAACAAAACTGTCCGTAATAAGTGCGAAAGGGGAGGGGATAGCCTGCGTGCAGATGTCTCCTTTTCCTTGCGCGTACTAACTTTCGAGTGCCTCCCGAGTTTGTAGGGGGGTACCGCCGGGAAATTTTTGATACAGTCGAACCTCTACTAACGGCCACCTCTCCACAACGACCACATCTCCACAACGGCCACTTTCTTTTGTCCCGGCGGACAGTCCATACATTCACTCTTGTTTTAACCTCTCTACAACGGCCACCTCTCCACAACGGCAACGGCCATTAAAACCCTATCTTTTTTGGCGTACAGTAATAAAAGGTCACGCAACTTCATCTGTACCACGCATCGTCGGGCAATACAGTATCTTATATTGCGGCACGTGTTTAGCCACTGATGGAAGAATCACACAATACTAGAAAGTACAAGGCCCCCATTTTTTTCTATTTTCCATTTTTTTTACGCTTTTACAGTACTGTATTTTTATTTCAGTCGTAAATCGAGTACAGCTGATAAGGCTCTGTGTTTAAATTGCATTGCGAAATTGAAAAAAAAATGCCTGGTGGCACAGTAAGTCACATTAAAATAGAACCTCGCAGCCACTCACTCAAGCAAACAATCCTTGAGAACTTAATTTCACGAAAGAGAAAGTAAACGATGTACAAACTGATGTACTCACTGTACTTTACTAGCTTTGTTTTGTTAACATTCCTGTTCTGAACATCATTTTGGTTTCTGTTTTATTGATACATTTTGATTGTGTTACGTATTCATATGCTATAATAAGCATTTTTAAATAAAAATGTTGTCCCCCCCAAAAAAACAAATGGTGTCATATTACACCCCTACCTCCCCATAACGGCCACCTCTCTACAACGGCCACTTACCTCTGTCCCCAAGGTGGCCGTTGTGGAGAGGTTCGACTGTATTTCGCATTTCGTGCGTTTTGATATGAAACCAGGCAGCAAAAAGCAAACGTATAAACATAAAAATTTCTTGCACTTTTTAAATTCAAAATGGATTAATGACAAACAATTGCAAGAAACTTTATGTGACATGTAATTTACAATTTACGGACAAATGTATCTATCGATTGACAGGATTTTGCTGCGGCCTTTCTATTTCGCTCTTCTGTGACCTCTGGCTCTGTTCGGTCCATTTTATCCAATATTGACACACATGCTGAGCCCTTTTGCAGTTCATTATTGGGGTACCCAGTCTTCTCTCATTTTGATAGAGCCTGGGGATTAAAATTCCGTATGAGGGTTTTAGGTCGAATTTATCGTTAACGTTAAATTCAGCTTATAGAATCTCAAGATCTGGTCCAAACTTTAATATGTCACCCAGCAAATCTACAAATGGCGGACCTTCGATGTTATCTTCGTTGATTCAGGCTTCATTTCCAGACTACACCAGTTAGCGAATTAGAGCTTTTCATTCACTTTATTTTCATCCATCGGTCCACGGACGCACCTGTCGCATCCCTCGCCCTACGGGCCTGATTATTTTAGTGTGGTTAGCCAAAGCAAGAGATGTTGCCTTAGGGCTAGGGTTATCAAATGCAATACACCAAAGAAAAAAATAACAAAACCAACAAAGTTGCTGCACTATCCTCAACGGCGACAACTCGGAGAACGAAGTCTTGACCTATATTATCAATTGAGAGGTCTGGTGAGAGTTAACGAAAGCCATTGGCGTGGAAATGTTTATATCTAGTATGTCTAGTATACATGTTATAAAGGGATGATGTGGATTCATGACTGCTGGGTAGAGAAAAATATAACTTACTGATTGAAATCGTGAGAGTCCCTAACCCATTTCGTTTAATCGGCTCATGGGCTACATGTATGCGCATTCTCTGAGTAAAAAATGCAGTAGCCATGAGCACGCCTCGCGGGCCTATTTTTGGAAGTAGACATCAGTAGTAAAGGCGCAGAGATGGTGTTTTGTTTGGGGGCCTCCCCCAGAAAAGAAATTGAGATTTCAGTCTCTGAAAAGTGCATTTTGGTGGATCCTGGAGATGGTTTTGCTATGGCTAATGGAGAAAGCAAAAAAACCCTAAGGTCCGGACCCCCCCGGCCCTACCCCTGGATCCGCCACTGTTTGTTTGACTAGTACTGTAAAATATATTATCTTGAGAAGGTTGAGTGTTTTAATTTTGGTTTAACTACAGCTTGCATGAAGTTTTAATATGGCTCATTCAAATTTAAGATCACAACTTATCCTAAAAAGCCTTGCTTTAGGCAATTTTTTTGTGCCCAAAGATGACTAAGTAATAAAACTGTTGGATCTTTTGTCAGTTAATTTCAGTAAACCAGTGAAGACTGAGCCCAGTATCCCACATGGACGTGTCGTGGAAACACAGGCAGAGTCGGCATCTTCAACAAATGTAATAAATTCAAGTGAGATGAAGTTGAAAAAATTGACGATTCCCCTCAAAGCATTACCTGCATTGTCATCCTCAAACTGCAAAATATTGACTGGCAAACAAACAAATAGTGCACCTCCCTCAAGGTATGTAAACAACAATAATAATGATAATAATATTTAGTATTTATATGGTGCAAATTAACATATGAATATGATCAAATGCGCCTTACAATAAAAGATATGCTATGATTATTAGTAATTTAAAACTAAAATATTTACAATTATGTATAGGACTATAAAGTTAAAAAGCTAAAATCGGGCCTAGTAAAAATGTCTATAAAATATCAAGAGCTATTCATACGCCTTTCTATGTAAATGTAAACTATGTAAATTTGAAGCATGTTCTTTGTCACTTTAGTATCAGAAACTGTAGTAACAGATCCAGGTATCATTACTTTTCTATAAAGCATTTCGCAATTTATACTCCTGGGTGGAGAGAGGCACTGTGAGAGTAAAGTGTCTTGCCCAAGAACACAACACAATGACCCTGGCCAGGGCTTGAACCCGGACCGCTCGATCCGGAGACCAACTAACCATTTGGCCTCCGCATCTCCACAATTACTTTTGCAAAATGCTGTCATGTGACCTTGTCGATCATAATAAAGGGGATGGCAGTTTAAAATGGAACGATCATTGTGAATTAACATGATGGTTTTAGATAAGTAAGGAGATTTTATATATTGGCAGGGCTTATATTGTTCTTTGGTTTGTTTTTCTAACAGCCCTGCAGAAGCACTTGAGATCTCCATGGATTTTGACAGTAATATGTCTGAGCAAGACTTTGATTACCTAAGCGACGATGAAGATCATGACATTGACAGCGACTATGACGAAGCCTTGTTGCTTGGAGAAAACGAAGATGCGGAAACGCAACAAAACTCCCAAACGCTGATGGCGAAGTCTCGAATCATCCAGATGGTAAAGGTGCAAACGTGAATGAGGAGGGTTTCTCTGAGCCTTACGTGAATTACAGTGACGTGCCACTTGCACATGATGCTGAGGAAGAAGAAGAAGATGAAATCTCACTGCATCCTGATGACTTGTCGTTGTTTGATGAGGAAGATGAATTCAGTACAAACAATGACAGAGTGCATCCAAGGTTGGTTACCATTAGCTTCTCTCAATGTATTCATCATCTTGATACAAGGTTAACCCATTGGCGCCTGGAGACTTTAAGCGCGCACCTACCCCTAAATACCTGGAGATTTTACGGCATTTGACCGAAATGTGTGAACTGAAAAAATAAACCATATGCGCAGTAAATACAGACAAATAATTAGCTTCTTTAGTACACTTTTATTCCAACTAGACAAGTTGAAAGACCAATTTATAACTACAAAAGGTCATCGGCCTGAATAAATATATCTCATTACAAAACTTGAAAACAGCGATAAAATTTTCTTCACATAACCGCACGCCATTTTAGAAACTCACGAAAGCACAAAGTGAAAGACTTTGCACAAAATATAAGAATATCTCTAAATACTCTGGTAAAAAGTCTTTTTATTTTTATTTTGTTCAACTTGAACTTTCATTAATTCAACGGCTTGGTATTAATGGAGGTATTAATCTTTGTGCAAAAAGCGGTAATTCGAGATGACAAAACTGATTGCGAGTTGCCGCGGCGTAAATCGCTTTCGAAACTAAATAATTCTACGGCTAAAAAACACTTAGAATTTCTCCTTTTCTCTTGTTGGTATTATTAATAAAACCATTCAGAATTATTTTCTGAAATACTGTGGTCACTTCCCGAAAGTAATTTCGAATAAAACAAATGTATAAGTAAATAAACAAAGGCGATAAACTTGCCGTAAATACGCAGATCAAATAACACCTCGTGCGAGACTCAAGATTTGTTGTTCATTTGAAAACCTAAGATTCCCTGTTAAAGGTGAACAAATGAAAGAAACTTGAAAGAAACTTTGTTTGATATTAATTTTCATTCAGGCCGAAGCCAAGAAACGTGTTTAACCCATTGACTACTAGAGATTTAGCGCGCGCCACCCCTGAATTCCCTGGAGCTTTTTCGGGATTTGAGCGAAATGTGCGAGTTGAAAAAATAAACCATATGCGCAGTAAATACAGACACATGATTAGACACATGATTAGTTTCTTTAGTACACTTTTATTCCAACTAGACAAGTTGAAAGACCAATTTATAACTACAAAAGGCCATCGGCCTTTATAAATTGATCTCATTACAAAACTTGAAAACAACGATAACATTTTCTTCACTACTGCACGCCATTTTAGAAACTCGCGAAAGCACAGAGACTTTGTACAAAAGACAAGAATATCTCAAAATACTCTGGTAAAAAGTCGGTTTTTATCTTGGTCAACTTATACTTTCATTAATTCAATGGTTTTTTGTATTACAGAGGTATTTTCTTGCTGCAAAAAAGCGGTAATTCGAGATGATAAATTACTGATAAGTGATTGTGAGTATTTATAAACCACGGCCAAAATCGCTTTGAAACTAAAAAATTTATACGGCTAAATAACACTTAGAATTTCTCCTTTTTTTCTCGTTGGTATTATTAATAAAACCATTCAGAATTATTTTCTGAAATACTGTGGTCATTTCTCAAAAATACTCGAACAAAATAGTCTCCCACAAAGCGAATAAGCTCAATAAACAAAGGCGACGAAACTCGCCGTAAATTTGCAGATCAAATATCACCGCGTGCTAGACTCAAGATTTGTTGTTCATTCAGTTAATTTTGAAAACCTAAAATTCCGCGTTAAAGATGAACAAATGAAAGAAATCTGAAAGAAACTTTGTTTGATATTAACTTTCATTCAAACTGAAGGCAAGAAACGTGTCCAAAAGCATAATAATATTTATGAAAAATCTGTGCCGCCGTGTTCAATTCGCTGTCAAATTCGTTGTTTATTACGTCCGCGAAGCAAAAGTTTTGGACTTCTAACGATGACTTTTGCAGTCATTTGTTCAATCGATCGCTTTAAAAATCCTTCCAATAATTCCATACACATTCAAAGAAATAAAGTACATTACCATTTCGCTTTTAGAAGTCTTGAGAAGATCCATAATTAGTCTGTGAATATTTGTTTTGAAGTGGCCGCTCGATGTCTTCGCAATTCCCGGCCGCCGAAGGAGAGTATAAATTCTTCTCCAGCAAGGTTTATTTAGTCTGTACTCGGTGATCATCCGTTTTGAAGCCACTTAGAAATTAATTGGTGTTTCTCCTTTTCATTTCCAGCTTCGAAGAGGTAATTTTCCGTGTTAAAAAATGAAAACAAGGCCCTGAAAGTTTGTACATTCAAGCCGAGACATACAAGGGGCGCCATACTTTTCTTGTTCATTTGATCCGTGCGACATCAAGACGAAAAACCCTCTTTCTAGTACCCCTAGAGTTCTCTAAAAATCTGCGCAAAAGACGTATTTTGATTGGTTTATTTGTCCTCTAAAACAATAGAACAATGAGGGAACCAAAAAATCTCCAGGGAGGGAGGGTAAGTGCATTTGCCAACACGTGTTTTGGCTGGCCGCTTTTGGCCGCTTTAGGAAATTCGGAGGTCGTTGCGCCTGGCCGCTTTTGGCCGCTTTAGTAGTCAAAGGGTTAAAAGCGTAAAAATATTTTAATTTCCAAAACATGGAGCCGCCGACCCGCCGCCGTTCAATTCGCTGTCAATTTCGTTGCCTACGCAAAGCAAAAGTTTTTGATTGTTAGCGATGACTTTTATAGTCATTTAATAAATCGACCGCTTTAAATATCCTTCCACTAACAGGGATGTAGATAATAGCCGGGAGCCGGTAAAAATACCCGGCTGTCATGCTGATTTTCCCGGCTGAAAAACCATGTACAGTCTTTAAAATGGATACCTCTTTCTCCTGAATGTTTTTAGCCAAATATTTTGTAACTTTTCTGACCGTTTGTACCTCTGTTATTGTCTTACCGTAAATAACACAACTGTAAACACGGCATTAGCACGCCATTTTGAACGACGATCGTGTGTTTGCTCAAGGCTCATTGACCAGCGGTGTCTCTACTTCATGTATGCGAAATAATGTACGCCAATTTGCGTTAACGCTTTGCTTATTAACTGAATCGTGGTATTTATTCTTGTATGTATTGTAAGGAACATAAAAGACACATCACAAAGTTTTTCACAGCTTTATTAACAGAAAAACATTGATTCTTGCTTACTGAGAACAGTCCAAAATGGCAATGAATTAACCCCTGAAAATCGAGGAAAACGCATTTGCGAGAGTCTAGATTTCAAAATTTTCTGGGGGGGCATGCCCCCATACCCCCCTAGTAGGATGGTGCCTTCGGCACCATGGGCCTCCGGCCAAGTATTTCCGCCTATTGGCTATATAATCCCGCCTGTCAAAAAATGAATCTACATCCCTGACTAATTCCATCCACATTCAAAGAAATAAAGCACATTACCATTTCGCTTTTAGAAGTCTTGAGAAGATCCATAATTAGTCTGTGAATATTTGTTTTGAAGCGGCCGCTCGATGTCTTCGCAATTCCCGGCCGCCGAAGGAGAGTATAAATTCTTCTCCAGCAAGGTTTCTTCAGTCTGTACTCGGTGATCATCCGTTTTGAAGCCATTTAGAAATTAATTGGTGTTTCTCCTTTTCATTTTCAGCTTCAAAGAGATAATTTTCCGTGTTAAGAAATGAAAACAAGGCCCTGAAAGATTGTACATTCGTGCTGAGACATACAAGGCGCGCCATACTTTTCTTGTTCATTTGATCCGTGCGACATCAAGACGAAAAACCCTCTTTCTACTACCCCTAGTATTCTCTAAAAATCTGCGCAAAAGACGGATTTTGATTGGTTTTATTTGTCCTCTAAAACAATAGAACAATAGGGGAATCAAAAAATCTCCAGGGAGGGAGGGCAAGTGCATTGTCAACACGTGTTATTTACGGCCGGTTTGAGGCGGCATGGGTATTTCGGGGTGGTTTTCTGCAAAGCCGGTTTGAGGCGGCATGGGCGCCAATGAGTTAAACTTAAATAAATACAAAATATAATTTTTTTGAAACACAGCCAAAGGTTTGTCAGAGAGTGTTGAAGGAGGATATGAGCTTCCACACATCTGTCCCTCTGGGGAGGGGTAATGCAGTTAAAAAAAAAACTGTTGGCTGTGATACTTGAACTCCATGACTATGAATGGGCCCTGTTCTGAAGATGACTGGTGAACAGCATTTGGCTGTGTTTGGAAGGAAGTTTATTTTGTAAGGACAGTCCAAAGCTCTCTGAGCGGACACTCTTGTAAGCAGACAGCTCTACTTACAGCCACCTTGACAAAACCCTGTTTGAACTCTAGCTCATACAAACTCCATATTTACACATCCCTGTAAGCGGCCAGCTCCAGTTGTGGACATGTTTTCTGCTTCCTGAGGTTTGACTGTTGTTGGTTCTCGTCCTTGCTCCGAGGGTTTTTCTCCGGGTAAACCGGTTTTCCTCCCTCCTCAAAAACACTTGTAAATTCCAATTCGATCTGGGATCTGAGGGCCACAGGTTTATCAGTCACAAGACTGTTAAGTGATACTCTTGTTAAACAAAGTCAATTTACTTTGTTGCTTGGAGTGTAATAATGGATAATTTTTGTTTCAGGGTTTTGGGAAGAAGATCAGGTAGTGAATCTAAAGATTTGAGAGTGATGATTAGTGATAGACAGAAACAGCCTGAAGTAACCTCTAGCAGTACATTGGAAAGAAATAACGAGGAGCCACAGGCTGACAACAGGGAAACAGATAATCAAGAGCGGGAAAAAGATGTTGTCAAGGTAAAATCTGAAAATGTTTCACCAAAATCACATCACAGAGAAAGAGATTCCAATCGGAGGTCACCCAGTCTGAGAGCATCCAGTCTGGGAACATCCAGCCAGAGATCATCCAGTAGACACGAGGACGAGAGGCGTCAAACTAGAGCTTTGAGAGGTCGAGGTGCGAAAAGAAATGGTGGGATGCAAATGGGAAATGGTGTTTCAAGGAGAGGTGCACGTGGTCGTGGATCAAGACAAGGTCTTAGGAGAGAAAGTGGATCAAATGCTGCTCCAGTTTCATCGCTGCTAGGGATACCATCTTTGTTTGGTACTGGTGATGGGCTACTGCCTCTGCCTGGCGCATTGCATGGCACACTGCCTGGCACACTGCCTGGCACACTGCCTGGCTCTCTGCCTGGCACTGGTTTAATTGTGTCGCAATTGCAAGCTGCTTTACAAGCAGGAATTCAGACGAACTTAAAGGAAACTAATGAATTACTAAAGAAATCTGTAGAAATGCTTACAAATCCTCCGCCAGTACCCGGTGAACATGTACCAGACTATGACAAACACAGGCAGCAACCTCCAATGCGACATGGATCTCAGGGCACTCGAGACAGTGGTAAAATGACTGAACGGCATCCGCCTAAAAGGAGCCCACCACATGTCCAAAGTAGAAGGCCATTAATGTCAGAACTCCCTACGCACCAATCGCAAGTAGTAGTGTCTTCCCAGATGAACGCTCCACCATGTACCACCACGAATGGGGACTTACCCAAATGGTTGAAAAGAACAAAAGAAAATGTAAATGAAGACCTGAACCAACAGTTTCCAAATGAAGGAAATGCGAATCCGTTTGCTTACTCGTCACCATTGCCAGACTGTGGCTCTGAGATGGAGACATCAACCAGCAAAAGAAAAAGCCCTTTTCTTGGGGAAGAATTGCCACATGGCAGTAAGATCATGGTCACAACAAGCCCTGAAGGACTGCCGCAGCCAAATCCTGCAAGAGTACGAAAAACACATCCCAAGGGATACTGTTTTGCACAGCTTAACACAGGCCAATGCACCGTCGCTAAATGCAAATATCGCCATATGTCATATATAGAGCTTCTAAAGGTGAGGGGGAATGGGGGGATTTATGCTTGGTCTTGCAAATATCGACATTTGTTATGCATAGAGTCTGCTTAAGATTCTTACTAATTGTGGCCCATTTTGGGAAAATGTACACTAACGTATATCTGTTAAACGGCTAAAAAAACTGGATAACAAACGGATAACAAACGACCATCAATGGATGGTTGTTACTGTTCGAATGGTTCTAAAATATTATTGAATGGATTAAAAAACGGATTAAGGTGGCCGAACACAGTTTGCGCATTCACTGCTGGTTCTATATGGATTCACAGAAAATAGCATTTCACGCAGCAGCCTATGTTCAATTTTCCATTTTTTACACTTTTCTGCGAATGTAGGTCAGTGTACTTAAGATGTTTCGTTTGAGTTTCCCTCCCAACCAACAATTTGGATGTGAGTACGAAATACACTTGCGTGAATAAAAAGAAGCCGCGCGAAATCGCCATTGTTTCTATGTTATTGTTCTGTTTCGAGAAATAAATCCCTATTCAAGTCACTCGAAAAATTATTTGAGTCACTCGATCCTCAAAACTCGATCCTTGAGCCTCGAAACTCGATACTCGATTCTCGAAAACTTTGAGGATCGAGTTTCGAGTCGAGACTGTCAACTTACATTTGACCGGTACTGTAGAAAATATTACTTTACTCTGATAAGTGCTATGAAGATTGTCTAAATGATGCAGACTAATAATTTAACTGATTCCCTACAAATATTTTTCAGTATAACGGATCGCAACAGTCTGGAAATGTAATCAGGTTTGTGTTTAAACTTAGAGACGCAATAAGAACAGTATTATTCAGTCAGTGACACAAGCTACTCTGAAAAAGTTCTACCAACAGGAGTCGAACTTGTGACCTTCTGGACACCGATATGAAGGTCACAGGTTCGACTCTTGTTGGAGAACTCTGAATTATTTTTCTGAGTAGCTGTGTCACTGACTGAATAATATCTTTCTTATTGTGTTTCTACCCAGCTTAATATTTTCCATCATTTCTTTCCAAAATGAGAAATGTTTGTATGGATTTTGAGCCATGTTTGGAAGCTCCTAAGTCGGTCAATTCCAACTAAGTGAACATATATGTACATGTAATCATTTTGTGATATATAAACAATAGCCGCCATTTGGTGCGAAAATATGCACGGATATTTGTCCACGGACATTATCTGTTCCGATAAGCGAACAGTTTTCCGAGAGCGAAGCTCGAGGAAAACTGTGAGCATATTTTTGAAGCATATTTTTGAAGCCGAATGGAGGCTATTGTAGTTATTATCCTTCAAATATTTTTTCACAAGGCCGCTCTGTTTGCCGTGGAAGATCTCGGTCGGCCAAGCTGTTAAACATCAAAATTATTATGATGGCGTTCAAAAATATTTCTAGTCTGTTCAAAACAATCAGTTCTATTTAATTTAGCAATTTATTTGAGACGAAAACTGAACCTGCGGACGTGAAACGCAAATTTTCAAAACTGGGGAATAATACTTGGGGAATATCACCCGGATATTCCCCAGTTTTGGCTGCGTCACGTGACGTGTTTAGACCAATCGCGCGCGAGAAAAATATTTGATGGATTATAATACTTAATATTAGGTCATCAATGTCATTGATTTTGAAAACTTGGCCCCAAGAACTTTTTGAACTTGAGAAGAGAGACTATTGAAATTGGGCTTTTTGGTGCTGTTAGCAGATGTAGTGATGTTTATTTGAATGTTTTCAGTGATGACCACCCCATAGAAGCACAGCACAATGGCCAAGCAGAACAAACAACACATGTTGTACAAGAAACACAACTTAAAGGTACAAAGTCGTGTCAATGTTAGGGGTATCGAATGGTCTTTGTGAACATGGGGTTTTTCTTTGCAAGTAGAAGCATTGAAAAAAGTTAGCTTTGGTGAGCAACGAGCACTTTGCAAAAAACTACCTTTACCAAAAACTGAGCATGCGAGCACAAGGAAACAAGTACCCACTAAAAATTTGCGAGCAGTTTGAGCAGAAGCCTAATTTTGCGAGCACTTGACAATTTTGAGGGACCATTCATGACCCCTAATGTTGAAATGATTGTTGTTTTTCAGTGTTTTGCAGAGTCCTGGGTTGAATTAGCCTCCTACGCAGACATTCTTTGGGCTCGTCACGCACACCTTGTTTGTGGGGGGAGGAAAGATTGTGTGATGAGCCCAAAGAGCGTCTGCGTAGGAGGCTAGGGTTGAATATCATACAGTTGTCTGTGATCTCTTATCTTTTTCAGAGGAAGCTCCTATGGTGTCTTACAAATTAGTTGAAGATCTGCTAACAGCGAAGAATTTGCGTAAGGATCTTGATATTTTCATGTTAGCTGGTGCCATTTGCTTTCATAAGAAATTCTAGCATGTTTCTATTGTCAGTAATGGTGGAAGGAATTTTATGATCTTTGTTCTGTACCTTGTCACCTCACAAAACATTCCTGCGCACTTGACACAAAATTTTCATTTGAAAACTTCTGGTGTCCAGGCAGGGTGGTTTCCCTAGTGACAACTTGGTACAAAAATATTTTTGTACCCTGTCACTCAATAAGTTGACGTACAAGTAAAATAGCAAGTTTTATTGTCAAGGAGTACTTCAATTCATTCTGTTAATTTGAAACTTGTTTTTAAAGTTGCTGCTTGGCAAATGGTGGAGAAACTTTGCAGAGCAAACAACATGCCTGACTTGGAGATCTTGATGCGAACCCTTGTTGTTTGTGGTGATCACTTGGAAGAACCTGACATTGCTGCCCAGGTACTGTAACAGATAATATGAAGTGACCAGGAGTATTGCTACTCCCCCTGGGTGGGATGCTACTCCACTGCACATTACCCCACCATTTTGACAGGTTGTCTTGGCTAACTGTTCGCTGGTCGGCATTTATACTATTGGCTGGACAGGGGCAATGTGAGAGTAGTATCTTTCCCAAGAGCACAACGCATGCAATGACCCCAGCCAGGGCTTGAACCCAGCCCATTCGATCCTGAGTCCAATGCGCTAACCATCAGGCCAACGTACCTCCCATAATGAAATTACGGAACAATCTTTTGTACAGAGGAGAGATGTATTCTCAGTAGTCATCTGACTTCTATTTTTTGTAGGTGGCTTGTAAATCTTTTGATATGATTGGTAGAATGTATGGACAACAACGTCGTCATAACTACACCGTTCTTATCAGGACTTTGTGTCACTCTGGACAATATATCAGGTAAGCTGTATTTTCAGCTAAATTCATTACCAGTGTAAATATTGCGCTGAATTTCCTGGTTTGAAATGAGAAAGGCTTACCACTTGGTAAAATACATGTATTATCCAATTATTGACTTTTAAGTGATGTTAACATAACTCAATTGATCACCAGAGCGTATGAGATGCTCGATGTCATGAAAAGGAACAATCATATGCCAACATATGAAGTCTTTCTGGATTTGATCCAAGCTTCTTCCAAAGATCCTGACTGGTAATGTGTTCTTTTGTTTATTGCTGTTTTCAAAATACCCAGGGCTAAAAATTAACGGTCGCCAGGTCGCCAGTGGCGATTTAAAACTGACCAGGGCGACTAAAAGTTGAGGTTTGATCGCCCGAAGGGCGACTACGATATAAGCTTAGAAAAGTTGCAAAGAAAGTACGAAGTTAAAATAAAAATAAAATGTGTACCGGTAGTTAAATTGGACTACCTTTCCTTTCTTTTCCTCAACTCTAAGTTCATTGACTTTAGTGGATTTTTAGTTCTTAATGAGCCGATTTAACGGTTTCACGAGTATTTAGATCGATCCGCAAATATATCTGGACGCCATTTTGATTTGTTATTGCCACGTGACTCCAGTCTTACCCAGAGTTCTATGCGGCACGTTTCCGAGTCTCACATGTTTATCGTCAAAATACTTCTCGCCAGGTTTTGGCATAGAAATTCTGATGTAAAACCCACAGAATGTGGAGATTTCTCCAAGGATGTGAGGCGCTGCTGTCCAAAAAAACCTAAAACCAAGGAAGATGCCGTAGAAAGTAGCAAAAACTACGAAAAGACGAAAAGGCAACAGGAATTTCAGAAAAGCTGGACTCAGGGGAGGCCGTGGTTTGTTGTCCAAGATAACGCATTTTGCTCCCTTTGTAAAGAGGCGGCAGTATTAAACCGTTTATTCAAGTAAATATGTTTTTTTAAATCAACTTGAGGAAAATAAGGGCCACTTTATTTTGGCCTGGGCCACTAAGAATTCAAGGAAACTGGCCCGACTGGCCACCAAGCACTGGAGTTAATTTTTAGCCCTGAATACCAACTGTGGATTTCAAATGTCACTGTCAGTGATAATGTTGCTTGGGAAAGTTTGGATGATATTTGTTGATTGTGGCTGGGTTGGACACTTAATTTTTAGAGCACTCGCCATTTGGGTAAGTGACTATCAGGATGCACTCGCCCTGATTTTTTTCCACTCGCCCAGAGATATATCCCCCCTCCCCCCTCCCCCTAGAATCACAGACGGTTTTCGGAACAGATTGGTCGATCTTTTTCTCGTCAGATACTTTGGAAACTCCGGGAAGATATTTCCACATTTTTAACACACTATCAACTCAGTGAACTCACTTCATTTTAAAACTTACCCGAGAATTCGCACATGACAAAACAAATCGCTGGCAACGTTGTCGAGCACGTTGTAAACTGAGAGCTATTAACCTACATTCACTGGTTATTCTCGAAGTTGAAGTCATTTGGGGCCAAACTGGCCAACACTGCTGGAGCTTATCCTGGTTTCCGTTGGATGATGCCGACCAGGAATATTGCTACTCCTCCTGGGTGGGATGCTAGCTCAATGCCAGGTCCCCACCCCAGCATTTTCTTAGGTTGCCCTAACGGTTCGCAGGTACCCATACTCCTGGGTGGAGAGAGGTCTTTCCCACAGGGATTGAACCCGGACCAGGGTTCAAAATAGCAGCCGGCTGCCGGCGGCAGCCGGCACTTTTACCACACTTGCCGGCGACTTTTCACCGAAGAAATAGAAAATATCGACTTTGATCGGCCAACTGAAATCAAAGTCGCTGTAGATGTTATAGTAAACATTTCATATCAGACAATAAAGCAGCCAAGATAATGTTTTAAAAGCTTTTTGGAAACGTTTTAAAATGAGTTGAAAGAGTAGAAAAAGGTTTGGAAATTTGAAGCGTGCTGCAAAAGTTGAAATGGAGAATTCTTGTTCACCGTGAACGACGAACTCTTTTACGCGTTTGTTCAAGCGTGAAACGTAAACATGCAAGTTTGTCTAGACAAACCGTTGCGTTACCGACTTTATGTTTCTGCACATGTAATCAATATTTATTTTGCACAAAAACTTGTTTAGTGCCGGTTGTTAAGACTTTTATCACTCGTTCAAATTAAAGTCAGTTTTGTATTCATATTGCTCGACAGAACGGATTTCCCATGTTTGTGAGTGAAGAAGCGTGACGGTATTTTACGCATGAACAAACACCTAAAAAAAGAGAGCCGTTCACGATGCTTTGTTTGGAACGAAACACGTTAATTAAAATGAAGATTCTGACGCTGACATTATTTTAGCAGTTCAAAGCATGCGATATGTGCGAAATGTTTTTAAAATCAGTTTACAATTTCAAGGTTTCTCAAGGAAGAAAGTGAAATTTCAATTCAGGTAGATTTTGGTCACGTGCTAGGCAACGGGTTCTTGGCAGATTCCCGTTAATTAGTGTAGCAGTACACACACGCAAATTGCGGAAAGTGAAAAAAAGTTCAACTACTACGTTCTCGTTCATTATTGACAGCCGGGAAAAAATGAGCCTTGACAAAAAAAGCCTACAATTTATTTTGAACCCTGCGGACCACTCCATCCAGAGTCCAATGCACTAACCATTAGGCCACCATGTTTCCACAGTTATTCTCGTACACACCTATTGTAATTCACAGTCATTAGCCTAAATATTACAACACTGATTGTTGTTCTTCACTGAACAGGGCTTTTAATCTTTTGGATGAAATCAAGCAGTCAGGACTGTTGAAGTCAGGGTAAGCCTTGAATACGTTTTTGCTACAAGGTTAAACATATAATGACAATATCTGACTGCAGTTAAAGGTTTCTGGCTTTGTCCTTTCTGGTCATTGAGATATCATTGAGTTTAAATTGTAGCCATGAAAACAGAATGCCAATCCAAAATTGCTGGACACTTGCAGAATTACCAGGATGCAATTATTGACTTGTGTATGGCTGTGGACTATGTTCGTATACTCGGATTGAACTGGACTTAGCTTGCAGTGGGGGCTAAATGCGGGGGAATCTTTTCATATGCAAATGACATGAACCTGTTTTTAATGATATTCCCCTGCAATAGCCTCCATTGCAAGCTAGTTCCAGTCCAATCCCGAGAATATGAAAATGACTCTTGTGTTAAGAAAATGAATATTATTGTTGTTCAGTAACTCTCAATCATTATGCAAAAACAAAACGTAGCAATGTGTTTGAAATGTTTCTAAACAGGATCTGTAGTGATCTGATACTTCTTGGCTGTAACAGTGGAAATCACTTTGTTGAGAGGACATGGTCACTCTTTCAGGTATGCTGTAGTTTTCTCTGGCATTTATTGAGTTAACCCTTCTTTGTGATTGCCAACATTTCCATGATGATGCTTGTTTAGAGAATGTTGTACTTACGACAAGATCACCTATGTTATGTAAAGTGGCTCTAACTTGAGTCTGGTGATTAAATTCTCAAATGCGACCTTTTGAATAAAAGCTATTGAGCAGTACTTTACTGTGATACTGTTGGTTTTTCAATTTCTTCCACACATAATTTTTGGTAAATTGTCAAATTTGTACGAAGTTGGGATAATAATATCCTTGGTCTTCTGATAGTCTTCTGTCTTTATGTTTTTAGGAAGCCTTGCAAAATCAAGTGCAGATTTCAGTTGAAGCTGTCTCAACAATGCTCTTGTAAGTCAATTTAATGATTATTTGTTGCATGTAAAGTTATCTAAGGTTGATGTGCGCAGCGAGTATTGGCCAAATGTGGCATAGCCCAAGTTATCGGATGTCTGTCTTCATGTGCTCAATTCGTCCCAGTGTTCCAGATAAGAGAAGGGCCAGTCTCGGGGCAAAAACCTGACAAGGTTGGCTGGCTACGTATCCCTAACCCGACAAACTAATGGGAAACTTCTGGTGATTCGGTGAGGCCCATATCGATCTGTTACAATTTTTCTTTGACATCTTGGGGCTTTAAAACTTTCTGGAATTCTGTCAACCCCAAAATTCCATACTGAGGATGTTGCAGATGTCAGGTTGGTTGTTACTTGTCTTGTGGAAATTCAAAACCAAGCAACAAGCCAAGGCAGTCACCATTATCATATGACGTGATTCCCGTTTGATTGGATTTTTTTTATTGGATGCAATTTATTTTTCAGCACCTTGTCGCAAACAAATAACTGGGATAAGATTATGTCAGTGATACCAGCTTTCCCAGAAGCAGTACCTATTGAGATGTTAAAGACAGCTGTGCTGACTGCATCTCAGAAAGCTGATTGGATTGATATGATCATTGGATTGCTTGCTGAGATTCCAGCAGAAAAACGATCTGAACTTGGACCTGATGTAAGATTCATGTGCAGTGTTGTAAATTGCATTATTCATTGAAAGGCTACATGGGAGACACGGTAGCCTAATGATTAGCACGTAGGACTTCAGATTGAGTGGTCTTGGTTTGAGTGGTGGCCATGGTCATTGTATTGTGTTCTTGGTCGAGTCACTTTACTCTCCATGCCTCTCTCCATCCAGGAGTATAAAATGGGTACCGGGGAACTGGTGAGGCAAACTGACAAAATGCTGGTGGGTACACCTGGTGTTGCACAGCTTCCCATCCAGGGGGGGTAACAGTACTCCTAGTCAGCTTAATGCTACAGAAACCGGGATAAGAACACCAGAGTGCAGCTTTACTATAGATGGCTTAACCCTTTCACTCACAGCAATGCTAAGTTCAAAACTGAGGAAGAAATCTTGAATTTCATTTTGCAACATTGTCAAAAACAAAGAGCACCACTTGAAAGTACGGCTGAATAGCTTTCATTTGAATGGTGACACACGAGGGATTCATCTACAGACTCAAAAGGTACATTTACATTTATTGAGTCAAGGTTCGACTCTGGGAGTGAAAGGGTTAACAAATTTGCTATAATGCGCAGACATCAGGGATCAGTCATTAAGGTTACTGTAAACCTTCGAGGGTGCCTTCCGGGAAATCTTTCCTATGCGCGTTGTTTTAGAGGAAACCCTAGAAAACTATATATCACTGTAAAGGTAATAGAATGAAAAATCCGATAAAAGCACTACTTTTGTCCGTTTTTGTTCTGTTAGGCGCGCGCAAGCCTTCGAACGCAAAACTGACAGTGTCTGCTTAACTGAGTTACAAGCCTTCGCGTTAAAGCGGACATAAAAACAATCTGGACTATATCATTCAGGAGATAATGGGCTAACAAAGTGTATGAGGCATTTCCAATACTCTCATTGGTTCCCGAAAAAATATATTTTAAAGTTAGACAATGGATATATTTTCGATGCGTGTCACGCGCTGGGATGCCACGCGAAAAATATGTTGAATTTCGTGAAAGCCTCACACACTTTGGTTCATTAATGTCAAACAAACATTTTGGCCAAATTTCAATAAATCCAACAAATCTACATACCCTGTTAATTCATTTGAAGAGAGTGAACTCACACAAAAACAAATCCAGAGTTTTCGGGCTGAAAAGATTTTCGTAGTTTTCACACTTAATCAAAGCGGGTGTGAATGCGGTCATGCCGCCGACCAATAGAACACAACATAGGAATCCCCCAGAGAGCCTTGTGACAAGGCAGTTTATTGAAATTCACGGGGAACGACATTTCCATGCTTAGCGACAGGAGAATATTGGGGAAAGCGAAGTCTGGAGCACAAAATTCATCGGCGAAACCGAATCAGTGGAAAAGAAAACAACCGCAGCGGAATGCACTGGAAGAACAAAGGAAAAAAAAGGCTGGCGAAAGTGGCGACGGAACTGGAATTCATCCAAAGCAAGCGTTGTTTGCAGCTATAAATGCACGCGGGTATTAAGGCTTTCCTTGATAAAAGCCATTTCCTCTCTTTTCTCCATAAACGGCATACAGAAGCGTAGATTTTGGTGTCATAAATTACAAGACACAAGTATAAACACAAGAATCAAAGCGACGTGAAATACGAGGCGGGGAGTGATGCGAAAAAACGTCTCGGGGAGCTCTGGGTTGACACATTCTAATTGCCTTATAACACTTGCGCGCATTTCAAGTTTTTCAAATTATTCTTTTTTCCTAAAATAGTAGGCTTTAATTCGGCTTGGAAAACAAATTTTTCAAAAAATTGTCCCTTGAAGGTTTACAGTAACCTTAAGGGAATCCTAGAACCTCAAGTGTCCCTTTATGAGGAGTGGCTGTAATACACTCAGAGTATTGATTTCAGTAGAAAAATAAATCCCAGAACTCATAGTGTTTAATATTTTGAACTAGGTGTGGAACACATTTCTGTCCAACTGCTGCCTGGAGCATGCTAGTAACATATCATTTGCTCAGAGGATCTTTTCCTTGATGCATCATAATGGAATCCTGTTGACACCCCAGGTAAGGTCAGGACTGGATTTACAGAACAAACTGTAAAACAGTTTGTTGCATGACACCCAACGGTTCTTTGACATTCTGTTGTAGCCCTGTACAATGTCAGTATCTGTGATATAAATTTCAGTTCTCACATTTTGAATCAAGTGTTATAGATAACCAAAGTGGGTTGATATTGGACCTAGGTTTTTTAGGGGTTGACTAAAAATAAGACCAAATGGACAACTGAGCAAACTTCACCAGTCAGGGGAACAAGTCCAGTTAATAGTGAACTGCCATCTCCGATACTGAACTGAGCTGGTGGTTTTCATCCTAAAGTTGTTAAGCAACACAACACATCCTCATTGCACTATGCTGGCATGACAACTTATAAGAACTGGAAACTCTTTTGAGTGCTTCAATGAAGATTTGCCCAAAATGGCACTTGTTCCCCTGACTTTCGCTGTTTGTCATTTTGTACTTTTCTTTTATGTTCCTTCTTTTGAATTTGTTCATTTGTATTCTTTCCTTCTGTATAGTGTACCAATAACTACATGATTGCTTTGAGTCATGCCAACAACTGTAGTGCAGCTCTGGATCTCTTTAACGGAGCTCATGTTGATCCCAAAATCCTTGAACAGCCCCAGGTTCTGATGGGTGGTCTGATTGCACTGACCACAGCTTTAGACAAGACAGAGGCCTCAGCTGCATTGCTTACTGTGGTCCACTTCATGTTGGAGCATCAACTCAAGGTCAGGGAATTGTTGTGTGTCAAATCTTCCCTGTTTTAGGCACTATGGATGGCTGATGCTGTTGTGATGATGTGTGTCTTTAAAATTTCCTTAATCTCACATTGTGGTCTCATTTTGTTCCATTTAGCCTGATGATGTTGTCTTACAATCAGCTGTGGAACATCTTGACAAGGAGAAGAATTATAAAGGTGTCCTTCAGTTTTTCTACCAGGTATGCAAGTTCACAGTGCAACAACCAACATTGACTGGAATGTCCATTTCTCCTATTGGAGAATTGGGCTGCAGCAAGCAACCAACCATAGTCTTTATTTTCTCTCTTCCTAGCAAGCCCTCATCTATTGCATTTATTTTAAGGTTCCCTGCATTGCGATACTCCTAGTTGCTTCTTGCTATGAAAACCAGAGTTATGCGCCAGTCTGATAAGCCACTAGTCTTGTAGACAGACTTTAACCTGAAGGAGTGGTATTTTTCACCATTATGGCAATCTTAAACTGTGCTTTGTTTTCAGCTTAAAGCAGCTGGGATTGTGCCCCCAGTAGTTGTTTACAGACAGATTATTTCATCTTTGGAGAAATGGGGTGAAAATCCAACTGCTTCCTGTGAGCCTTATGCTGCTATGCGACGAGCATACCCTGCCAATCAACCTGATGCCGCTAACAAGGAAGATGTCTCCAGCAATGACAAGTAAGTTTATTTTACTCTTAATTCTGTCCAACGTTTGTAAATAACATTGCACCGTTACCAATATACATGTAGCTAAGTGTACTGACAACAGTAAATAAACATCTTATCTTATCACCCAGGGGTTCGTTCAATGCAAACAATGGAAGATCACAATCACAAAACACAACTGTGAAAGAAAGGTAATTCATCTGTCAACAGAGTACTAACTCAAATGACTTTGGTCTTTTTCTAAACAAGCAGGACTGTTAATCAGTTGTTCTTCAGTCTTATGAAGAAAAAAAGACCCTGTAAACGAGGTGCTAGTCCCAGGGTTCATACAGGTCCTTGATATCCTGGAAAGTCCTGGATTTGTTAGCTCCTGGATAGTCCTGGAAATCTGTAAAGTCAAGGGAAATGCTGGTGATAAAATAATATCCACAAGTTGTGTTAATGTAATTTGATGTATATGTCTAAATTATTCATCCTCTTCACAATTTTATTTATTGTTTATTCCTCAGTATACCATCCCAGAACCAGAGCCAAGGAAAAGTGTGCCACTTTTTTAGTACTTTTCAGGGCTGCCGTAATGGTGATAACTGTCGATTTATTCACCATCAGAGTAGTGTGCCCATGTCTGCAAACTCAAATACAGTCTTGCCAGGTAAGTGTTCCTTTAAGATATGTTTTTGGTGGATGCTGTTATTGCACACCCATTGCTATTTTGGAACTTTATATGTGACCCTATTTGCGAAAACCCGGCATAAGAAAAAATGGAAAACGCTTTGTACAACGCGTTGTCATTGTGTTGCAACGCTTTCCAACGCGTTGTCAACGTTTCCCAACGCTTTGTCAACGGTACACAACGCTTCGCTAATTTTCCACAACGCTTTGCCAATTTTCCACAACGCTTTGCCAATTTTCCACAACGCTTTGCCAAAAATAAAACCTCAACGGTTTGCCAACTTTCCACAACCGAACGCGTTGTCAGTAAATTCTTGTCAATGCGTGCTAATTCCAGCGAAGCTGCCGAAGCAAGAACAATGCATGTGCTTTGTATATAAATAAAAATAATCAAACCGCTTTGCTGAATATTGTGCAGAAATGACTATCTTTTAGCAATCAACAGAAACGTTGTGAAAATGTAGTAGCATCAGTGTGGTTGTGCGTAGCTCACGTCAGCCGCCAAGACTGCCAAGATAATGAAACAAATTGGTTATAATTTTGACGAATTAAACGGACGCCGGCCGGACGCGTGCAACGGGTATAATACACCGCGAGTCAACTAAGAATTTGGTGTGTTTTTGTCATGCGTTCATGTGTTACAGATAACAAACCAAAAATAATGTAAATTTCCCTGAGACATGTAAAGAAGCGTATTAAAGAAGGTTATAATTATATCGAATGAAATAAACATTAGTATAACATGGAAACAATGGTTGAGGTAGAAATTTATTTGTCGTATTTGAGTTCGGCGTATGTCGATTGTTGAATCTGAAATACCTGATATTATTAAACTTTTTATTGTAGTTTCAAAATGCGTTTCAAATAAAAGAAATCCACTCTGGCTAAAAGGACATGCGACTGTTACGTTTACGGTCATACACGCTAGCAAAGGACTAGGAAGTTTGTTGACGTAGTGCATGTTTACATAAACGTAACGTAACCTTCGGCCTTCCGAATGTTACAATTCTGCATAAATGATAGCTTCGCTTGCCGATTTTCTTTAGGAGCCTTATCTCAGGCTACATAAATGACTGAAAACTACTGTCGGCATCGCCTGCAAGATGACCCGGCAGAACAGTTGAAGTAAATGTGCTTGTGCGTGGGATCTTATCAATGACATCGCGGTGGAAATTCCGAAATGAAGAGCCACGTCACGAAACAAACATCAAATATTAGCATAACTTCATCTTTACTTTTATCGCCTCCTCGGTTCAAAGAGATTATCGGAAGGCTGTCGGCTGCATGGACCTTTTATAGCCTTTGTTCGTCGATGTTAAAACAGTTCGGTTCTTTAACTTTTAAATCATAAAGCATTGAAAAGCAGTTGTATGTTATAAATACATAAAGAATAGCTGGCGCCGGGCGGGCCGTTCTCGCTCTCGACGTTCTATCTGATATGCAGATCTGACGACCAGGATAGTGCGTTACACAACGATACTTTAATAGACACTTTACTTTTATAAGGTTGTCTAGAACACACAGACTAGAAAATAATTATTTTAGTGCCAAAAAACCGGTAAACAATAAAACCCAACGCATTGACAATGAAATCCAAATTAATTGAGCGTTGAACAACGCGTTGTACCGTTGAACAACGCGTTGTACCGTTGAACAACGCGTTGGTAAAATAACACAATGAGTTGAACAAAGCATTGACAATGAAAGACAACGCACTGATAAAAATCTACAACGATTAAGCAACGAAACGCAACGCTTCGTCAACGTTCTGCAACACAGAGGCAACGCGTTGGTGATGTGTTGCAACGCTCAACGCTCAGAGCGTTGAAATTTCTTATGCCGGGTTTTCGCAAATAGGGTCACATCTGCTTTGTTTTCACATCGTTTTCACAACGCGACAACATTGAAATGGGGGAGTGGGTTGAACAAATAGGCTGTAGTACTCAAATTTGGTCAAGTGTCTCAACAGTTTTGTCCACTATTGTAGCAAACGTAAACATGGATCTTTTGTTAGAAGATGGAGTCTTACTATTTTCTTACTATTTACAGCTACTAGTGGTAGTCATGCTCAGGTGGCCTTCCATTCTGGTGGACCATTCTCCTCAACACGGCAAGGTCCTGGTGCCCAACTAGCATCTGGAAGTGGGTCACATCATTTCCAACTTGCAGGTGCAAGCCACTTTCCGGGTACAAGTCCATTTTCTCTATCCTTTCCTGGACGAACGCGCAGTATGGATGGCTTGGGTGATCAGAAAGCCACAGACCAAAATCGTCAAGTGCACTCTGCTCCTGTCCTGCCTGAAATACCGACAGTTAGTCAGTTTCAGTATCCTTCAAAGAAGAGTCTTCAGTTTTACTTGCCAAGGATTAAGGTAGGGATGTAAATTATTTTTATGATGGGTAAATCAGACAGTTATGGATCACCAGTAGTATATCATTAGTGCCTGTCGCACTGATATTGTTACAATAATTATCATGCAACAGGCACTAATGATGTTTTGGCCAAAGGGGAACTTAAAGTGATAGTTTTGGAATGTGAAAGCTGGCCCAGGAAGAGCACATATGGCTTAGATCCAGAAAGTTTGAATATTACAATTTGATTTTTGTTTTGAGAGTCGTAGAATGAGGTTTAAACTTGGTTCTGTTATGATTCCACACCTTTCAATAACATGCAAATTGTGAAGCCAACTAATGATTTTATTTTACACTGCCGTCAAGTGACAAACTGAAAAACGAAATAAATCAATCCACCAATCACAACCCACAGACATGACCTTCTGAACCCATTGAAGTTATATTTGTTTCTAACATTGATCCGAGTGGCTTACTTTGGTAATATGTAAATCTAACACATGTGTTGTTTATTTTACAGCATGCAAGCGAACACAATAGTTGGGAAGACCTTGGTTATGTTTATGTGAACATGAAGAATGAAGATGTAGGTATTGACTATGACATGTTACAAGCCTTTTTTCAAGCATTTGAAACCTACTGCCCTGAAACTGTAGGAGAATGCTTTGAAAAATTTAGTTCCAAGATACAGCAGTACCTAGAACAAAGAATGCCAAACCCCGAACCTGACCATAGTCCGAGTGCTTGTTTTGACGACGATGACAAATATTTTGTTGGTGAGTTAGGTGTGGCGTTAATGTATTTGAGTTACAGCAAACAGCTTTTCAGTCAGGGCTATACTGTGTTGCATGTTTTGCACAACTTCAGCATAAACTACTCTTTGTACAGTGGTGAATTTGGGGTACAACAGAGGCCACTGACGACAACTGAAGTGGCGCTTACAGCAACAGACATCTGTCTTTGTATTCGCGAACCTCTGTACAGCAGTGCATTAGAAGTACTCCGTGGTACAAACTATGCTCTTCCAGCTGCTGGAACATTTTTGACATCCGAGGAGGCGGAGTGGAGAAGGAGTGTGTTGCAAACATTGTGTGGACACTTCATGAGTAGCATGGAGTTTGATTTCATCTATGAACTGCTTGATCAACTTGGAGATATTGACGTTTTTGGTAGTGGAGAGCTAAAAGCTCTGTATAATGGATTCCTTCGTGCCTTGATGAAGAACAAACATGTAAATGATGCCCAAGCGCTTCTCGCAAGAATGGAAACAAATCGTATTTCCAGAGAACCAGCATCAGTTAGAGTCTTAGTTGATGGCTTTGGAGAGGCAGGAAATACTCGCCAAGCCAAGAGAAGCTTTATGAGTGGTATCTATACAGGGGTTTATCCCATTTCCTTTAATGCCGATAACCCTTGGACAGTTACTGTTGGAATTAGCTTTTCAGCTCTAGAAAGCCAGCTTTACATTGAAAAGCACTTGCAGTCACTTCAAGAGTTTATTGAACGACAACGTTATGCCTCTGGAGGTGTGTTGGATGACAGTTACTATAGACCACTAACAGTTGTTTTTCAAGTCAGATGAGGTGCCCACTAGTAAGAAGTACATGCAACACAATGAGGCGATTCATGTTATGCGAGAAAAGGTGCGCACTGTATTGACTGATGACTTCAACCCACCCCTCTCATGTGCACCACAAAGTAAATATGAGGTAAGCTTGAAGACAATTAATTATCAGAGATTACAGTTTACAGTTAAACTCATCGGCAATAGATGAGCTTGGGCACCTGTCCCACTGAGGACAGGAATTACCTGAACATTATACTTACCATCTGGGAGGGAAGCAAAAATCCGCAAAAGATCTGCAAGGATCTGCACTGAGCAAACTAGCCGTGATCCACAATTATCAGCAAATGCAAGCAAAGTAGTACTGGCAATCAAAATGCTATGATGGCTCTGGAAAGCTACTGGCGCACCCCACACATATCACTAGGAAATAACCACTGACCAGCAATTGTCTTAAGTTTAACTTCACCTAAATTGCATTTAGCCACAATAAAAATGTTAATTTTATTTGGAAAGATGAAATTACTGTGCAAATCAGAAAAGCGTGAACATTTTGGTTTAAGCGCCAAAACTTGGTCTATTTTCCCCCCTGTGTTTATTTTATTGCTTTTTTTTTTTTCCGCAAAGCTTTTTTGCAAAAACTAAGTGTAAAATAGAGGTTACTTCATGGAAAATGCGCGCGTACGATTTTTATTCACGAGTTGAGAAGTATCAGAAAACGAACGAGTGAGCGCAGCGAACGAGTGAGTTTTTCTGATACACCTCAACGAGTGAATAAAAATCGTACAAAGCATTTTCCATGGTGTAATTTGTTTATTTTATAGGTACTGATATTTATTTCGTGTAATAATCAACTTTTTTTATTTGGTACTCAAATTTATTTCGTGCGATGATCAACTATAACAAATCGTTCACATTTTCTGAAAATACTTAGCAACGGCTTGAGCTTAATAACATTTAAACATTTTCAAAAGCTCGTTTTTAGAAATAGTCAATGTCTATATACAATGACAAAGCAGCAAACAAGTTAAATGAAGCTTACTGGATGAAAACAAATCAGTTTTTACTCATCATCAGAGTCACTTTCCAAAGGCCTGAGTCGTTTCCATTTTGACAATGCTGCGGGACTACATGGATTTGTCGTAAGCGTCGGAGACCGATTAACTGTATTTATGTTAATCGAAAAATTACCGCCTTGAATGACGGCTCCACTGAATAATGCCATGGCCTGCTTACCGGTATTCTGGGAGTCGCAGGTCGAGGGACCGGGAATGGCTGTTTCAGATGAAGACAAAGATGTGGTACCGGCCGTAACACTGCTTAGCACTTTTGACATGTGCATCTGCTGTTTCGTCGACACACTGCTGTAGTTTTCTATGCTCTTCAAATTCTTATGGCCAGATAGTTGTGCAATTTGCGTGGGTGGAATGTCATGTTCACTTAGCGTCTGGATCATGGTTTTTCTGCCGCTGTGATTTCGAAGCCTGTTGTTTTCAATCCCTGCTTTCTGAACCATTGTTTTCATTAACCCGGTGAGTTTGTTTACACCAACAGCACTGCACTTGAACCAGCCTTTTGTTACAAGCGACTCTGCCTTCAAACCGTTGTTTACAGCGAGATAAAAGGGAGCATCTTCTCGATTCATTTGCTGAGGTCTCTTCTCAGCAAAGAATTTGTAAACCACAACAGGATCTCTTTCAGTTCCATCGGTCGCAAACATTTTCGGTGGTACTGTTCGGACATCGCGGCAGTCTGATCCAGTTCTAGTTTTTGTTTGTCTCTCATTGAACTCCAAATACTCGACTCCGTTTGCTGTTTTCTGTAGCTTTACATCCCCCAGCACATATCACGATGTTCTTTGCAACCACGGAGGCCAAAGTGAAGACTGTTGTTTAACCATAGTGTGTTTAAAAGTGCCTCAGGACTGCATGTACCGAGTAAACCCTTCTCGTACAATGTTTTCAATTCGTCGCTTGTCAAAGCTACCGATGCGTTGGGTTTGTTTCCCTTTCCTTGCTTCTTAAGCTGTTTTTGTTTGGACTGAAGAACTTTTCTGGCTTTGTCGAATACCAAGTCATTAATTATACTTGCAGAATAGCTCTTTTTTTTCAAGTGTCGTTCGAAGCTGACCACTAAACTTCGAAGCGAAGTCGGCTCGTATTCATTGCCATCTTTAGTGCGGACTGAGATGATAAACTGACAGATGTATTCGTTGAGCTCAACAGCGGGGATATCTTCGATTTTTCTCTCGTCATCCTTCGTTTTCAAAAAGCTTTCCAGCAATCTTACATCTCGTTGAGTTTTTTGAAGAGTACTCTTGTTTTCTTGCTCCGAAATGAACTCTTCGACAGAGCACAAATCAGACACAAATCTTTCATCGCCCATTTCTACAAAGCGCGCGATTTTTGTGCAACGTTGTCTGATGACGTTCAACGCAGTACGTTCATTCATCACTAGTGAAATTTCATCGTTCGCGTTGCTAATTGGACGAACGATGTTTTTTCACTAGTGAAATTTTGCCGTTCGTTCTCCTGATTGGCTACTTTTAGAATCAGTACAAATTTTATTCACTACGATTTCCGTGGATAAATCTCAGTACCTATGAAATAATTTGAGTTTCCTGACTATTCTTCTTGTAGTTTGATCATGTCAAAGCTAAATCAAAGTGTTCGTGCTTTTTTCATTCACACAGTAAGATGGTAATCTTTTAATAAGGATGGTAAGAAAAGTGAGTTAGAAATATCATCTAAACAATATTTTTTAATGAACTGGTATGAGTGGTGTGTGGCCTTACACACAGCATTTTGGCAACCTGCCCTAACAGTTCGCAGGTGGAGAGCATCACTGTGAGAGCAGAGGGTCTTGCTAAAAAAAACACAACAGAATGACCCCGAAATCTGGGCCGCTTCATCTGCAGTCCAATGCACAAATCATTAGATCACATCTTACTGAGGTTTCATACACAGAATTAAAACTTAGAACCGCATGAATTGACTTGCAATGGAGTGGTTAAGGTGTTGCAATCTTTTTACAACAGGAGCTTATAGTCCATGCCATGAGTCTCAAGAGGTGGCTTTGTGCCAATCCTGCCACCGGACGCTTTAAAGGGGGAAGTTTCTCTTACGCTACCTCTGTGGCTCCTGTTGCAGAATCACAACATATCTACAGCCAACAATGAACATTACAAAGTAATTTACGTGCAAGAGAAGTTTGAACTTTTTGTTTGGTATTTTTCATTGCCATCTTTAGTCTGAATTGATAGTTTTTGTTTTGTTTCAATAATTGAGATATTTGTATATACATATAGCTTTGTAAATTCCAACTAGAATCAAAGTGTTTTTTCCTTGAGCTGGTGTAGAGATAAAAGTTATTATTGTTCTAGGATGGCCACAGACTGTTATAGTTGTGGTCCTTGATTGTCATTAAATCCTTGTTGTGTTATTCAAGCAACTGACTCTTTGAATTCAACTTAACATAAAATATGGGAATACTAGTGAGTGGACAGTTTCTGTCTTGAGATGATGCAGATGGCTTTGTTGAAGGTTTATTTGTGGAATTTATTTGTTATATATTATATAATTGGGTACTGGTCTGTTGAACCAGTTGTCAGAAAGTTCTGATGAGCTATCTGTGTGTTTTGCAAACCAAAATTAGTCAAAAGTGCAAAAAGAAATTTGCTGAAGGTAGCACCTTCCAGGGTTATGGGTCCTTGAAATTCTGAATTTTTGTTCTGCTATTTTAGTCAAACGAGTGATATTCAAGGGCAAATTCAATGACATGAATAAAGAACAATAAAAAATAAACTAGATTATGTGGGGGAAAAATTCATGCAAAATGCAAAAAACTTGTGTTGAAGATCAAAAATAAAACTGGACGCCAATTGAAGTGTTGGAGGGTAGGGTTGCAAGAGAGGAGGGCAGCAATTTCAACTCGTTACCAGATGGCAGGAAGCGAAACTGGTGGCAGTCCTGTTAAAGCATCATCAGTGGCCATGTTGTAGAAGAATGTGTTCAAGCTGTTATGGGTTGTGTGGTGCATCAATGAGTGGTAAATGGTGGCACAACAACCTCCTTTCAATGGATGAATGGCAGTGAACGAACTTGAATAAACTGAGCGAGGAAACAAACAAACAGAAACAAAGAAACAAAGAAACAAGTGTGCAAGCAGATAAATGCAAAGCAAGCACATGGCATCGCCCCTGGAACACTCACATATTGGTGAGACCACTGACCAGCATTGGCCTAATTTTAACTTTGCCTAAATTTCATTTAGCCCCATCTTGTGTATTTTGAGTCTGGAAAATCTATTGGCATCCTGAAAAAGTTCTGGAAAACTGTTGCTGAAAAATAGTACAAACCCTGGCCATCATTTGCAGAGACTCTTGTACTTGGAGGATGTTACTGAAAAAGGAATCATCCAAGTTCTGGGTGTTTCTCGGTGTTGCGGAAACCATTGTTTGTTAGCTATTGTGTTGTGGTGTGGGTATTGTTTATTGTCTTTTGAATCTTTTGTTTTACATCATTTGGTGATCGTGACATCTGCAACACCAAGAAATGACCCAGGTTCTTGCGAAGGCCATTCAATTCTTTGTTTTCATCTGACGTCATCAAAATTCTAAAATCTAAACTGTCAATCCTAGAAAGCTATTATTTTTATATATTCTAGTCCCGGATGAACGTGTTTCTGAGCTGTCACAAAAACGGGTATATTTATGACATTTTTAAATTTTTAGATGTGATAATAATTTAGAAGTGATGTTTAATAAACAGGTTTTAAGTGAAAGCTAATGATATTGACGGTATAATCTACTCTACTTGTGCAATTTTATGGCGGCCATATTTTTGCCCCTCTGAAGGGCACAAATATGGCAGTGGAATACTAAATACTGTAATTTTCTAAAAATTTGTTTGTAATAACTCGGTTATGAAAAACGCTACAAAGCTATAATTTGGACAAAACGTTTATTTCTGCCTGCTCTTTGACCTGGTGTTCATGCAAGCAAACAGTTTTTGTAACGTTGAAAACCACCAATACCATCATGACCTGTTACATAGCTTCTTTCCTTGATTTTTGGGATAATTTCACATTTTGATTCCACTTCAAGTTTGAGTCACAGTATACCTCTTTTTCCTCAATTCAATGTATTTATTTATTTATTTATTCAATATTCATTCAGGTACATCTAATTTATCTGATTAAAAGAGCCCTGACTAAACAGAATAATAATAATAATACAGATTAACATTACAAAACAGGCCTAATGTAAACATATGTACAGCTAAATATTGCTAAGGTTTAGCATTTGAGATGGTGCTTAGCTTTGATTTTGGCAATCCTTATTCTGCGAGGCAGGGAATTAAATGTGCATGCACCATTGTATCTGACACTACCCCTGGTACGTGGTTTTAGCAAGGGGCAGGTACAACATATCTGGCATGCATGTTTATACTCATTCAATTGCAGTACCTCATCTGATCATGTCCAACCACTGCCGCCACATGAAGCTTTTTTCCCGTATCCACCAATATGTTATATCCTGCCCATTTTGCCACAAAGTTACTTCTGCAAACTTCACAATGCAACTCCAAGTTCTTCTGTCAGTCACAAAAAACACAAAATTGACCACGGATGTTTTATTTAATATCTCGACAGGCATTTACAGCAATTTGGACTACAATATCTCAATTGACAAAATGGACAAAATGGGTTTCTCAGAAAACAAATATATCTTATAATGACAACCCATAATATTATAAATCAGCATAAATTATTCATCATATTTGTGGAAAAAAGGAAATTCATCCAAAATGATATGTAATTGTACAGAGATGTTAAAAAGAAAGAAGCTTTCCTCCAAAATTATTGAGCTGTGCACTTCCATTATGAATTCATAGATAAATTTCATGAAATAGGCAAGAATTCAGACATAAAAAGGCAACCTGAAGAGCATATCCTCGCATTTCAAGAACATGTGCCAGACTGCGTCACTGTTGCGAAGCCTTGTGTTCGAAAGTTTATTGATCGCTTACCCTGATTCTTTGCTCTGATTTTCGAGCTGCCGGTCCAAATCGCTTTCTTCATCACTTGACATACCACCGGTCTCTTCATTGTTATCCAAAACCATGTAGAGAACGTCATCTGGATGGACAAATTTGACTTGCGGTCTCTTCGATGCCATATTTCACAATCTGAACGTGATACATGAAAAATTCATCATGTATGACACATTTAAGTGTCTTGGCCCCAAACCACGAGGTGATTGGCTAAATCCATCAACTTCCTGTTCTCCAAATTTGGAGGGAATCAGAAGTAACACAAATTTTTGAGAATTGTTTCTTTTCTTGGGTCTATTTCGAAATGTGTTATGGCCACCAGTTTGTCACTTGCAGTCCATTGATTATAACTTGTGTATGCTTCATGACAAACCCAATTCCATTACATACTAGCAGTATACTAATCTAAATACTGATACTAAACTGAATACTCCTTGATTGTCTTAAGGAAGGGTTTTACCTGCAAAATGCACTTTTTGCATAAACTGTAACAACTCTGATTTTCATAAAAGCCATAAACTATATATCACTGGAAAGCTCTTGGCTCTTGGCCTGCAGATTAAAAAAAATACCACAATTTAAAGAGCAATTTATTTTTACTTCTATACAGTTCAGATTCAGTACAGTTCAGATTTAATAATAATTTGAAAGCCTCCAGCTTCATATGTCACTCCTTCAATCTCATGAAGGGCTTTCTGTCACTGAGTGTACACAAGCTGAACACTCTGACAACGCTTTTTCTCTTAATAAATTGTTTGAATGTCTTCTTTTCAAAAGCGTGTCCTGTCCTTGAGGCCAAAGTCATGGCTTGTGTATGTGCCACCAGGAATGCAGAGTTTATCCATTATCCTCTTCCTACTTCCAGCTCCTCTCTGAAAATGGCATATGACAGAAGCTGCAGCACAGCAGATAACTTAAGCCCCATGATGTTTGTTTCAGGCATCGAACCCAAACCATAGAGTTGATGCATTCATTTGGGTTTTGAGTTGTGCCAGAGTCATAAATGTAGGCCAGAAGACGTCTAAGATTACTTCTGGCAAACAGTCATCTGCTTTATAGGTGGATGTCCTTTTCACCAAATCTTGCTGCCATTTACACCAAGAACTTTCCTCCAGTGGACAGATTTAACACTGGTTAGAATGGCAACAATGTTCTTTTTCATTGTGCAAACTGCTACATCAACTTCTGCCTCCTCCACAGGCTTTTCGCGAGAGCACAAAGTGCGAGGAAGCCGGTCGAGAATCACATATTTCTACAAAAATGTCAGAGTTTATTGAAGATGAAGCGCCCTTACCATCATTGGAAGAGTTTTTAGTCGATTCAGTCGATGATTTGGATGTTTCCATTGGAGAATTGGCAGCTTCCTCAGCATCTCTGGCAGCAATTTTAACGAAAACGTCCCCGATACCAACGTCAAGAATAGCATTGTCTGGGATCTGGTGAATGTGAATTTGAAAGCGAGAAACTAAAATTAATCAATTAATTGTTATGATAATTAACGTGTTGAAGCCATTGAATAAAGCGCCCAAGCGTAAAATTAACATGAATTATGTATGCACTAACCTTAGATTTCCATTCGGAGATGGCAGCGTTGAATTTCAAGGATTCTTGTCCATGTAAATACTGCATTTTACATGTGGCTTTCGCAAGATCCTTCGATTTTGCCTCCTTCTTGTGTATGATGCGAAAATGGTGGCCTGTGCCGGATTTTTCAAAGAATAAAACTTTCTCTTTGCATTCTCTTTCCGGAGAGACGATTTTCCCGGCCAGAAAAGCTTTGTGGAAGGGCCTAGAGAAATTTAAAAAATTTATTGTGTGGTCCGCCATTACAGAGTCCGCCATCTTGGATGCAGGATTTGCCAGTCGCTTCGCTTTTCCTCTCCTTCCCATCGTTCCCCGCGCCCCCGTTCTAAATTATCCCAGTCGCTTTGTGTGTGCTTGCGAGCGACTGGGGACGAGGCAGCATCAACTTCACTGTCTTCAGGATAGATTTGCCTTTGATAGCGTGTTTTGACAAATAGCCAACCATAGTACTTCTGAAGCTGCTTTATTTTGCTTTCAGCCTACCACACCCTCCTATTGGCTTACCATCCTCTAGTTTGCCTTTAGTCCTGGCTTTCATGTTAAGCAAATGTTTGCCCATTCTCTTCTGGACATGTCCCACATAGTCCATATTTATGACTTTACAGTCATCGTAGACATTCACTACGGCATTAAATGCCTTACTGTCACCATTTGACACCATCCATTTGTAACAAATGTTGTGGAGCTCAAGTGACCTGTTCGGTTTTTTCATCCATAGAAACGTGAAGTTTCATTTTTTAGGGGAACTTAGTGGTTTATCGCTTTCCTCAACGGATTCATCTGACACATCAGGTTGCTCAACCAAAGTGCTAGGACTTGATCATTCAATCAGTTCACTCTCTTTTGCAGGGGCTAGTTACTGTGATGATTTTATACTTGATCCATCCATACATACATACATGATCATCAAATCATTTAGCTTACTCAATCCTCGTGAAATATGCAGTTCTTAGATTTCCATAGTGCAGTTCTTAGATTTCTGTAAGAGTCACAGAGATGTCCAGGTCAGTTTCTGAGAACTTTTCTGGGGGCTACAAAGTCGTAAACATGGGGAAAACCATAAATAACTCGTTTCCATGAATACCTGTTGTTAAGAAATCTCTCGTTCACCTTTAAATATTGCAAATACACTCCCAAAACACTTCCCAATGTTAAAGTTGTCAATTTGAAAGAAAACTTAAAAATAATTTTTGGACCAAATTCAGGTAAAACCCTGCCTTAATCTGTTATACATATTTGTTGGGGGTGGGGGTGGGGTGGGAGGTTTATAGATCAGTTATTTAGTTGTTTCAACAGGAAATTTCAACAGAAATTCAACACTTTGGTGTTGAAGTTGAAGAGTTTAGGGTTCATGAGGGGAGAAACCTGGTTGATTTATATTCCAACACAAACTATAGGAATCAGTACCAGTTGTACCAAGTGTGTCAAGAATGCATATTGTAACTGGGGACAATTCTCAGCATTAACAACTGCATTGCTTAATGGAGTTTAGGTGCCTGGAATATCCAGGGGCTTCCATTTTTGTCAGCCAGCCCTTACATTGAATAACGCTGCCATGGCTTGTGTGAATGCTTGAGAAAGTGTTTCACTCGAAATTGCAAATACAGGCTGAGAAGCTGAAGAAGTTGTGACAACAGTAGTGGTGATCATGTACCAGTGGACGACGCTATAATTTCGTTTTCATGTGAATCAAGAACGGCTGCGAGGCTGTTGTGGACTGTCCGTGCCATACGTCGACCAGAATAACTCGAAAAACAAAAGGCCAAAACCAAAAGACCGACTGCTGGAAGGACCAAGTTATTGAAAAGAAACTTGAAGAATCCTCACGCTGCCCAATACACACAAATGATGCTGAGAACTACTGCACATGTGCCTGGCGACCGACCACTGGCACTGCTTCACAGACCCCTTGTGCTGTTTGTTGTAAACTGTTTTAAATTGCATTTAATTGCATTAAAATCCCTTAGAATCTTTTGTGTTTTTGTTATGATCAGCTTTTGACACACTTATATGATTGTCAGAATACAAGGAAATGAAATTCATAAATTTTACATACATTGACAAAAAATGTTTTCATTGAGAGAACATACCTCTTGACCATGTCCCCCCGCAGGAATTTCTTTGTGTTTGTCTCTTTTGGGTTTTTTGAGATCCTCTGGTCATTAATTGGTAATTATTCAGTGGGAGTTATCTCAATAAATTGGCCATGGTAGCAATCCCACTGACTGAGTGGAGTAATGGAGGAAGTGCAGATTTATTGCTGTATTTGGCAGAAATGCGCTTGTTTCCATAATGGTCATTTCTTTAGCTGGTTTTGAATAATTAAATTGTCCTTGGTTATGTATGCAAGGTGTTTAAATTTGAACATGTCTGCAATGGGAGTTGAGTTGGGAGTTAGGTTCTTCATACAAACCAAAAGGTAGTGAAACCTACTACTTTGTGATAAGCACCAACATACACATGCTTTGCTGGAGGTTGATTGGTACTGTTAGAGATAACATGTAATTTGCCACTGTTGGTGTTGGCGTGTTCATTGGAGAGGTTGATGCATAGTGAATGAGTGCTCAGAGGAAAGCATTTCTACCTTTTTTCTTTTCCAAGTAGTGGAGTTTGTGTCTTATGTCTGCTGAGTCAGGGTGTCTTTGTTACTTTGAAATGCTTTGTCTATCTTGGCAAGCTCTGTTCAGTGTAAAAAAAAGAGAAGATATCTTCTTGGTCTTTCTTTCTGGGGAAACAATATTATGCCAAAAGAATTGTGTACAGGCTCAGTGTAAGTGTGAATTACCACTTTTGGAGACTGAGCATTATATTTATCTTCAGTTTTGATTTGTTTTTTCGCCACTTGCACTTCCCTTTTCTGTTGAATTCGTTAACTCTATCTGCCTGTTGTTTTATTTTGTTGAAGTTGGAAGTGGGGTGGGAAGTGCTCCCCCACATGTATCCACAAATATAGTTATGACATTTGTACGCTATGTAAATTATTGAAAGTTGTTTATTTTAGGGGGTGTTTAGTGTCATTTGCAACATCGTCAATTGACATTTCTGCCATCTTGAGTAGAAGAAATGTAACAAAGCATTAAAACAGAAAAGAAAGTTGCATCGGTCAAACTTATTTTCCTTATAACCTTTTTAATAGTTAAATTTTGTTGTTTTTGTTAAAAATTCAGCAGCTTTGTACAATAATACTTGTAATATTTATTACTAACTCCAGATAAAGGTGCCATGGAATAAATATGAATGGCTAAACATTAGGTTACAAATGACTACAAATTATGTTTAGGTAAAAATAGTGCAATAAAAACAATGAGACATACTGTCTTTTCTAGTAAAATATTTTTGAGCATGGATTGGAATTTGCAGATGGAATGCTTTTTTTTTTTGTATTTCAAGTGGCGAAAGTTTGTTTCCACAGAAAGAAAGACTAAGTGATCAATTTTTTTCTCTGGCTTCATTTGTTAGCTCAAACATTGTCTTTGAACTCAAGTTCCTTACCAACATTCTGGCCCAGCAACATAATTTGAACTTGGGGAGTTTATGGTTTTCCGCAACCTTAAAAGGCATGCTTCATAGCTGGATGTTTCTTCCTTGTCGTCAATTGCAGAACTGTTATTGGCTAGACAGAAAAAAGCTTCTAAAATTATAGTGAATGTTCAAACGTAACATCAAAAGTGAGATTATAATGAAAATGATGTAAAACCTTATTTAGTCCATTCCCTTTTTAACCAATGACAGTGCTTCGGCTAATTGAATTTCTGATGTGATGGAAAGCTTCTTGTTGCCATCACCAAAGTATCTTGGGCTAAATGTGGTATCTGATGCTGGCCTAAACTCCTCTCAGTATCTTTCTGTAAGTATTGCTTTAATCTCCCCACGCAGTAAAGGCAATACAATTCATGCCTGTTTTTGTTTCCCTCTTTTAAAACACAGAGGCAAACCTTTACAGTTCTTTCGTCCATTTTTTGTCGCACTGACAACCGGAAACTAGGACGGATTTACAACTATCCATACTACTGCCTTGCGGTCTCAGGCTTAAAGCTTTCATCCGACAACGTTAATTGAAATAGCTGTATGACCAAAACTTTGGTATACACAAGTAAATAGAGCATGACTACATTACCATTTCCATTTCATACTCTGCTTATTCAGTACAAATTACAAGCATTTCTGCCACTCTTGGACTCGAGCCGGAATTGTCGAGTCAAAACTAATAATATCAAAGAAAAACAAGCACATTGCTCCCAGGCTATTGTATGCACATGAGCTTATATAATGAAATCAATTCAAGCCTACCTGATGGAAACTGACACTCCATGTGGTAGGAAAATTCATTTTGTCGCAGATGACTTGTCGAATATCTCGTTTCGGGCTCTTTCTTCACCTGCATTTGTTTGAATTCTCTGTAACTTCATGTCGCCAGTCATACAATTCAGAAGAAAGCATGGGATGTCATCTTTTCTTTTGGTCTGGCTTCCACATATTATATGCCTTTGGAAATGTTTATCACAAAGCTATCAATGTTCCTCTCCTCTTGAGATTGAAAAGAAAGTGAGTTGAATACTTTTCTTACCAAACCTCACAATTAACTTTGCTATGCACACCTCACTGCTTCCCTCCTGCTCGATTGCAGGGCAACAAGCTATTCTGCCTTCCAGGGCAATTATCCTTTCCACCATAGCTTTGATTTTAATTGAATCTGGTTTCCATCGTAGTCTGAAGCCTTTCTAATGTATGAAAATCTGCATTGGAAAAGTCCAGGCTTCGATGATCTGCATTGATGTCTACTTTTTTGTCTCCTTTTTCTTCCGTACAGTAATAATTTGCTGACCAGAATAATTCTCTATAATACCTGTAAATTATTTGCTTTCATTCATGCTAATTGGCACAATAGATTCTTGGGAATTCCCAGGAATTCTTGGAACAAAGAGCAGGAAATATGTGCCATTCTCCACAGAAGGATTAAAAAATTGTGTTCTTTCATCAAAATTATTGAGAATTCTGCAGAAGAGAAGTCAATTAATTCATTAAAATATTTATTTGCTAGAATAATCGGGATTTCTCCAAACAAAGACACGCTATAAATGGAATTCGAAACTGCGAGTTAAGGTATCAGTATACCCCAAATTTGACCATTTTGCAAGATTTTACTTTTTGGTATCTTCAGATAGGTTACTTTGTGACCTTTCATTTACAAAAAGTTTCACGAAAAAAGATTGCTTCAAAAGAAAGTTAATCGAGAGTCATCAACAGTTTGTCAGCATGTATTAAAAGTCATGTAACATGAGTGCATTGACGTCTTTGCCGATTCGTCGAATACTAAAAAGCCGCATCTTGCATTGTTCGAAGAAACACGAGATTGTGTCCGTGTTTTGAAATAAGAATGCACCGAATTTGTTTGGTAAGAATTGAGCTGATGCACTTGTCTCTGTCGTGGGGCACTTTTCTGTTCTTCTGGTTTGGTTGATTTAGCGAGTAAGACAGTACCACGCACTTGATCTTCTTGGGCTGACAAGTTTATTCGCTGATGGCTACAACTCAACTCTACTCAACTCTTGAGCGCCTCTACTAGTATGAATTCACAAAGCCAGGTAGCACTGTGATTGGTCCAAATTGAGGGTCTGTTGAATCGGTGATTACTTTGTAGCGAGGGCAGCGTCCTTTCAAGGATTAAGGCCGCTTTTCAGTTCCACTAAGAAAATTCAAAAATTACTTTAAATTCAACGGTTAACTGAACAAGCAATGAAAATACACTGGTCACGGACTGCGGTTACTGGATTAAGAGCGCTATACCTATCGGAACGTGATCATTGGTGCCGACTTTTTTAGACAAAATGACAGTAAAATTATACTTGATAATTTTTGAGCTTTATTTTCGTTTAAAACCGAAGGGATAAAGTTTATAGAAAATGATAAATACGTGTAGATTTGAGCATGTGGAATGTTATTAATTTACTATCGGACAAACATATACAGATTAAAAACATTGACAAAAGTACGCTGGCTGGAAGCTGTCAATTGAACCTGAATGAACGAAAATTTGGCAGCATTCGACATAGTTATCCCATTGTCGACACCAGCGATAAAGAACTTTCATTTGGGAACCTGCCACGTGCAAACCATTTTGACATTCAATGCCGTATACCCTTCAATACGAGAAAATTAACATCAAGTCTGGAGATGTCAAAAGCAAAATCTCATGGGAGATCTAAACTATGGAAAGAAAGGAACGAACGGCAACGAGCCAATGGCAACTGGTAAGTTTATAATGAGTTTAAGCTTATAAAGTTTGCATACTTTACCGTTCGATCAGCTGATTGCATGATTGTGAAATTCGCTGATTTGAACAAGATAATTTCATTCCAGGTTGGCTTTCAAATTCGTGAATACTTTTAAACTTTTAAGAAGGAAGTGTTTTGATAAAAGGAAGGCAAATTTTAATGGTTTTACCTTTTACTGCTCCTCGCCAAGCAGTAAACACGCAGAGGAAATTAAGCAAACAACGGCCTTGTTGTCATGTCATTCAAAGTCGGGCCCAGTCTCTCCTCAGGATGTAACTATCAAACAAGTACTCTGCGAAAACTCTGGCCGCTGGCGCTTCTGGAGAACACTGCGAATAAAGCAAATCACACAGTAAGGAAGGAACGTATGAATACTTTTTTTGTTTTTTTGTTTGTTTGGTAATTTTGTTTTGTTTTAAGAAATTGTGATATGGACTGAGTAATACGACGAGTATACAATAAAGGAACATATATTAAAGAATAAAAGGAAACATGAGCTAGCTTATGTGCATTTTAACAGAGGAGAAGCAACACAGTGTTGGCGTAGGAATGGAAACTAGATTAAAATCGGCACCAGTTGTTTATCCTCAAGGGCACAACCAAATGGAGGAGGTATGGAAACAATGTTTTCTTGCCAGTGAACGGGAGGTGCCCTGTGCGGCGGCCAAAAAGGTGGGAAGGGAATGCATGCAAAATAAAAGGGAGTGGGGAACAAAGTGCTTGTGGGAAACTAATAAAGTATATACATACAAAGCCATGTTTTTGCCAGGTTGTTATCGGTCGTTGAGGGGAATGTTCAAGAAGCATAGGCTTGATTGATATTGAGGTCGAGAAGTAGGTACTGTCCAGGTGATGGAGACGTTAGGCATCTGTTGGAGCTTAAATAGACTCAATAAAACGAAAAACCATAAAAGAAAACAACATAAACTCTTAGCACTCGAAAACGTGGCTGCCATTTTGGCACGCATAAATTATATAAAGTAATCGTGCATGCGGGAGGCAAGGATGTCGTATTCTGCCTCTGCCATGGTAAAAACTAATCTAAAAATTTATGGTTCTCCTCTAACTGTATGTATATGTGCCGCAGAGAGCAGTAAAATGCAGGAAAAACGAAATCTTGGTTCAGCAAAAAGTAATCCATAGGTGCTCCAGTTGAAATCATTTGTATTCAGGATAGTCAAAGTAAGTTGACCATCTAGCATAGCCATGGTTGAGTCTAATCTGCTTAGACCATTTTGTTCAACGTGGTTGGTGGTGGATCAAACTGGATGAGTGAGGATTACTTTGGTTGCATTGGAAACGGAAGCCTGCCATGGGACAAATTGTACAGATGAGGCCGTTGAAAGAGGAATGGACACTGTACTTCCAAGTGTTGGGGGCAAGGACCAATACCAGTAACCACAGCAGAAAAGGACACACTGCATGGTATAAGGTGAGGTATAAGTCATAGTCGGGTCCATGGCCAATTGAGAAGTATTATATCAAACACGAGAGACAGTGTTTCATCGAGATATCCAAGCACTGAGAAGAGAGTTGAAAATATGACGCGCAATGGCGTATTTTTGACAAAATTCGAGGTGTTTGGATAGCCGATGAAACACTGTTTTCAGTGTTTGATCTATCTTCTCAATCGAAGAAAAAAAAAAGTAAACGGAGAAATAAAATGTCAAAATCTGTGCTACTTTTTTTTATCCAGTTTTGACCTACATTGTAAAAGTCAGCTTCTGACAGCTTCCTTATTCAGTGGAAGTATATATAACCATACATATTTGGAAAGAGGAAGTGTCATACTTTGTCAGGAAAATATTAACTAAGAGTTTATGATTAACTATTGTAATTCAAAATTCAAAATGGTGGCATAATTATGAGAAAATAACCTTTTTCACACATAGTTCCATTGAATAAACACCTTTATTCACAAACAAGTTACCTAAATGCAGTGAAAATCAAATACTACAACTTGGAAGTTCAGAAACATCAATCTAATCTAAGTAAATGCTACAGTCTGAGTTAACAAAATGTTTGATTAAAAAATTTGAAGTCAGGGATTCTCCATCGCGATAGAAGAATACACAGGTCCCAGGCTGCATTTTTGCATCTCATTAAAATAGTTGCATATCATTAGTGGGGGGCGGGATCGCCTTACCCAGGTTTTAGCCAGCATAAACGCATCTCATTAAAATAGTTGGGATATTTGGGTATATTTTGTTCTTTTGTCCCAGTCTGCGTGGGAGAGTGTTTTGAAAAAATTGCAATGCCTAAAACAGTTCCTCGCGGTGTTAATAGCCGAAGTAAACGCCGACAAGAACCGAAAATCGGTTGTGGTTATTTGTACAACCAAATTTTGCATGAATTGGGGGTCTTAAGAACGGCGAATATTGGGGGAGACTGACAATTGACTTTGGAACGAGGGAGATTACTTGTTTTCTTGCATTCGAGAAACATCAAGTGTCTGGACGGATGAAAACGTATTTAAGTTTTATGTGAGTCAAGAAGTTAAAACAACATTCATACAAGTAATTTTTTGACATTAAAATTTGTTTTAATGGCCGCTAAATTGACATTATTTGTAAACTAAATCTAAAAAATCAGTGGTTTTTTTCAGTTCTTGTTTTGGTTGAAGAAGTGGTTGTACATGAACTGGGTAAAATTGCCTTTGTCGGGCGGGCTGCAAACTGTGCAGTTGGTTTCGTGGCAAATTTTCAGGTTGTCCGCCACGGAAGGGAAGTTGACATCTTCTTTGTGGCTTGTGACAAATTTGTCACTAAAATATTGTTTTGGGGAAGTGTTTTTGCGCACTAAGTCACCCATTTCATCGACTGACAATCCCATCATGATGCATGTGGAGTATTTCATGTGGTAGTATCTTTCTTTAAATATCTTTTTACAGAGATCAGTAGATCCCGAAGCTAGCACAAGGTAAAGGAAGGTGTCTTCCATGGGTAAACTGTTTGGGTCATCGTTTGAGAGGAGTAGGTGAATTCCTCTTTCTTGTTTTGGTTCTAGACATTCTTTAGCCCCAAAGCCATGCTTTTTTGTATGTGATACAACCATTTGATGTTTTCGAGGCTACTTTCTGCTCCCCATTCTGGTCCATCCACGAATAATTGGGACTCCTTTTGAAAATTGACAATTCTTAGACAGCATGTCACAGTCTCACAACCTTTTGTGGCGTCAGCAGCACGAGAGGCATTTTCGTTGAGAGATTTTTGATGTTCTTTTTCCTCTCCAGAAAAAGCGCCTACTTTCAACTGCCTGTCTTGCGGAAAAGCTATCTTCAAAGTAGCATCTTGAGCAGCCTGTCTTTTTGATTTCACAAGCACAGGTTTTTCATCGTCCTTCTTCTTCTGCCCTCTACCTCTACCTTTCTTGGCTTCTTTAAATCCTGTCTGCACCGACACAGATTCCTCTTCGGCAGTTGTCATTACTGTCAAAGGAACAGTCTTGACAGGCACAGACTCGCTCTCGCAAACAACACTGTCCGATAAGTTTTGTTGGTTCATCATCTGCAGAAGAGCAGTACAATCTGCTTCACTCATTCCAGACACCACATGGGGCACGCATATTTTTCCAAAATCGCTCAAAGAAAACAAAAATCCATTAAAAATGTCAACTGCATGTTTATTTAAGGAAATTGATGCAAAGCAATACTTTTCAGTAAAAGGGCGTAAATTGAAAACCAAGAGAAAGTATTACAGTTTTCAACATGGATCGTCGATCTGGGCATTATGATGGGTTTCAGACACCGTATTTTCCAACAAATCTTTCCCCCGATTTGGGTATGAAGTGCAGAGGAGAGGGCCGTTGTTATGGCCTGTAATACAAGGCATGCAACCCTCAACGCTATCCTTTGTTGCCGTCTATGCCATCTTCTTTCTATGTGCAGAATGACTTCTTGCCGTCACAGCAAACCATACAGATACAAAGTTATCAGAATATTTTTGGATTTGTTGCTGAAAATTGAGGTACAAGAGAAAAAAGACAGCAAAAACGCAGAAAGAAACGCAACTTTTTCGGGCCGCATCCGAGATCGAGGGAATGAAATCAAAAACATTTCACCATTGTTTACACGTGGAGTTTTATCAATGTCTACACAAGGATTTAGCCTTGTCATGTGCGACCGGAACCAAACCCAAAAAAATTGGTCAGTGGCAATTTTTGGTACTAAATCGGACCGACCAAAAATAAAAATTTTCTCTAGTGCGACCCCCCCCAAAGACCGGGTATCCAAACCGCCGATACTGTTATGATTTCCTTTGTTTTAACTTCATAAATTATTAATGAGTTTGAGAAATAATTTGCAGATGTAAGGACGGCGGGAGGTGGGGGAAACCAAACATTGTTTTTGTTTCTTATGTCGATAATTGTTTTGCGCTTTGTTTCCACACTGGTGGTTTCCAGTGAGGGCATTCTTTTGCACTATTAACAAATGCGCTTGGTAGACGTGCTAAAAGCAGTTTTAAGAAATCTTCAGAGCAGTTGAGCCGCTCAGCTATAGACCATTTTCCTAGAGAGAAGGGGAACAACAGAATAAACTGTAGCCAGATATACTTATAAAACTTATACTTGTAGACTGAGGATGCGACGCTATTGAATATGATAGTATTCAGTTGCAGAACATGGCGATAAAGCGCTGCTAAGTGGTAGGCCAATATGAGTGTGTCATAGTTTCTTAACCAAACTGTGGCTCACTTCTATTGGCTTTACATTTACTAGTGGAATACCGGCTGTATAGAATTTAAGTCTACCAATTAACAAATACCAAAATAACTATAACCTGATACTTTGGGGTGAAGAGTGGAGTTTATACTTTTGAATAATCTGCTTATGGATTTTGTGATACTCTAAATGCATTTGGAAACTGGATAATTGCATCCTCTTCATAGAAGAGAAGCTTTTTCACTTGTCTGGCAAGTGATAAGCAGTCGGGTTCCTTGTCAGTTTTGTCATAATAAGCCTTCATTTTTTGTGAGTGAGCATGATGTTTTCCTTCCCAATCTGGTGGCTTAGTTCAATTTTCTCCGGTGCTCTGGTATAGGGCTTGCAGGGTTGGTGGGAGTAAACTGACATCCATAGGGAAAATAGCCTCTCTTCTGTTGAGGAGATACAACGGAGTTTCACCAGTCAATTCCAAAGGAGAGGTACGAAAAGTGAGTAAAAAGGAAGGGATGAAAAGATCCCAGTCTTCTTTATTTCGACTTGCAAACAAACATAGAAAGAGTTTGACATAACGTTGAATTTAACCGCTCTACTTGGCCATCGTCTGTGAATGATATGCTGTGGTGTTCAATTTCGTGATGGAATAGCCAGATCGGAGTAACAAAGTTCTAGGTGTCCCATGACGGAGAATTATCTCATCTGTTTAAAGTTTTGTAATCGTGACCGCATCAATAGTTTTAACAGGAAAAATCTCAGGTCATTTAGATAAATATTCTTTGAATACAACAATATACTTATTGCCTGACCACATGACTGGCAGTGGGCCCAAAATATCAACAGGCTATCATTGAAAAGCTGAATCAACCTGGGATTGGTAAAAGTGGTGCACAATGTTTCTTCCGGGGATGTTTGCGAGTGAATTTGGCGAGTTTGCAATTTCTCGTAGGTTATTTAAACGCCCAAGTGGCCACCTGCCAAATCGTCATGGGTATTGACTAAAACTTCTTAACGTAATGGAGTCAGAATCACTACTTAATTGGAGTCCTGCACTGTCAAGAGCGTTAAAGCTGCAGGTACCATATGGTCGTCTCGACAACGAATCCACGTTGCTGTTGGCGATTTCCTGTCTATATACAATATCAAAATCAAATTGTTGAATTAGCATTGTCCATCGTGCCAACCAACTGCGTGGATCGGCAAGGGACATAAGCCATTTTAGCACATTGTGGTCAGTGTGAATTATGAATTTAGTGTTCTGGAGGTATGATTGAAGTTTTATTCCGTCAATGACCGCAAAGGCTTCATTTCAGGTTCAGTTTCACTACAGTTATGCTCTGCAGGGTTAAAATCACGTCCAGTACAATTAATAGCAACTTCGTTACCGTCGAAAATCTGGCCTAAAGTTAAGCCAATTCCTGTTTGGCTTGCGTGAGCATACAAATGAAAAGGAGGTCGAAAATCCAGATATGCTAGAATTGGTGGACAACAATCCTTTGATACTCTTAAGAAAGCTCTCGTTTTGGCAGGAAAATATGATGTTCTTACTGGTTAACTTATTAGGGGCAAAACACAATTGCAGCAAAACCCTTTATGAAACAGCAATGGTAATTGCATAAACCTAAAAAGGCTTTTACCCGGGTGGTATTTGTAGGAACCGGGAATTCTTTGACCGCCCATAGTTTTGAGGGATTAGGCCTGAGGCCTTCTGCCGAAACAATGTGACCTAGATATTCCACTTCCAGTTTAACAAAACGCCATTTGCTGGGTGTTACCAAATGTTCGCTTCCCGAAGGCATTTGAATACCTGTTCGAGGTTGTTGATCGTCCGTGAGAAGATAATGAGATCATCGATATAGACTTGACAGATCCCATTCTAAGCCCCTCAATAGTATGTCATAAGCCTCTGAAATGTTCCTGGACTATTGCAAAGACCGAATGGAAGCACGTTAAATTTGTATAGGCCATTGTGTGTGATAAAAGCGGTTTTCTTTTTAGAGCCAGCATCCATTTGAAGTGAACTCAAAGTCAAGGAACGAAAAGTAGCATGCGCTTCCTAACGCCCGGTTTTGTACTTGAGGCGGATAACCTCTGATTTGATCTGGTCGTATCTCTCTAGCTCATGTACAACTTCAAGGTCATTGATGTATGCTCGAAGGCCCATGATGGATACATTTGTGAACTGGCTGGAAGGCGGATTGGGTTGAATGTGTACGTCTTTAAGGTCAAATCCCTGACCAATAAACTGTTCAGCTTGCTCTGTGGTTTCAACCTCCACTAGGTATTCACCTGACTGCAATTCTTGGACTACGTTTATGGCTCCAGCGCCAAGATCCTTTTCCATGCTGGCTCTAATGTCGGCCAGCGACATGCCGGTCGGCGACTGGAAAGCGATAGACTTCACTTTTCAACTCGCCATAGCGGCTAATTGAAAGTGAAAGCATTTAAAACGCTAGAGATTGAAAATACCTAACCACTTATCAATTTTCAGTCATGTTTTATACCTCATTCAAACTAAGAAAACAAAGGGGAAAATGCAATTAAATGTAAAAATAAGTTTACTTGAAAGTGGTGGGGTTAGCTGAGACTATCCTGCAAAAAGCGGAACTTCAGTTAACATTTGATCATTTCAGCCTCTAAGTCTGACTTGTGAAGAATATTTGGTCTAGTCGCATCTTACGATAAATTTGTATCGGTTGGCTGGTGTTGTTAAGAAGTCATCCTGAGTTGTCATCCCATACTCTAATGAGCTCTGTCGCTCCAACTATTTGGTAGCGGTCAATAAACTCCTAGCTCTATAATTCCCGTGGTGCCTTTCACCACTGGATGTTCCAGGCAAATTCAACGGCAATTTCTTCACTGATATGCGTGATAAATCTGTCCTTGGCGATTTCTTTCAAAAGCTGTAGTCCTCCTGTAAGTTTGTTCCTATTCTGCGATCTCTACAGATGGCAGATTCCTTCAAGGCATTTTGGAGCTGCTGTTCATCGATAAGCTTTAGCGAGTGCGATGATTCTTCTCCGTCAAACTCATCAAGATTCACTTTCACCATGGCTTTCATCGCTCTCAAATTTGGCCCAAATTTTTAGTGATCCTTTTGATCCTTTGATTCAATTTTTTGCCTGTTTGATCCGATGAGTTCACCTCCAGATCTCCCAAGCTCAGAGTCTGAACTTTATCAGACTCTGCTAAGCCACATTTGATTCCTCGGTCATTCCTTTCGTTTTAGTCTTAGATGCTTTTTTCTTTTTTTTTTCTTTTCGCTAGCCCATGGACATTTCTGTGGTCTGTGTTTACCCATAACTCAAATCTTGTTTAAGGAAACAGGCAAAACAGTTGAAATAACTATGATTAAAAATGTTTTATATTAGAACAAACAACCAAGTAATCGAATTCCCGCGAAAATTGTCTCGATTGACTACGATCTCAGCAAACACATCAAAGGGCTGTCAATCAAAAGAGAAACTTTTACTTCCGGTCAAAACGTTATACCGTCATTTCTCTGTCAGTATTCACTCTTTTTAAATATTTTTTTTCTTAGATGAAAGATCATTCTCAGAACTTTATTTTGACCCAAAGATTACAATTTGGAGAAAATGGTCCATCTGAAGGTACATGGTAACCTTAAATCCCAGTGAATCTACAGTGTATAAAGTGAAAACAAAGACGTCACATATGGCAAAATATTTACGGTGTAAAGAGAGGTTTTTTGCCTGTGAACGCTGAATTTGCCAACGCTTGAGAGCTTGGCAAATAGCTTTACTATGGCTTAGGCACTTCACGTTGGCTTGCAGAATAACGATTAGGCAAACAAGGCTTTGCCGGATTTCATTGTGGAACAGGGGAAAAACTCGATTAGAGCCACTGGCTTGACAGCCGACACTCGTCACAAGATGTCAGAGGTACAGGGTACTTGTTCCTACGCCTCAGTCAGCGACAACGCAGCAAGAAAGACCACAAGACTTTTCTGGAACACAGCACTTCTTTATTGTAGAGTAAACCTGGAAGATACTTCACACTTGTACATCGGTAATCGATGAGCAACAGTTCTCGTGTTGCTTATATACTGTCCTAGGTGAAGACAGCTGACTGGTATATTTGATCTAATTTAACACTCAATATAAAGAGAAGTTGTTACAGCACGTGGTAGGCTAATGGATCATAACAGCGACTATATTTCTATTGGTAGATTTTCGGTCTAAAGGTCGAGGAAACTTCCATCTACATTTGGACTCTGATCTCAGTCCGCTTCGATCTAATTAATCTTTTGAAAATGCATAAAATGTCAATCACTTGCGATGAGTATTAGATAATTATGTTTACTAACTTTAACAGCTGTATCGCAACTTGTAACTTGTACTTTATTGTACAAGTTTTCCAGATGTTCGTTGCCTACTGTTTTTGCATATGAAAGTTAGCTATTTCTGTGTATGATCCAATAACCTTTGAAACCGGAAACTGTAGATTTCCGAATCATTCCACTACTTAAAATTATCTATCAAAGTTTCGATTGGTAAAAGTGTCATTTAGATAGACTCATGGCGATCTTTATATACTTTTTGCGACACGAATCGGCTTGTTCCCACTTTATTTAACCCATACGTTATAATCATCGGTCATTTCCGAAATGAGTAAATGCTCGACAGTGAGATGGCTTTGCATCCCGTGACACTCCTGACCTTAAACTAAAACCTCCTGGTTTTCATGAAAATTGAGGAAAATGAGCGGAAAAACAAAATGAGTAAAGGAACAAGGCACCTAATAAATCCCATATGATAAAAACGAAAGTAACTAATCGTTCAAGATAACATTTAATTAACGTTTCGAAAAATAAGGGAATAGAACAATATTGATATAATACTTGATAAGGATAATGGCAAAATAGAGAATCAGAATCATGTTGAAAACTGAAACAACAGACGCCCAAGGCGGCTTGGGAACTAAACAAGACAAAACCCTAAAAAAAAATACAGATATAAAGATGGAAAGTGAACAGATGTAAAGTAAACCAAGATTACACTAATAGTAATAATAGTAGTAATAATACCTTGGAAGACCGTACGTTTGTGTTCTAAAGGGTTCATAGATGGATTTGTGTTATCCGTGGATGCATTTGTGGTACCAGCCCCTAAACACTGCCGTGCGGGTTGCTGTGGATGACCTGCATCCTAGGAGAGACATGGCTTATGGGCAGCCATACTCTTGGAGGTCCAGAACTTCTAATGTGGCAAGCATGCCCGTCGTCGGAATTAGGGCTTGCAAAAATGATGATTTTAGATCGCCTTTACAAAGGAGTAAAGGTGGACCATCCGAAGGATTGGGCTGTTGCTCCAGATGATGGTACACTTGGGCTTTAAGGTACAAGGTCACTGCATCTGTCCAGGAGTGGTATGGAAGGCCAGGTTGATCCGGAGTAAGGCCGTGGATGTAGTGAGTAGCGTATCAGAAGGTACGCTGGGTGGCCTCAGGTTCCTCCATTAAAAATGCTGTATTAAAAGTGAAGTTGCCCAGCGGGACATGATGAAGAGGAACCAGCACAAGGCGTTTAATGATCAATGGACCCATCCCATGCTGGAAGCCGTCGATTTCGCATATGGAGATGAGTTCCATGACAACTAGAACCAATGAGTGAGAATTGAATAAAAGTGAGTAGGGCAGGGGAAAAACGCAGGGATTTATAGCAAAAATTATGAAAGAAAATAACACAAGAAACAAAAACAGAAAACAGGAAGGTGAAGCTGAAATAATAAAATGTGAGGGGCCAGGGGATGGGGGATAGCTGAAATAACATAAACTGAAATGGAGAAGGGAATGAGGTGCTATTAAACAGATTAAAGTAAACAAGTTTCACATAGTGGTTGTTCAGCGGGAGTGAGTGTTCCCGCGCAGGTCATAATGGTGTGACTGGGGTGTGAAAAAGCGAAAATGTCAAAAATAACAATATAGGAGAACAAAAATAATGGAATGAAAAAGCGTTAAAGCAAGAGTGGCGTAAGTTAGAATATTGTTGAGGGTACTGACTGGTAGGTTTGAGGCTGTTTACATGCTGATGAAGATCGTGTATCTGGTCCGTGAGTTCGCCATCCAAATCAAGGATAGTTTTATTATCCAACGTCAGCAGAGGATGTACTGCGAGCGATTCATAGTGGAGGTTGTGAAGTGTATTGTTGAGTTGGGCGGTCCAAGGGACGTAGGAAAAATGGTCGGTTTGGAATATCGGCATGGAGAAGGACAAGGTAGTAGGGCAATTCCCTAACCCAGCAGTTTGTGAGTCAAATGAGGCAGACAAAAGGAGTAATTGGAAGTTGGAACCAATGTGTTTTGTCTGTGTGGGGCTATTGTTGTTGTAGTCGTTGCCAGGTAATAATGCACGCCAATGTGAATTAAGGGGTGTAGGCCGCTGCAATCACGCGCTCGTCTGTGGTTACGTTGGAATGGGAGTTTAGTCGATGGTGACCAAACGATACCAAGCATCATCAACAATTACAGGATTCACCATTCCACATGCTTTATACAAAGAAGATCTGTCTTTCACTTTAACTGATGCAGTCAGGGCTAGAATAGGGATTCCAAGTAGCAAGTACTCAAATCAGGTTAGAGTTCTTAATTCTAGCAGCGATTGTGTCCCAACTTTCCGAGCCAGACAGGACAATACAGGTAATAATGGTTCATCCACGAGCTTGGTTTTAAGGAACGTGTGGGTTGTCTGCTCACTTTGAGCCTGTACACGAACCTTTTCTTGAAACAACCTGGTAAGGATTCCTTTAGGCTTCTGTTGCTTGTTCTTCCTGTCAGGAGAGATCTCTCAAAAAAATACCTTCATCTCTGAATGGTATTTGATGTACTCTTAGCGACTAAAATCGACCTCGCTAGGTGTGTTTTCAAAATTTAACCCTTCGTTTATTTATCCCTGGAGTAGCGTTAATCGCGCTTAATCCTTGATTAGCGCTAATCGGCTTTCGAACAACCGGGTCAGGAGGGTCTATTAACTTTGGTGGGGTTGAGTTACTGTGAAAGTCTCAGTTGGTCATGAGTTTTATTATATTTGGTGGCTCCTGCGTTTTTGTTTTTCACCTGCAGAGTGCAATGTCAATCTCAATGAGGTCGACCTGCAGGAATTTTGCGCCGTCTTGCTGGAACAACAGCTTCTTGTGGTCTAGATCGTAGTAGAACCACGTATGTCTTTTTGTGTCGGCATTGTTTATGATGAAGTCAATTTGCCGGGCTCTCTTTTCTGCAGTGGCTGGTGCTGCCCAAAACTGCGACAGCATTATCCATCTGGCAAATAAGGCTGGTGAACACCAGTTTCCCGACATGAACAACACAAACTTGAAGGTGTCGTTGTCGATGATAGGTTTTTTCCAAAAGAGCATCCGCATGTCTTTCGGCCACCATTGTAATGGATGGAACACATTGCCATTGATTGAACTAAACGTGTCTAGCCTTTTGCAGACGACCTCCGATTTTTCCAAATAGCGCATCGTTTCTCTATACTCGGCCAACGTTGCCATGTTGATCAGTTGGAAAATGGTGTTCAGCGAATAGCATAATGCTTATATAGCAGTGCAAGTATGTTGCTATGGATATTTTAACGCATATTATCTCTCGGCTTCATTTAATTTTTCTTCACCTTCCATTGTTTAAACAGTCTCAGTTCACTCCCATTGTTTCAGTTGTTTCCTTTCATCTATTTGAACGTCTCTGCTCCACACTAATTTTAACAACTTTCTTTGTTTTGTTCATGAGAAATTATCACACCGGCCGGTTAAGTTTTTTCACAACTCCAACAAAACACTTTGAAATAACTTTTATTGATAACAATAGTGGCGTGGATGGTTAACAATTCAATACCCAAGAGACAAATCAAATGGTTTCACTATTTCATCAAGCTAAAATTGTTTGGAAAGTTTCTTTGTTAATGGTCTCATTCAAGCTCATCAAAATTTTCCAACTTCTCCGCCCCCACCTGACATTTTACCGATTATCCTTTGTCTTGTCATTTATGTTATAAAGATATTACCACACTGATTCTCCAGAGAACAGAGAAACAAATGATGATCTTTCTTACCTGTTTCGCGGGTCTTTGATTTTCCAGTATACATTTGCAGGAAATCCTGTACTCTTTGTTATCCGAAACCTGCATCTTGGAGGATGAATACATATTCATCGTCGAGAAGAACGATAGCAGTTCATCAAAGAGGGCAAAGCATCTAGGCCCAGAATCTGCCAGTATATCACCAAATTTGTCCCACGTACAATGGGGTAAAAACACAAGCGAGATGCAATTTCACCAGTTGTACAAGTTGTATGAGTTTACAAGGCCCCTTGCAATTTCACCAGATGGCCGATGTTTGAGTGGAGTGTTCTGCGGTTTCCATTTCAGACAAAGGAAAAACCCATTGAGTCATCTAACTCTAATGCCATTTTGTATAAATTAGTGAGAAGCGCTCTAGAATCTTTACTCATAGTGATTTAGTTTCCCAAATTGGAAAGGACTTTGCTGAGTCTTGGTTATGTGATCCTGTGTATGTTGGTGCGCGTTGGGAAAGTTGGCGCCGCAACGTTTGCAAACAGAGCAGTGACTATACTTGGTCATGCCTTTAATGAAAGAGAAATGCTCTCCGTACAGGTTTAGTTTCAGGGCCTCCTTGCTCTGGTGTTAAGTGAGAATGGCAGCCGGTCGTTGTACCAGTTCCACCTTCCCATCTTCTCCCAACGACTACACGAAGGTTTGCAGGCCAAAGTGTAGGTCGAGGTTGTGAAGATCTTGGAGTTTCATGCCTGGAAATTTCGCTTTTTTCTCCAAGCGGCTAAGGTTCTAGCCCAGTAACCCAAACTCTTACGCTAACTTTTAGATTGAGCAAGTTGTACCGACGAATAAAACATTCCATAACTGAGCAAATGACAAGAGATAAAAGATTGCAATGATTCATCAAAGAAAACGTTTGAATTTTGATGCATACGCGAGTAACCCATATAGAAGTCACTGGGTGTACACCAGGTTCTAGAATCTTATTTTGTTGGTTTGGCTTTGTCAGGAGGGTCTATTATTATGTTGGGGTTGAGTTACCGTGAAAGTCTCAGTTGGTCATGAGCTTTATTATATTTGGTGGCTCCTAAAAGAGCCGTTTTTGTTTTTCACCTGCAGAGTGCAATGTCAATCTCAATGAGGTCGACCAGCAGGAATTTTGCGCTGCCTTTCTGAGGGTTCACTATTCCAAGGAAGCCCATCCAGGAACAACAGCTTCTTGTGGTCTAGATTGTAGTAGAACCACGTATGTGTTTTTGTGTCGACATTGTTTATGATGAAGTCAATTTGCTGGGTTCTCTTTTCTGCAGTGGCCGGTGCTGCCCAAAACTGCGACAGCATTATCCATCTGACAAATAAGGCTGGTGAACACCAGTTTCCCAACACGAACAACACAAACTTGAAGGTGTCGTTGTCGCTGATGGGTTTTTTCCAAAAGAGCATCCACATGTCTTTCGGTCACCATTGTAATGGATAGAATGCATCGCCATTGATTGAACTAAACGTGTCTAGCCTTTCACAGAATACCTCCGATTTTGCCAAATAGTGCATTGTTTCTCTGTACTCGGCCAATGTTGCCATGTTGATCAGTTGGAAAATGGTGTTCAGCGAATAGCATAATGCTTATATAGCAGTGCAAGTAGGTTGCTATGGATATTTTAACGCATATTATCTCTCGGCTTCATTTAATTTTTCTTCACCTTCCATTGTTTAAATGGTCTCTGTTCACTATCCCATTGTTTCAGTTGTTTCCTTTCATCTATTTGAACGTCTCTGCTCCAGACTAATTTTAACGACTTTCTTTGTTTTGTTCATGACAAATTATCACACTGGCCGGTTTAAGTTTTTTCACAATTCCAAAACACAAATTTGAAATAACTTTTATTGATAACAATAGTGGCGTGGATGGTTAACAATTAAATACCCAAGAGACAAATAAAATGATTTCACTATTTCTTCAAGCTAAAATAGTTTGGAAGTTTCTTTGTTAACGGTCTCAATCAAGCTCATCAAACTTTTCCAACTTCTCCCCCCCCCCCCGCCTAACATTTTACCGATTTCCTTTGTCTTGTCATTTATGTTATAAAGATATTATCACACTGATTCTCCAGAGAACAGAGAAACAAATGAGGATCTTTCTTACCTGTTTCGCGGTCTTTGATTTTCCAGTATACATTTGTAGGAAATCCTGATATTCTTTGGTATCCGAAACCTGCATCTTCGAGGATGAATACATATTCATCGTCGAGAAGAACGATAGCAGTTCATCAAAGAGGGCAAAGCATCTAGCCCCAGAATTTGCCAGCATATCACCAAATTTGTCCCAAGTACAATGGGGTAAAAACACAAGCGGAAGTTTGACTGAACTGTGAGGTGTCGGCATCTAATTTGAGCAAAAGTTTGACAGCAAAACATTCAACTGATCGTGTGTAGTAGCTTAAGGCGGCGGGCCGGAAAACCATCGGCGGTAGCCACCTTCTATTGAAACCTCTACTGACTCACTACTCACTTTGACATTGTCGCTCGCTCATACAACTTGCAGGCTTCCTTTTGTAATGTTCTTGCTGGCAGCCTCAACCGCATCAAACAGAGCCATATTAAATAAATATTATTGGAACTGTAATTAATTTCCTTTAAATTTAAAGGAATTTGACGCCTTGGTTTCAGTTTTAATCTTCTTCAACTGGGACTGAGCAAGAGCTTCTTTCTTGTCTAAATCATGCTTGAAGGCCGAGAACTTCTGGTCGAATTTTCAAAAGCTGGGAAAACAACTGCAGCGTCTTGGAATTCGACAACGAGGAATCACTCTCGTTTGGTTGGACGGGTAAACAATCTCTCTATCAGGAGGAAACACCAAGGGATCAGCAGAATCACTAACTTCTTCAGGATCCATCATCACACTAAAATGAAGTAGAGAGAGATGCTTTCGAATGGTTCTTGAATAACTTACAAACTCAAATACTCTAAATAATCCCAGAGGAATACTTACACCTTACATACACGTCTTGAACATACTCTTGTGTAATTAGCAAATCATTACAAAACATATAAGATATGTTGTTTAGGTGAATGTTTTGATCAAAAACATGTTTAAAAAGTTAAAGATGTTCTTTGATAAGTCTTTGCTAGTGTTCAAGATGTTGACAGTTATCTTCCTGCTAGGCCTGTCTGTTATTTCCAACATCATCATGAGAAATGGTGACCTGTTTGTCTTTGAGCTCTAGAGTATCCATTGTCAAAATTCAAAATAAATGCATTTAGATCCTCATGAGAAAAAATGTTTTTCTCCAAAAATGAATAATCACAAAATAAAGGGTCCTTGATAAAGCTCCTTCCAAAACTACTTGCATAACATCCTGTGGTAGTTGTTCTGTGGCATCAAAAAATGGAGCATCGGATTATTTGACATAAAAAATTATAGCTACCTTAGTCTTAGATATGCGTCTCGGGCTTGGAAATTGTTTTATATACAACCGTCAAGTCTCAGTCTTGCCGTCTTGCAAAGTCTCGAATTGACCATAACATACTTCAAGCTCCAACTTCAAAGTTCAGAGACTCGTTTTGCCTTGCGCTTGTTGTGGGTTCAGTGGACAGTACTTCGCTGTATGCGCAGTGTCTCTGGTTTCTTTGCAGGTTGGGCAGGTGTATTGTCGGAGGACTGGGCATGTTATTTTTCGATCTTTTCCCTTCAACTTGTGGGATGTATAGAAATCTTCTGCCAAAAAATTATACGTACGTCCGATTCGTGTAAAATCCTTCATTATTGCTTTTTTAACCTTGACGACAACTTTCTGAATGCATTATATATCCTACATAGGAAAATGCCTTAGCTTTTGATTTATCTAACTTTAGCTCTTTGTTGTCCAGGCAAAAAACAGTCAAAATTAAGCACTTTTGTTCTTTATTTATTTTCTCACCAGGTATTTACAATTGAGTGGAAAGCTATACCTCCTTTGAAAGAGTAGTAAATAAGCTTTCAAAAAAATACATTTTTGTCCAAAACAACCCATAATATGCGTGCATATATTAATTACAAAAAACAGTCAAAATTAAGCACTTTTGTTCTTTATTTATTTTCTCACCAGGTATTTACAATTGAGTGGAAAGCTATACCTCCTTTGAAAGAGTAGTAAATAAGCTTTCAAAAAAATACATTTTTGTCCAAAACAACCCATAATATGCGTGCATATATTAATTACATTAGCATAAATTTGCATAAATTAACCACAAAATGTGGACAAAAAGCAACAAACTTCAGAATGGTGTAAGGTTATAAGGAAAAGTTGAAAGCAAAAATGTTCCTTGTTATGTTGGCAACATATCCAGCAATTTTGGCTGCAAAAGAATGAATATAGAATTTATTAGAATTTATTAGGTATATATGTAAACAGACATGGCTATACAAATACTATAAAGCAAAATTCCAATCGATGTTTTTCCTGTTGTCCCAAAAACACTTTTCCTCCAAATATATCGATCTTCCTATACTCAAATATAAATCCAGACATTTATTCGAAGCAATAACGAACGTAAAAGCAATATTCGAACGTAAAAAGCAAAGATAAATAACATTTCACTGCATTTCAGACCATGTGCGTGCTTACGCAATAACATACGCAGTACTGTTTATTCAACTCTTACCTCGATTCGCCGCTTGAATTTCGTAGCTGACGATCTAAATCACTTTCCTCGTCACTTGACATCCCATCATTGCTCTCATCTTCTAGTTCTAAAAGCTCCAAAACCCTTTCTGCGCTAGCAGCAACGGTTCGCGACCGTTTTGGTACCGACGCCATGTTGACAGAAAAACGCTGATAGAGAAAGACGTCGTGTAGGCCACATTCAAGTGTATTAGCTCAAATTTGCGGGGGGACTGGGTAATTCTGCTGTCACGCTTTCTACCAAATCTTGTGGAAATCGCATGTAACGCAAAATTTTGGCATTTTTTTCTGTCATCACTCTTCAAGTGTTGATATTTACAGGTTCGGACAACAAAGAGTTTTAAGGCCAAGCACCAGTAGCTGAAAGCTGCGATGAACAAAAATGTATGACCTACTCAACGAGAAGACAAATGCAAAAATGAAAGAAAACTATGAACAAACTTGATAAACCACTTGCACCGCTTGAATCTTCTGCAATGTTGGAAATGTGACAAAACAATGCATTGCGGTCGTAGCACGCACACCACCTGCAGCATGGCGGTTATAGCCAATTTTAAATATGGCGGATGACCCCCGTTACCACCTTCACTCAGTGAGGCTCTGATGTCTTGCAGAAGTTGTGCTGATCTGAGATTGTAGTGAGAAGATTCCATACAGCTATTCAGAGACTAGTGAGTTTTCAATTCATGCAAAAGCGAGTAAAAAGTACCTTTACGAAGTCCTGAAGTTCTAAAATGAGTGCCAGAAAGAGAACAACTTATGTGCACGACCGGTTTCAAATCTCTCTTATGGCCCGCGCGAAAAGCCTCTGGAGCAGGGCGCTATTGCTTTGATAACGCCGAGCCAATGGCAAGCCTGCCTAAATCGATTTAGTCCAGAATTTGGACTAGATTGCTGATTGGCTCCTAATGGCTCCCTAAGGTATTTTGAATCTAATAGTCTCTGCGATTGGTTGACAAGAATAGTACGCTGCAGGGGAAAAAGCCTGTGAATAACGAGGCGATGAAGAGATAGAACAGTGATCGATAGAACAGTGATCGATAGAACAGTGATTGTTGTTGTTGCATGTTGTTGAATAATGGTGGATTCTGATGGAAGTTTGGAGAAAGCACTTGAAGAGGCTTTAGCGATAGTTTTAAAAACGTTCGACGGCGTCGACGAATTAAGCGCCGAGCAGACAGATGGCATTATTAATTATTATTATTTTCTGACTCTGCAGTCGGTTGGATAAAGGATCTTCGAACATTTCGCTCGGCCAAAGGCTTGTTGATATCTGCACATGCTGCACCGCGAGACTTTTTGATGTCCAAACCAGGAGAGCTTGAACATCGCTTAGTTCGCGTATGCTGTTCGTCTGCTTTCCAGTGGGATAAATTTTCACGATACCGCTCTTTAAAGGAGGTTAACTCCGTGAGAGTTGCCTCATATCGTTCAATGCGATGAAAACACTTCTTACAGAGAATTCGCAGGCCAACTATAGCTATATTAGCTAGATGGTAGGTACTGCTATACAATTCCTACGTGTACATGTATATGTCAGCAACAACTGCATGCGTTGTGTGAAGGTTTGAAACCTCCTCCCCATCTTCCAGCTAGTTCCACTCTAAATAACTATACTCTTTCCCTGAAATTTCCAGCTTTATTAGGTATTGTCCTAGACTGCAAAACAGTCGTTTTTCTCGCTGGTTGCAAGTTGGAATGAGAGGTTAAATTCTGTATTGAAGATCTTTAAGTAAGCCTCATAGCTTACCACTGCAGTTCTTTTTAATGGAATTGGCAAGATGTTTTGCTGTTTGCCCCTGAAATGATTAATATTATAAAATGGAACATGTTGAAGGGTTTGTTTACAGCTGCCAAGCAGCCTGGCTTTGCTTTTCCAAGAAAGAACTACCAGGGGATTTGCAATTAGTTTTTTGGTCGGGTAATTTCATGCAGCTCGGTTTGGTTCGGATCAAGCTTGCAGATTCAACAAACATTTTTACTCATTTGAAGATGTGGTAAACTCGGAAAATAAAAGGTACTTTAAAAACAAGATGTCTGCGTATATTGAGATAAATTAAGCTTATATACTAACTAAGTATTATTAATACAAATTTCTTGTGTACGTTGACATGTTGATGTATATGTTTATGTTTACCTTCAGTGTGACAATGGGTCCTTGTCACTGCTCATGGCTCCAGTTTCTGTAATACATTACAGCTTTTCCATCATCATTCCTCTCAAACTTGAAGCACTTTGGAATTGTGTGTGCATGAAGTTCCACCATATGATCTTGTACCCAGGACTGCAATCAGCGTTATCCGATAAATTTCTTCATCATCCTCAAAATAGGCCAAGCCTTGTTTTGTAAAGCGGGATTTGTTGTTGTTGCCTCACTGAGCTGTTGTGATTTGTACAATTCTTGGAGCTATTCGCTTGTTTTGGGAACTTTGTGGAAAACTGGACTAACTTGAGCTTGTTTCATCATGTCTTTGCACAGTGCATTAAGAGTTTCGTGTATCCCCCCCTGGCGGTTTTCTGAGTAATGGCAGCCTGTAGTCATTTTTGCTCTTCAAGAGGTTGTGAGAAAAAATCCTCAGTTGCACGCATCGTGAATTGGCACAACTGGGCATCGCTTACATTCTTCCAAAGGACACCACCAACAGATGCAGATGTGCGGTTTATAGCACTCTTGAAGAGCTTAGCGAAAGCCATCAGCATTTATTTTTTCCTATATGTCAAAGCTCACCCCACATGACCATATTACACACTGTAGTTTATCCCGATGAACACCTTTCTTTTCTCCCCTTTTCTTTTTCACATCCTCGGTTTTGTCCCATTCCAGCACCTAAAAGATTGTTCAGTAAAACATCAACTACACGAAGCAACATGTAGTTCATCTAAAATGATATGGTTGGTCTCTATATTTAATAGTGGTTGATGTTCACAACAAAATGTGTCCTTGTTTTTTTGGATAAAGCTATCATTTCCTGTAGGGTCCTTTCCATTGGTAGGGAGTTGTAATAACTAAGGTAATAGGACATGTGTTGTCTTTGTGTGATTGCCCTTAGCAGACATTAAATCATTATCACCTTGCAGTAAGGCAAAAGAGAGAATAATAAAGCTGGTGTTGCGAGTCATTCTAGTGCCATCTACCAACATTTTCATCTTTATATTTTCATCTTTATATTTTCGTTGTCAAAATCAAAATCTTGATTGCTATGAATAAAATCTTCTGACCTATCTTGAAGGATCTCTTTAAATGACACTTCTGCTCCCTCATCATTTCCAGGGGTGTGGGATATGTTGCAGATGTCGTTCAGTTGTTCCCATCGCTGTTTAATCAGTAGGATTTGGGAAAGTTGTTGGCTGTCATTGTAAGTTCATGATAAAATGAGTCTCCGATGCAAAATTTATCGAGAAGTCATCATTTGAAATGGAATCAAACCCATCTTTGATTTTTGAGCCATCAGTGTCATAGAACTGGTGTGTGCCTCTGCAGTGTTGACCTCTTTGAAGGTGATTGCCTCCACTTCCAGTCCAAAAGACTTGACGAACCAAAGAGCAGCCTTGGCCCTGTTCATAACTTTTTTCAGCGTTCTTGATTTATTTTTAACCTCTGAGATGTCTTTGCCTTTGTATGCAGCCTCTTGTGATTTTTGCAATGTATTTCTTCATTTGTTTCCTCCAAGGTTTCTATTTCGTTTTTCTTTCCCTGGATTTCTTTCATTCCAATGAATAATTTCCGCTTCTCTATGTTGTCATTTCCAAATCCATTTCTGATATGCCGCTAACTTCCAAATTTTCCTGACACTGATCCCGGCCATCAGTTTTGAAAACAAGAGGATGTTTGGCAGCTCGCTTTCCCTTAACTGTTTCAGGAGCATGGGAAAAGTTTATTTCTTCAGAAGCACAATGGAGTTCTTCTTGTGATTTAAGATTTGGAGAGCTGTAAAGATGACTCTTCTTTTGTGGTCGATCAGGGGAAATGATGTTAAGTCTTTTGTAGCGATCATCTTCTGGCTTGTTGCTCGACCGCAATGCGCCTCGATTGAACTCACATAACGTACTTGCGTTCCGTATCTTGAGGGCACACTTCTTGATGAGAGCAAATACTTTATGTTTAATTTGCCGACAAACAACATAAATCCTGTGACAAGGAATGGATGTCACGATGCCTTTCTTAAAATGAAAACCTGTTTGATGACGGAAGTAGTGTTGATATACAGTTCTCTGCCCATCTTGCATACAGCCTCTTGCGATTTTTGCAATCAATCAATGTATTAAGAAGTTCTTCATTTGTTTCCTCCAAGGTTTCTATTTGATTTTTTTCTTTCCCTGGATTTCTCCTTTCATTCCGTTGAATAATTTTCGCTTCTCTATGTTGCCATTTTCAAATCCATTTCTGATACGGCGCTAACTTCCAAATTTTCCTGACACTGATGCCGACCATCAGTTTTGAAAACAAGAGGACGTTTGGTGGCTCGCTTTCCCTTTTCTGTTTCGGGAGCATGGGAAAAGTTTATTTCTTGAGAAGCAGAATGAAATTCTTCTTGTGATTTAAGATTTGGAGAGCTGTAAGGACGACTCTTCTTTTGCGGTCGATCAGGGGAAATGATGTTAAGTCTTTTGTAGCGATCATCTTCTGGCTTGTTGCTCGACCGCAATAATAATAATAATAATAATGTAGCAATGTGCCTCGAATGAACTCACATAATGTACTTGCGTTCCGTATCTTGAGGGCACACTTTGTACAGACATGCGAAGATTCCTTGTCATCTTTGCTGACACATAAACCAAGATGTTTTCCAGAAGCTCTGCAAGGCTAATTTTTTCCACGCCAGCCTTTTGAGATATCTTGAAAAGATTCAGTAGAAATGTAACAATTCTTTCCAGCAAAATCACTGACAGAAATCTTGAAATTTATATGACACAAACGACACGCATCCGATGCATCCGATTTTACCATTTTTTTTTGGTGTAGAAGACGCGGGTTTTTTTCCCATAGCAATAAGCAATAAGCTACATTGTGTGTGTCCTTTTTTTCGCTTGTGAAACTCTCGATATCTGATATCAATGTTTTGGTTTTTCCTGGCCACCATGTTTACATAGAGGCGGAGCGTTATAATTGAGTAGACTGTATAGGTGCCAATATTTACTCACGAGCCCTGAATGGGAAAACATGAGAAGCAAGGACAGTCCCTCTATTTTTTTACACTGCCCCGCCCCCCGCCCCCGTATCTCCCAGATTTCGCTTGCCAAATAATCCAAGATGGCAGCTCCACGATCAATCTTGACGGCGCGACGCTTTCAGCGCAAAAAATAGAGGGACTGTTCACAGTCTATGCATAACGAGATTGGAAGGCTTTGAAGTGATACCAAAAAGGAATGGCAAAGCCGGGTGATCAGTCATTTCATCTAACACTCCAGCCTCGTACAAAACGCTTTTTAAATTTTTTACTTATTTGACAACAACATTTCCTGGATAGGTTGTTTGGTAACATTCACCAAATGTTCCAGCTGCAATAAATCTCTTATCCTTGCATTTAAGATTCAACTCTTTCCAGCCACATTGTTTCTTAGCTATGGGTCCATCAGAATGAAGATCCCCACTGTTTCGCTAATACTCTTTCAGCAGCTTTGCTTTCTATTTTGGCATTGTGAGCATTGCTTAAAATGATGCTGGCTCTAGTGATAGGAAGACCCTTGACATTTTTGAAGGCACCCAGTTAATTTTCTTTGTCACGGACAACATCAGCCTAGACAGGTTTTACTTTGGAAGGCGCTTTGTTCCTACACTACATGGAGCAAGAAACACTTTACACTTTACCTGCTTTAACAAAGCACAAAATAAATTGTTTGAATGTGCCCTCTGACAGCTTTGATTTTCTTTAGCATGACATCTGCTTCAGCAGTTGATTCCTGTGGTCTCTTTCTTTTCTGATTTCCTTTTCTATTCCAATCCACTTCTACAAATATCTTATAATCAATCTTGTAATCTTATTATCAATAACCATTAATGATAGGTGAAGAAGCATTATGAACTTTTTCATCTAACTTAAGCATGTCAAGGACCTCGACATAACATTAGCATTTAAATCTATAAATACCCAGCACTTTAAAATAACCTTCATGTAAAACTGTTGTCAGTACAAGCCATTGCCATGGCAACACCGCTCTGTTAAATAGCCTGGAAGACTCAATTTTAGTTCTTTCTTTTCTCGCATTTTGGGGTGAAGCTCTAATCATGCATTAACTCATTGCCGTTGATGCACGAAGACCATCGTTTGATTCGGAACGATAGGTAAAAAAATTCGCAAAAAATCATCTTTTACCCGATTTCCCACATGTTTTCAAGGTGGACTGGGAATACTCTGACCCATTCTCCCAGCAAGTTTGAACAGGTATACCCTAGTTGGTCTTATATGACGGCTTTTTCAGAAAAGCCTTCTGATGTAACACATGGCCGCAATTTGTGAAGCGTTCGCAATCCGTTACAGGCGTTGTTGAGGACGTTTTAGTAAGAGTTTTGGACGAGGAAAGTGATCCAGAAGGGATGCCAAGCAGTGAGGAAATTTAATTGCATCTGGAGCTCGAAAATTGAGCGACGAACCAAGATAAGTGTTACGAAATATTGCATCGATCGATCGAACGAACGCAAATGCAACTGAAATTATATTTTGATTCGCTTTTTACATTTGAAAACCTTGTTTGATGCTTTGAATACATGTTAGGATTCATATTTCAGTAAAGGGAGAGGACAAAACGTTCTTATGGAACGACAGAGATAAATTTCGAGTGGAGTGTTGACACAATGTTTCGGGTCAAATTCCTGCATAAATTAAAATTTGATACCAAACTAAAAAATACTAATTTATTCGATACTTACCATTTTCAGCCAAATTTTCAGGATATGTTGCCAATATAACAAGTAACATTTTTGCTTTTAACTTTTCCTTATAACCAGTCATCATTTTGAAATAAGTTGCTTTTTTGTCCAAATTTTGCGGCTATTAATATTAATTTATGCTAGTTAATAATTAACTAATTAATATATTATGGGTTTCTTTGGGAAACAAATATTTTCCAGAAAGTTTATTTACTACCCTTTCAAAAGAGATATAGCTTTCCACGCAATTGTAAATGGCTGTTGAGAAAATAAATAAACAAACACTAGTATCAAATTTCACTGTTTTTGGGCGAGCGGCAATGAGTTAAGGATGCAACTTATTCAAGGTTGGAAACTTGATTTTGCCAAGATTAGTTTTTATTTGCGAAATACTAAATTCCTCCTTAGCCCCTCACTAAACAAAATTCTGTCCGAGAGGAAATAAGGTTAAAACATGATAGCAAATAATACTTTCATGCATCTATTTATGTACTGTTTTAAAATATTTTAAATGGAACACGTTGAAGGGTTTTCTTAGAGCTGCCAAGCAGCGTGGCTTTGCTTTTCCAAGAAAGAACAACCATCCATAATGGAAATTTCTGCTGAATGCGGAAGCATCTTCACCTCCACTGTTAATGTAGAGTAATCTAGAAGTACCTATGAAGCAAGCTATTGTCATCACCTTCCTCAATTTCGACTCTTACTGCATCCTCTTTGCGGTGTTAGACTATAAGATGTTTAAAGCAAGCGATAGGGACAAGAACTTGAAAATCCATAAATTCTCAGTCAACTCAACATGCTTTGTTCCACACTCTCTGGTCACGTGACGTTAGGCACACGTAAATCAACACTACTTTTTAGGAAACAGAACCAGTATTTATTTACAATAACTGAGAAATCTTGATGTATTTTGTGAACAGGATTAAATCTGTTGTTTCTGTTTTTTTCTTCTACCAATTGATTGTATTCCTCAAAGAACTTAAATTCCACTTTAATTGCTTCCATTTCTCTGGTTAGAACATCGTGGCAGTCATTGGTCACAACTGCTTCAACAACCTACAATGAAATTGGAATTAATTTTTAATTAAATTTGTCATTTGTCATTGAATGTATGAAAACCAAAACATGTAAAAATGGTGTACTGTGTATAAAACAAATTGATATATCTTTGGAGTGCTTGGTACGTAGCGTATGTGCTCACCTAAAACTAAACCTTGTACATGTAGACCCATAGTGGAGAAAATACGGTATATGTAGAGAGGATATTACACAGGTCCAAGGGAAAACATCATACATGTATCAAGTGCAATGTTTTTCCACATTGTATACCAGTCTATTAGTTTAGACTAGGAATACGCATTATGATGTTTTTTTTTGTAACAGATTGAGAAACAGTAACAGAATTCCATTGCATTTAAAGGGCCAATACCACAACAATTTTTACTAAATATTGATGAACTACAATTCTTGCTGCTTTTCTTTGTCTTTTTAGTCCTGGTTTTCTTGTTAACCGGGCGTGCCTGGGGCGAATGCCCGGGTCATGAATTGCCAGCTATTTTGCTTCAGGTAGGAATTCAGTGTTTTGTTGGCTTCACTGAACAAGTGGTTATCACAGATGGAAAATTTTTTGTTGTGCGACGGTGACTTCAGATGGAGATCGAGAGCCACTCAGGCTTTGTAAAAACTGTTGTCTTTTCTCCTCACTGAAACTTAGAACTTCGAGAGACATTTACTCATCTCATTTACTTCCATCCTTTCAAATTTGGTAGTGAATTGAGTTTGTTGTTGAAACCATTCTGTTAAATGAGGAAAGTATTGCACAAATGTTATTTGTTGTTTTGATTATTCATGCATATCGACATCGGCAACATTTCCACCGGAATTTAAAAGGTTTATCTATTACATTTAGCAAAACTTTCAGATCTTACCTTTGAGAAGTGTTACTCCGAACTTAGTTGCATCTTAAGTGCTTTTTGGAATTGCATTTTCTTTCATCGTATTTATTTCTTCCTCGGAAACGTCGACAAATTACGAGGCAGGTATTTTAAAAATTAGCCCTCCTGCTCAAGCTTGTCCAATACACCCGAACTGAGTTGAATCGTCACCCTCGACACTATTCGACTCGAATCGACTCGACAGGAAGTCAGGTCGCGTGAGACAAAAAGACAACAATCATGAACCTTACACGTTCTTAAAGCATGTGCGCAAGAATGGAAATTATGTCATGCATAACAATAGCGCATGGGGCGATTCGATTCGACTCAAATTCGCAATTCGCACTCGCCCGCTCAATCTGATAAAAATTAGGGACTACTCATAGTCTTGCGCAAGGATGCACGCGCGATAAAAAAATTGTTTGAAGAAGCGACAGCCAAGTTTGCTTGCACCATCAGCGTACTCAACAATATTATGACGCTTGAGCGGCGACAAAAAAGGCAAGGAGATAATATGCGATGTTGGTCATATACTTTTATATATGTGGTGGCTCCTAAAGGAGCCTTTATTCTTCTCCTGCGATGCAGGGTTTTTTGTTGTTGTTGTTGTCTTTTTGTGTCTTTGCTGTAACCGGTGCGAGGTCTTGGCTCAGTTCACTTGTGTTAAGCCAAGCCATTCAAATGAAGCATCTTTCCGTAATCCAGATCAAAGTAAAACCATGTCTCACGTTTCTTCTCCATATTGTTAATCACAAAGTCTACTTGACGAGCTCGCTTTTCTGCTTTCTGAGGTGCCCAATACTGCGAAAGCATAACCCATGGACAGATAAGGTCGGGGGAGCAACCATTTCCAACGCAAAACAACATGAGCTTGAACGTTTCTTTATTGCCCATGGGTTTTTTCCAAAAAATCAGTCTTATCTCTACTGGCCATGCCTTTAGTGGGAAGAAGGCATCTCCGTTGGTAGCCTGGAAAATCTCTCTCCTCTGTTGTACCACTTCACTTAGAGACAGATAGCGATAAAGCGCAAGAGTTGCCATTGTGGTCATCGAAAATTGGTTCTCAATCAAAATTACCGGAATTACCTAATCTATATAATTGCTCACAGTTTAAAATTTCTTTTAAGCTTAAATATGCAATACATAAAAAATACATAAAAAAATACTCCAAACCCAAATGTAAGGACATGAGATGCTTTTTCATTCTTTTCTGAACGGGACATACACAGTCGAGTTTTATAATTTTAGGCTTGCCATATACATTTCTACAGTGTTGAACGCCGTACTCTCTCCATCTGAGTCCATCCATTTGAACCTCAGATTATGAAGTTGAATTGACTTGTTCCAAATAACTGCAGCACCTTTGGATTCCATTGCTGGTGAACTACCAGTGAAATTTATGTCGCATTCACCAGATGCATTTATGTATCCCATTCACCTCATTCCCATTGCATCATGTTTCCTTTGTGGCACACGTATCACAATATATGAATAACACACGGTAGTCCAGGATGTCCCCTGTGTCTACTGAAATGGCAAATACAACCCCTGTCATTGAAGTAAATCCCCACTTTGCCCATGTGCCATTGAAACTAACAGCAGCATCAAGAGCAGCACTGCTTCTAAGATGAGTTTTCAAAGCCTTTGGCCAGCATTCTTAATTTCTTGTTGTGTCTCATCTTCTTGTGCTTCAATAATTTTTTCTACTTGCTTGTAATAAGCAGCCTTGGATATACAGGGCATGTTCATGATTCCAGAGAAAGAGGATATGCCTTCTGTAGCTGCCAAATTGTACTTCCATAACTGGTCGGCCTTAGGGATCCACACATGCACCAACACCAGACAATTCTTGTTCCAAACGCGTGCTTTAATCTCTAACTTTGAGGTTATATACAGTTAACACAATGACGCGTTAGCACAATGGCACAGTATCCTTGCACAGTTTCTAAAATATAACATAATATGGCGTGCTAGAACCGACAAAATAACAAAACAACAAGCTAGCACAAAAATTGATACTTACGGACACTTTGCATATCAAACTTTGCCTATTGTTATGGTTAGGATTTTAAATGACAATGCGGCTTTTGTTTCTTTTGTTTTATATTTCAATGGGGTATTGTGAAATGGCGTTCCGCCTTTAATAATCAACTTTATTTGATGAGGGTGGCACATAACAGTATATCAACTGACGAGCTTGTGGCCCTCGATCCTAAAACTATAAATACAAATACAATAAAATTATTAATATACTTAAATTATGGACAAGTCTGTTGCAACAATAATAAAATACAGCTAAAAATTACAATATCAGATTAAAATTTGGCAATGCTAGTTTAATTGGCTCCAATCGGCAAATTGTCGAGTATAAATAGAACTCGCAATTTACCAGCTCCCAGTGGCCTAATAGCTCAGTGGTCGACGGGTTTGATTTATTACTACTGGAAAAAAAATTCCTTCAGTTCAGTTTTCTGTTTCTTGCATGTATGAAGATCAGTTAGTCTTGAAGGATTTTAAGTTGAAATCGTTGCTTTGTGCTTTTCAACTCGTATAGAAAAAACTTGGGTCCAGTTGCCCAATATTTTCCTAGTACAAAAAGATCTTGCATTAGGGCTGTTCTGGTTACAAGTATAATAATTATATTGGCTACTTATTAATAACTGAAATTATGGATGACAATTTTACATCAGCATCAGTTGTGAATTCCTTTGAAGCGTGTTTCAAAGACACCACTGAGGCAAACTCATCTAAGAGCACAGACTTTTTGGACCCTGAACACATTTACTTTAACTTGGGGGGGGGGGGGGGGGGAATTAAGTGCTCAGTGTTTAATTAAGAAAATACTTTACATTACGAACCACTAATTCAAAATGATGCGTATCTCTTCTTTCTGTTCCAGATGACTGGAATTAAATGAAGCAAGTGAAACTTGCAAAATCAAGCGTAGAACCTTCTCACAATTTGCCAGCCTCCCTTCTATCCCTTTTCTTGTATTTGACAAATGCATGGCATTGATGGCGGCATGCAATACCTCCTCATCGCCAAAGTTAGTTTCAGACAAATCTAAGAACAAAGTAACATAATACTGTCAAAACCACTAGAGTTGTAAAACTGCCGTTAGAAAATTCAATTTGGCTTGATTCTTAACATGTGATCTGATTGGACTTCTCCATACAGCTACATGTACAGCAGCCTGAAGCTGCATCAGAGTAGTCCTTAGATCCGGAATTTTGCACAGAGCTGGCTCATGCCTCGGAGGAGTCTGTTGCTGATTGACTGGTGACAGTGCCAACTGGCTGGAAGCTGTTAATTCTACAAAAGATCTAACAGCTTCCTGTTGGGTAACTTTTTTCACCAAATTATTTCCTTCAAATAAACAAAAATTGCTTTATTGCTGCATAAATTAAGAATCTTGTATGAACTGTTCAATGTCCATAAATACAGGGAAACCTCCATAAGGGGACACCCTAATGGGACAAGGAGAAGTGTCCCCTTAACAAAGGTGTCCCTTTAATAGGGGCAATACATGTAGATTAGAAAGATTATATGAGCATTAATTTTGCCAGAGAAAAGTTTGTGTCCCCTTAAAGGAGGTGTTATCTTAATGGAGGTTCCAAAGTAGATGTTCCACTGTACATTGTATACTATTTTAGACTTGGAATATGTACTATGCTGGGTTTTTTTGATAACGGTCAAATTATATATTCTTCAATGTTCTCCTTGTTTCTAATGATTTGATTCAATGATTTGTGTAAGATTGAGAAACAGCAATTTTTACTTAATATTGATGAATTGCCATTCTTGCTGCTTTTCTTTGTCTTTTTGGTCCTGGTTTTCTTGTTAACTGGGCGCACCTGGGGCAAACGCCCGGGTCATGAATCGCCAGTTACTTTGCCCTTGTTGACGAGCTGCTTCTGGTTGGAATTCAGTGTTTTATTGGCTTCACTGAACAAGTGGTTATCACAGATGGAAATTTTTTTGTTGTGGCGCACGCCGGGTCAACTGTCTCAATAAAGTTTTCATTTAGTGCCTGTGATCCGATACAATTTTGCACAGCGGTATCGCCACAAAACAATATGGCGGCTACGGGAGAATGCTTTTCTGTTGATCAATACATAGCCAATCTTGTTAAAATTTAAGGTCTCATATGAGATAAAAACACGAAAACATATAGACTAAATGATCAGCTATAAATATTCAAAGATACAGTTATTATGAAAAAGAAATAAACATAAATATAGTGGATTTACAGTCGTAATTTTATATCAACATTAAAAGTGAGCAAGTACCGCTTGCTTATTTTATAAATACCGTTGAATCCCATCTCTGAAACTTCCGTTGCAAGGTCTTGACTTCTGTAGAAAGGCTGGCTTTCTCTTTTGCAAGCTCTTCCTGCAGGCTTTTCTGTCGGTTCTTTGCCTTCACGAATTGCCCAACGGCAAAGCGAGAAAATATCGAGCATAAGCCGACTCGTAAGATCATCTGACATAAAACTCCCACAAAAAGATTCAATATTTCTGTAAAATTAAAAGCGAAATCACCAAAACAAAAAACAGGATTCTTACCAAAAGTTTGTAGTGTCCAGATTTACATCACTCGACTCTGTGTTCAGGAGAACTAAAAAGCCTTTTGAAGCGAAAGTTAGCCATTTTCCGGCCGATTTGGTTTAGCGTCATATCTTCCACCAGGAAGAGTTAATTTTAATTTTTCCATCGCCTTTACTATGGCAATTTTGGCTAGATTTTCGCACTTTTACGGCAATTTGCTCATCTTGAATTCCGCGCTTTCCCGTGATGCCAATCGAGCCATTTATATACTGCCGTAACTAGTTCCCAGGTCTAACTGTCATAACAACGGCCAGACCTGCCATCTTTGGTGACTATTTCGTGACTAGAAATTGGAGACAGCTGACCCGGCGTGGCGATGACTTCAGATGGTGATCGACAGCTGCTCGGACCACTCGGACTTTGTAAAAACTGCTGTCTTTTCTCCTCACTGAAACTTAGAACTTCGAGAGACATTTACTCCTGGTTTTCGTTTTCTTTTTTTCCTTCAACTTCTCCAGGTACTCTTTACAATATATTCCAAGTCAATGCTCTCTAAAAACAAGTCATTTAATTAATTGTAAATTAAAGTAATTAAATTATCTTATCATATTTTACCTGAGTGTAAGCTGGTGAACAGGGACTCTGTGTTCACATGTTTTGAAGTGGTATGGGGGAGGTGAAGGAGGTTATAAAATAAGAATTGTTGGACAAAGTGGCATTCAGATGATATACAAATACTCAAACTAATGAATACAATGTAGATCTCATGCTCAGCAAGACATTACAACTACATGCAGTGAATCCAGCTGACAATCTCTGGTATTGAGTCATCATTGACTTTCTGAATCTTTGGTTTTCTCCCCTGCTGGCCATTAGATGAAGATCTTTTATTAGCCACATAAGCCTTTGGGCTTGCAGTTTCCTTTTGCTCAGTCTAAATGACACAACTCAATAAAACCAGCCAGTGTGGGATTCAAGACAGCCTTTATTTATGAATGATTACCTAATCTCTGCAATTGCTCACAGGATAAAATATATTCTAAACTTAAATATACAATAGATAAAAATACTCCAAACCCAAATGTAGTAAATGTGGATTGACCAGAAATAAGAATAGTTTTGGCAATAATATTTACTGATTCTAAACAGACGGAAGTGGAACCGTAAGGTAAAGGAGTACTGTCAATTACATTATTCACTACTCATAGCGTACAGAGTGGATTAGACACGTTCTGAAAATTGTTCATAACTCATATGTTATGTTCTTTGTTATCACCCGGTTATCACCTGTCTTTTCAATGTCCTTTTAACAATGGCTTTTTCCACACTAGAGATGGGAAACTCGTCTGAGACGGGTTATCCGTCTCAGACGAGTTTCCCGTCCTAGCGTGAAAACAGGACGGTTAAAATTTTAGACGGGTAACTCGTCTGATTTTTTCCGTCTACTTTTCCGTTGCTTTAGATGGATTTCTAAGACGAGTTTCCCGTCTGTGACGGATAACTCGTCTCAGAAATAAGGAAAGGTAACCGTGCCTCAGCTTCAAAGTGAAATTGACAAGTAGTTACTATAGACTCGTTTCGAATTCACACTAGGACGAGAAACCCATCAGATGAGTTTTCCGTCAAGACGAGTTTCCCGTCTCTAGTGTGAAAACGGCCAATGTTAAATACGTTTTCAATTGGATTTAAATCCAGTGATCTTGCTGGAATCGAAAATAATATTGCCCCTATTGTCTTACGAGCTTTTCGCACCTTGCCACAATTTTGTATTTTGAATTTCAATGTATAAAATTTTCATAATAGTCCCTGTCTAATTTCTTGTATTGCTCACAATAGATAACACCTTTATGGTATGATATTGCGACAATCATCTTAACAACCCTTCTCCCTGAGCCAACATGGGCCCCTTTAGCTGTACACCCCGGTGATAGTCCTTCAGTTTTTTGCACCATATTTTCCCTTGTGAAGACCGTGCATCTTCTGCAGGGTTGTTTTTATACCAGAAGCTCACACCATCCAGATTGAAACAAATGTCGCACTTCCATAATTGTTCCTGATCTTGTTTCTTCACTATGCTTGCAAACGTCAGGCGCACCACACAATCTTTATCAGTTAAAATTCCTTTTCCTTGTTCATGACAGAACTTATAAGCCAGTCATTTTAATGTTCTATTGAAAGAGCAGGAATGCACATTATCACATTCAGCTTAGATCCTTGGACAAAATGATTTTTGTCGCTTTGATGCAGTCTCTTGATGTTTCTTTCAATGATTCGTTCTTCTCAAATAGTTATTTTGTGAGGCCTACCAGGAGATTTTTTCTTTGCTTTAGTTTCCTTAGGTCTTAAATGATGGTAAACAGTAGCTGGTAAAATTCTGCATCTCTTGGTAATTTCCTTCACTCTCAGGTTACTCTGCTCTCCTAAATTTGAGAAATGAAACTAATTTTTGTTTTTCAAATGTTGATCGAATACAATCAAAATTGGAGCACTGGGCCTGACGATGAGGGCCGTTGCACCCGGAGCATTCGTGACGTCGCCTGCAGAACGTGAATCCGCTGGAACAGTGTCCATTGTTCCAGGTGCGGTAGATTTTGGAGCCTCAGGCCTCACCACCATGTGGCGGCTCCCCAGAACAACAAAAGGGCTGTGCCGTGACTGGGGATGGCTGTAAAACGCTTGGTGAAAGATCTCCAGATCAGTTTTTAGCCCAATCTGAGGCAGTCGGGGACCAGGTGGCTTTTCAACTGAAGCCGCGTTCGTAATGGAGCCAGATGTCGACGCCTGAGTAGCTTCTGTAGATGCGGATGATCAAGTCCAAGTATTTCAAGAGCTCGATCGAATGAGATGGCCAGAAAGAAAGGACCACCTGGCAATCCAGCAGTCTATCCAAGAGATGATATCTCTAACTTCTCGCCTTGGAGGCCATTTGGGTATGACCTTGTGCTGGTGCTCGAGGAGCAGCTCCCAGGGATCTCGTCGTCCCTGAGAGGGTCTGGAAGGAGTTCCGAGAATTCCATGTATTCCCCAAGACGAATTTTCTCCACTAATTTTGGAGGAATTGGAGGATGACCAGGAACAACGTAGAAACCAGGATGTGCTGGGTGAGTGTGTGTGGTGTACTGCGCTATCTGGAGGTGGACAAGAAGGCTGTGATAGATGGTACTGAGACGACGACCGAGGGGGTGGAGGTGGTGGAACCAGCCGTGGAACTAACAAAGCAGGCAAGGCGAATGGTGTCCCCGTAACCACGCAAATGGCAGAAAGGGAAACTGGGAAAAGATAACGACTCACCTATGAGCGATGAGGTGGACTCTGTGAACCAGCAATGAGTGAACCCAGTGCGGGTGAACCAGTCGTCGGTGAAACGGGCAATACAGACGCTGGTGGTAGTCCCCGAAAGGCTATGATTGTCTGCAATCAGAATCTGTTTTTAAAAAACAAGGTATGATAATTACCGTATTATCATATCTTGTCAGTCAATAATTATTTAAAACAATTATAGTCAATGAATTAAATGTTTTATTTTAAATATGATATATTACAAAAGGTTAAATACTAACTAAATGTCTTGATAAAATTGAGATAAAACTGAAATGTAATAATCTATGTGTACAATAATGTATGATATTTTTTTGTGGAAACTTTTTCATATTATAAAAATTGATTTATTATTATTATTATTATTATTATTTATTTCTTCTTGTCAATAAGATTAAATTTGACTTATGAATTTAGAACTTCCTTCAAAATTTGGATTGCTCCCTCCTGGTGAAAAGTTCATTTTGACAATCGACGACCCCTCTCAAATTGTTATGTCGTAGGAAATATCCCGTACATAATAAACACCCCTGAAAAAATAGGAGAGAACATGTGAGTTGTAATGTTTGTTTTATCTCTGATGGCAAGGTTTTGTTCTTTGTACATCTGCTGGAGAAAAGGAAATAACTGCCTCTCTCTGTAATAAACACCCCTCTAAAATCTTCCATTGCCAACACATTGCATACCTTAAGCGTGACTTCTTGGTGGCCATAGTTTCTTTGCATCTTATAATTGTCAAAGTGCAGGACATCAGTTGATTCGGCTATCAAAATAACATTTATCCCTTTGTAATTGCTTAGTTGGAAATTACGCCAATCCCTCTCGATCGTGAGGGTCCTTATTTCCAGTCCTCTGCTGGGAGGGAGGAATAAATACAATGCAAGGATGACCAGATCGGCAGATTCATGGGCCCTCTCTATGGCGACAGCCATCTCAATTGCAAAGAGCAGGCTTGGACAATATCTTCCCTGCAAATAGAAGTATTATATATGCTACATGTTCTATATAAGCTTATAATCTTCAAGCATAGCACGAATTAGAACTTACTATTGAACTGACTATTGAAGGCATTAATTGCAATGTCAATCTGGGCTTTCCATGGAAAGAGATGAAAACTAAACATTAATTGTACAGAGCTATAGTCTTTTAATGAATCCTTTTGAGAAATATTTTTAGTTAGTGTGGATATATCTTGCAAATGCCTATCCCAAGACACTTTTTTGGCAACATTACTGAGAATAGCAACCATGTCACGTGATTATGTCCCAGTGTGACAGACAAGCCGGTAATTAACTCATAGCCCTATGAGTTCATGTACGACGAGATTGAGTGGAATAATGTTTTATAATATACTCACCACAGGATATTAGCGGACTTCCCAAATATAAAGGTAGTAATGATACATTGCCTCGTAGCCTTGAGTGGGGAACCAATCAGATTGTCCAAAATTGCAATATCCTGTGATGAGTATATTGTAATAATCTATATACAATGGATGGTTCCTGTAAAGAACCAACACCCATGAAGACAAATAACCATGGCTTGAGTTCTCAAATTAGTTTGACTCACACCGAAACCCCAATTTCTTTGCAAACATGAGATGATAATAAGATGAGATAAGCAGATTTTGCTTACCAGTCTAGCCAACGATTGGCTGCAATGAACTCTTCTTTCGAGGTTGGTCTCTCAAGATCTCCTTGTTTCTGTAAAATGGTTGCTTGTGATCTGAGCTGGCATTTGAGAGACACGTCTTTATAATGTGGAGCTTGTTCTCTGTGCACAAATTTAATGGGATATAGCAGAGAGTTAGCGTGGTTAGCTATGGTGGCCAGACTGCACTTTCTCCCTTCCTTTGGAAAAAAAACAAAGAATGAATTAAGCTTTAAAAAAATAAGAGAGTTGTCTGACCATGAAATCTTAGTTATAGTAATTACGATGAAAGAACAAGAAAAACTCATTCTCAGATTATCCAAGTACATTTCAATGAGCGACACCCTTAGGAAAACGTCTGGTTTGAGCTCGATGCGCACATGCGATTTGAAGAACCCGAGGTAGCCTGGAAGAAAATAACAAATAGATGAATACACATTCAATTCTTCATTACCATGGGAATTATCAGCTAGCCGTAAGCACTGTAGGTGAGGGTAGTACGCTTGCGTGAACTCAATGATTTGGTTGCTGATTGGTGCACAGATCACTGGTACTACTTAAGCTGAAACATATATCTGCATATATCAATAGTCTCCGTGGCTATTTGAGTGATGTCACATCGCCTGAGTTTGGCAGTAGATTTTCCAAATGTCTAAATATGTCTGATCTAATATTATAATAGAGTCCTCAGCTTTCATAAAGTTAACATATTTCAGAACTAACTATTTTTTAATACGTCTTCATCTTAGAATTGGGGCAGTGTACATGCATTTTTGTCCCTAATTTATTCTCTTCTTTTCTTATTGAAATAAGTTGAATGTGTTTACATTTAAATTCTATTGTATTTTTCACTAATGAGCTTGTTTTTATCCCGACATGCACACATGCTTTTTAGAAATCCGATTTGGCTTAATAAGCCATAAAACTGTAAGTTCGTTTTTTCACGCCATACTTATACCAAGTGAAAATGGCTTCTGAACTGAGCATTATTTTCTTTTTACGGATTAAATCCTGAAAATGAGTCGCTGTAACTCGCCTTGTAATCATTGCAGTCTTCGTCAACAATATTTGAGTGTAGGACTGGAATTGAGTGGTGACTTTAAACAAAATAAGAATCCTTTACAGCTTCGTTTCCTAAGAAAGGATCGTTAGACCAATAATCAGCATCTTTCGGGAGGATATTTATGTCCATATTATGCACAAACCAAAGTAAGCCTTCAGCTCTGGTTTTGTTATGTTGCGCCATTTCGAAATACGTGGGACATTGTTCGCTAAACTCTGACGAGCATAGCGGTTGGTTTCTTCGACTATTCTCTTCATCAAAAACTTCAGTAAAGAAGTCATCTGCCTTGGGCTCGTTTTCAACGTTTACAAGTAAACCAGGGTAAGCAACGAGTAAACAACTCTGCTGAAATTTCAGGAATCAGCATTACCCACATATCCATAGTTGAAGGACATTTCATGTCCACTACTCAACTAAACTCCGTCAGGAGACATAAACAGATTTGCCTCATTGATTACATTGTAGAACTAAAATAGAGAATTGTCTGACTTGAAAATAATTGTTCATTCCTTGCTTTCCATCTTCCTCCTCTGGATGAAATGTTTCATGCAGCACCACAATTACATGTTCTGGAATCTTTAACAAAATTAGAGCCACCTCCACTCCTGATGAATAATCCCCTTGAGGTAAGGGTGCATCTGGGTCATCCCCATACATGATCAAATCATCAGGCAAAGTGTCATCAATGACCCTTCTCACACCAGAATAATTTCGAAGAATGATGTTGAAGGATACCTGAAATCCATAACTGATGAGGAGTAAAACTGTGTTCCATGGAAAGCCCATGATTATTAAATGTATCAACAAACTGTGCTAGTGCATTATTGATCCTTGGGGTGTACACATAATGCAATGCAAAAATATCAATATCATTGTACCGAGGGGTGTACACATAATGCAATGCAAAAATATCAATATCATTGTACCGACTCATATCTTGCTCTTAGCTCGTCAATGTTGTCTTTCTTAATTTTTCTACTATTGGTAAACTGTACTCTGATCATGACAGCTATTAGCACCACTTCCAACATACGAGTGTGGAAAAGTTCCATTGTATGAGCCATCAAGCCAATGAACAGTAATCGTGGTAGGTGCTATGTTTTCAACTTGCCCGATGATGAGCGGTCGGTTGCTCCATTCCGCTTTCTAATGCCACATACTGGCCAACGGAAAGTTTGTCGAGCTCGGCAGTTTCATATGGGTGCCTGCCATTTTTGAATCCAGTTATTAATGTATGAACTAATAAATTTCAACAACCAAGGTAGCCAGCGATTTTCAGCATCTAAATCTTACTGAGTGGAGGGACATTCCAGATCACCTTCTTTTGACAAAAGGGAAGCCTGCGCTCTAAGTTGGCGAATTATGGCAATGTTTTGAAATCTGGTGCATCCTCCCGATGTGCAAATTTGATTGGATAAAGAATATAACTTATGTGATTGGAAATTGTTGCAGAACTGCATCAGCGATTTTCCTGGGGAGAAACAACTATACTGTTAGGTATTTGATAAGACAACTACTGTATGAAACTGCCTGATAGCATCAGAACTATTTTCTTTTTTAATGATTTGAAATAACGACACATCCGTTTATCCTAGGAGTGTAAGCTAAGCTTATAGTCCAGCCCCGGGTGACAGTTAAAGTGCCTATAACCCCAAAAATTATTTTTGCCCCAAATGAATGTTTATATTATACTAAGCAAAATTCCGTAAAAATTTTTTGTTTTGGTTAAAACGGCAATTTTCTATGGGCCGTCAAAGTGAGGGTTGTTTTCCCCATGGCCGAGTCAAAGGGAGACTGAGACTAGTGACGTCATTCCAGGCCATTGGCGCCAGTTTTGAACTGGAAAGCAGAGGAATTGATCTTGATGGGTATTACAGAATTTTCGTAGAATGTCAATGTAATAACTTTTTTATGGGTAACCTGAAATATTTATACGTTTGTTTAATGCATTACGCTATTTTTTACGAGAGCTGTGGAATTGATTCGGACTATAAATTCGCTATGTCTGTACGCTTTGTATCGAGCCGAACTCACAGAAATGTCACGCAACCTCCCGTCCAAAGACACTTCTACAAACACGAGACTAAAGTAGCTTGAATACTTGAAAAATAATTTCTTACAACTTGTGTTAAAAATATAATATTATGAATTAGGTAGGGAAAGTTTATCATGTAAATTGCTTGAGAGACCGTCCGCGAGCCGAAATAAACACCAGTCCACGCGGTGTCGCTCAACAGGGAAGTTATGACATTCACACGGCACACACAGCTGAATTGAATGAACAGAATCGCTTCACAGGTTTAAACAACGATGGAAAATACTGAACTGGCTTAAGTATTTGCATGGAAGTTCTAGAACGAAAATCTGGACTCATGTATGAATTATTTGCAGTGGATACTCGTACGGAAGCCGTGCGCTATTCAGACAGTAATCTTCTGAAGCTTCTGTTCGAAGTTACGATTCGATTGGGAATATCTTACTTTGCTTTTAAATGATTTAGCTTAGCAGTTTCATGAAATAATGCTAAAGCCCGAAGATGTCGAAGTCCTCCTTTGATGTCGCCAGATCAGTAAAGTATAAACAAATGAAATGTGTCGCCGGATTGTTCGCGTAGTATAAACACTGTATAAACAGACTAAGCAAATTAGTCTGAATTAAATCAGCCGTGCTCACTGTACTAGAATCGCTTGATGCATCTTAACAAAGATAATATTTTGGTTCAGCAAGAATAAATTAATACCTTGAATTCTACGAAAATTCTGGAACCCGAACGAAGCAAATTGAAGCCCTGTCCTTATAAAGCTTAATTTGTACAAAGACAGAAACTCTAATTTCATATTTACTCAATCTTTGCTGCAGACTCGCCGATCGATCAACCCTGAAAACTTGACCATGAAATCTTGATCTCTGAAGTGGTAAGAGCAACGGCAACGGCAAAGAACGGCTCGGCTCAATGTTGCACACATTTCTAGCTCAGAACGAAGACACAACTCAACTGCTCAAGGCTCGCGAGCGATCGATTGATGGCCTGGAATGACGTCACGAATTGGGCTAGATCCAGTAATTTCAGATGGTTCTGCTACTCGGTCATGTTTTTAAATAATGCGATTTTCCGAGACTTTGAAAATTCATAAAAATCGCGGTTTAAACCAAAAAGATTTTTCTTTTCGGCGTTCTGCTCAGAAAAATGTATAGATTTTTTGGAACAGAAAAAAGTTTTTGGGGTTATAGGCACTTTAATTATGCGATGTTATCAGGATTGGTCTCCTGTTCATTATCGAGAATCTCACATCTTGCTCTTAGCTCATCAATGTCGTCTTTTTTAATTCTTCTACTATTGGTAAACTGTACTCTGATCATGGCAGTATGTATTTGCCATATCCTCTGTCCATGGTCTTCTGTTAGAACCACTTCCAACGTACGAGTCTCGAAAAGTTCCATTGTATGAGCCGTCAAGCCAACGAACAGTAATCATGGTAGGTGCTATGTTTTCAACGTGTACGATGATGAGCGGTCGGGTGCTCCATTCCGCTTTGTCTAATGCCACATACTGGCCAATGGAAAGTTTGTTGAGCTTGACTTGGCAATATTTTCTTCTCTTATCTTTTTTTTGTCACTCTCTTCTGTGTGAAAACATGCGCATATGTTGGTTTCTATGAGGGGCTCGCATAATCCATCTTCAAAGCATTTAATAAAAACAGCATTTAATAAAGATTTTAATAAAACAACCATACCAAAGAGGATAAACATGTACCTTACGTTGCTTATTTTTGCAAGAACTTAATTTCATGAAAATGGCAGACGCAAATTTCGCGAGACTTAAATTTTGCAATTTCTGGTACTTCTTCTTCAGCCGCTCGTTCCCTTTCATTTTTACATTTTCCATAACAGAAAAAATAATACAGATCGACACAACCGATAAAATTAATGATGCCAATAAAACATTTTGTTACCTTCATGCTCATGTTGAAGTGAGGAAGGTTGTGTTTTGCCTGGTCCATTCCATTGATTGTTATCTGAGGTCTTTGGGAGGACTGGTAAGCTCACAAGTAGTGTTTTGTAGGTAGTCATCATTGAGTTCCTCCACTTGATGACTGGTGTGTATCGGTGAAATAAAGTGACTGATCGCTTCACCATCAGGAGTCTCTGTATCAGACAAATAGATGACATCTCTCATCGGTAAAGAGCAGAGTGAACATAACCAATCAATATATTAGGGTTGTCCAGGTAATACTTAAATGTTACCTTCAACATATTTAGGCATTTTGTGTGTGACCATGTATCACCCATAATGCACAATAAGGCGTCTTTGTTACTGCGAACACTTTTACTGCACTCTTTACATGGATATGAACTGAAGAAGAGTAGAATAATGTTCTCATAATATTTTGTCCAAAGAACTAAGTAGCTATTAAAGTGTCTGTACCTTGAAAGGGTTAAATCTGAATATTTAGTGCTGGTATTTCTGTTAGACACCTATAGCTTATGACAGTGATTTTAAGACTTTTTTCTTGCAAGGCAGTAAGCCGTGGGGCCTATTTTTATTCTAGTTTACAGGGCCCCATTGACCTATTTTAGGTTATAACAACCAGATAATGACTAACCTGCAGAGCAAGCTCGTCCCGTCCGGAGAAGTGTTTAGTTTTATAATTATGGAAATACAGCACTATTCCATCTTGTTTGATTAGCACAGCATTTCTGTCTTTGTATCGTCTTTGGTCAAAACTCTGTCCATCATTCACTATTTCGAGGGTCCTTATTTCAGAGACTCTAGATGGTGGAATAAAGATATACAGATCACCTTCTTTTGACAAAAGGGAAGCCTGCGCTCTAAGTTGGCGAATTATGGCAATGTTTTGAAATCTGGTGCATCCTCCCGATGTGCAAATTTGATTGGATAAAGAATAGAACTTATGTGATTGGAAATTGTTGCAGAACTGCATCGGCGATTTTCCTGTGGAGAAACAACTATACTGTTAGGTATTTGATAAGACAACTACTGCATGAAACTGCCTGTTAGCATCAGAACTATTTTCTTTTTTAATGATTTCAAATAACAGCACATCCTTTTATCCTAGGAGTGTAAGCTAAGCTTATAGTCCAGGACCGGGTGACAGTTAAAAGAGAAATGAAATAAGCTCGATATT